>LPNX010627225.1:973701-1025109 GCA_001517045.1 Pseudotsuga menziesii
GATTTATTAGCACAAGTCTTCTTCTTTGTATCATCTGGGTCATCGTCAGGTCTTCGTCATCTTCAAAGTCATCTTTATCTTCAAGTCATCTTTATCTGTAAGTCATCTTCATTTTCAAGTCATCTTCATCTGGATCTGGATCATCATCACTGAATCTAGATCATCACTCGATCTAGATCATCACTGAACATCGTCACTGGTTCTGGATCATCACTCGATCTGGATCATCATGGAACATCATCACTGGATCTGGATCATCTCTCGATCTGGATCAACATCACTGGACTGGATTTGGATCATCACTCGATCGGGATCATCACTGCTGGATCATCATCACTAGATCTTGATTATCACTCGATCTAGATCATCGCTGGCTATCATCACTGGATCTCAATCATCACTCGATCTGGATCATCCCTAGTGCTATCTCATGATTCTTCTCGTCACAGGAAGTTCTACAGAGCCAGTCATTTTTCATACTAGATGTATCATCTCAGAGCTGGTCCTTTTTCATACCAGATGAGGCAGCTACTCAGAGCTAGTCCTTTCATACTAGATGAGTCTTCCCAGAGCTAGTCCTTTTTCAAACTAGATGAGGCATCTACACAGAGCTAGTCCTTTTTCAAACTAGATGAGTCTTCCCAGAGCTAGTCCTTTTTCAAACTAGATGAGGCATCTACACAGAGCTAGTCCTTTTTCAAACTAGATGAGTCTTCCCAGAGCTAGTCCTTTTTCAAACTAGATGAGGCATCTACACAGAGCTAGTCCTTTTTCAAACTAGATGAGTCTTCCCAGAGCTAGTCCTTTTTCAAACTAGATGAGGCATCTACATAGAGCTAGTCCTTTTCCAAACTAGATGAGTCTTCACAGAGCCAACCCTTTTTCATGCTGGATGCGACATCCTGACAATGGAAGGAACCAATCCTCTCACCATGTCACTGCCCTTACATCCGACCTGCTCATCGGAATGGTCAACACTCACATCTGACATGGAAGGAACTTAATCCTTTAGCCATGACAGAATGGTTCAGCCCTTACATCTGATCAAGTGGGAACACGTCCCTCTGTCACATCAGAATGGCTACTCAGTCCTACACTGAGTGATCCTAGTAACTGAACAGGTGCCTCCATTCCTAGAATGGCAATTGCCCTTACATCTGTCCTACTCGACAGAATGGCCAGCACTCATATCTGTCATGAAAGGGAGCAACCCTATCACCATGATAGAATGGCTCAGCCCTTATATCTGACCTACTCGTCAGAATGGCTATGGATCTCAGCACTCATATCTGACATGGAAGGAACCAATCCTCTCACCATGACAGAATGGCTCAGCCCTTACATCTGACCATGGAAGGAACCAATCCTCTCACCATGTCAGAATGGCTATGGGTCTTATCACTTTCTCTTAGAGGGAACCTCGATCTGGAGAACACCAAGCTTCTCCCTGAAGTACTCGAACTTCAGCCTAGCCAATGGCTTCATCAATACATCGGCTATCTGTTCCTCCATCGCAACATACTGGAGCTCCACTACTCCTCTCTGCACCATATCCCTGATATAGTGGTACTTGATCTCGATATGCTTCGACTTTTCATGAAACACTGGATTCTCTGACAACTTCACACAACTCTGGTTTTCACAATGCATACAAGTAGCATCCAACTGGAGATCAAATATATCAGACAGTAGCTTCCGTAGCCATACTGCCTCACAACTAGCTGAACAAGCTGCGACATACTCTGCTTCAACTGTACTCAGTGCCACACAAGATTGCTTCCTGCTAAACCAAGAGATCACACTTGATCCCATACTGAAGCAACACCCTAAAGTACTCTTCCTGTCGATGGCACTGCCTGCCCAATCTGAATCAACATAACCCTCCAGGTTAATCTTCTGATTTGCATCGTACTTGAGCCCATAATCAATTGTACCCCTGCATGCTTTGCAACCATCAGGTGAACATGTCTCAAATGTCTTCACAGCAAAAGCAAATATCTGGTCTCGGGTACATCAAGGACCCAATCATCGATACATCATAGCATCAACCATCTTTGATGAAGCATCACTTAACAACTTCAGGTTCGATGCCATAAGTGTGGTTATGCAGTCCATCATCCTGAACCTATTCAGGATCTCTACTGCATACTTCCCTTGTCCACACCTCCATGCCTATAAAATAGTGCATCGACACATAACAGGAGCATCACTGGTCTTCCGCCTTCAACCTTGAAGCAAAGGTTGGAATTCGCTTTACTCTCAGTAAAGCCTAGAGTCATCGGTAATCTGTCCATCCTGTCGTACCATGTCGATCCTCAGGATATTCTGTAGTCACTCCCTCTGAAGCGGAGCATCATACTCCCTCTGTCTTTTGTACTCTATGCACTGAAGCATTCTGTACCGGAGTGACAAGTAGCTTCCTATGCTACTAATATTCTAAGTGGGCATCTAGTGTATAGACTTGCATCTTCAACCTTGTAGCAAAGGTTAAGATCTTCCTCAATATCATCATGTATGTGTTTTCCATGGGTGTCTTCTGAATTCGTACAATGCCTTTTTTCATTTGCACACATGATTATGCATGTCATGTGACTTCACTTCTAGTGGTCGTAAATGTTTCTTCGTAGTCTATGCCTTCTTTTCATGAGAAGCCTCGTGCTACGAATCTTGCTTTGTATCCCATGATGTTTCCATCTACTGCATGATGGAGCTACGAACCTCCCTTCACGTATTGATACTGCATCCTAGACATCATTCTTCTTGAACTGGTCTTCTTGGTTACTTCTTCATGGTTGGAAGATTCTGCATCAATGATGTCGCTGCATTCATCATATTATTCTTTATTTTGAAATGTCGTCACTTGCTCTTCGGAACAAGTCTTCATACTTCTTTGCTTGCAGGCGATTATGTATGCGATCTTTCCTACAAGTCAAATGCATTTGTATGGTTAGAACATTTCATAAAGAATATTCATACTGGCAAATACTTATGCATAAATATATGATCATGCAACTATTTTAGCCAATACAACATTCATCCATATCTCATGGAAACTTTCTAGATGCCTTTCATCTCTACCAGGACAACATTGAGATTGTGCACTAATCCAATATGTCAGCAAAGAGGTTTCATTCTAGATAAGTAGCAATGGAGAGTTGTATAGCACCATGAGCTACTTACCCATCACATGCATATTAGCATTATGCTATCATTAATGCAAACATTCTATTATGCATAATACATTAACTAAATATAAACGAATGCATAACAAAACAATATCATGAAATGACAATTGAATACTTATGTTTATTTGTTCGTGGGTGGACTCCTTCTTGAGTCTTCAACTTCATCATCTTCTTCATTCATAATAGCATCGTTTCTTATCCAAATGCTAGGATGGATAAGAGGTTCTTCCAGAGTTTAGATCTTCATATTCCTCATCGCTTGAGGGATCTTCTTTGGATGGTGAGAGCTTGATCTTTAGTTTCTCCCATCTTCTCTTTTCTTCTTATGAGTCAAGCTTCTTCTTCTTCTTGAGGTCTGCTGAAAGTAATCACTTCCTTCTGGCACGCATTCTTCGAATGAATGAATCCTATGATCTTGGGAGGCCATTCAAGGTGACCATCACCACTTCTGCATTCTTCACTTCTTCTTTTACCGCTTCAAGTTGTTCTTTGATTTGAGAGACTCTTATGGCTGCATGGTCTCTACATTCTAAATCTTCACACTCTGATTTATGTTCTTCCCTTCAAATAGCTTGGTCAAGGAATCAAACATCTTTGGTGTCTTTAGGGAAGACACTTGTGGTACAAGTTGATCCATGACTGAATCAACCATGATCTTCTTGTCCTTGACCAAGTTCTTCTTGTGAAAGGCTTTGAGCCTCATCTCCCTCTGGAACTAGAGCCTCTCTACTCATGTAGGTGTCCAATTCATTTCTTTAGGGAGATCATATACTTCTAGGCATGGAAGTTCTCAACTTCACCAAGCTTGTCATCAAGCTGATGTGATAGATCATTTTGAAATGAGAACCTCAAATGAAAATAGCAAAAGATTAGATCTTACCGATTTGAGGTGTCCGTCCTGGTTCTGGAGCTGGCTAATTTAGGGTTTGTCACAGAAACCCTAATTTTCAAAACTTGGAATCTTTTAGATCTGATTAGATAGACAGATAGATCTCTTCAAATGGAGTTGTCCAATGTACTCCTTTTTTGAAAACAGTGGAGGGAAGCTCCCGGAACAAGAAGCCCTAATTTTCTAATTTCTTCTGCAGAAATGCCTGTTACTGTTTCTATGATATCTCCGAAATTTCTGCTCCTCTGTGTCTGAAATTTCGCACAGGGGTAACCTCGCATGTCCCTGATCCAACACCGCAGGTTTCATCAGAAATGGTTTCACCATTTGGGATTTATGATCCTTTTCCCAAGGTGACCTGTTACAGGACTGTTCAGAACAGCAAAATTGTACGGCATGCCACGTGTCACTGGTTCATCTTCTGAGTCTGATCTTCGGACCACCGAAAGTACAGTCCGTGCCCTTTCTGGAACATCTTCAGGAATTCCATTTAGACCTCTGTATCCCAAGATATTGCAATTCTCCCCAGGTGTCCTGTTTAAGGATGAATTCTGGAAGAGGCTGGAACCCTAACTTGGAGGGATCATATCTCCCAGAATATAACGAATCTGAGGCTGATTTTTGGACACAGTGTTCATCAGGATTTTATCTTCGGCCCCTGCAATTTTCAGCTTCTGAGACTTCTCCAACCTCGAAGTATAGCGACTGTACCAAAACTTATCAGTTTTAGTATTTAGGGTTTTTCAAGCTCGGGGTCAAACTAGGGTTTGACTTTCCCGAAGTTTCACCCAACCAAATTTCTTGATTCAGGTCTCTAAACTTCGGTTTTGATGAGGAGAACAATCCTATGCTGGTCTCACTCAAAAATTCCTCTTCTGTAGAAAGCCCTAATTTCCGCATCGAAAACTGAAAATGCTCAGAATCGAATTCCGCTTCGATAGAAAGATGCGCCCTTCAATGGAGAGTCAACCTAGCATACGTTTGCTGATGGATTGTGGAGAGAGACCCAAAAATTAAGAAGCCCTAGCTTCTGCAGCTGCACAATGTCTTCTTCTCAGGTTAGCTCTGATACCATGTTAGTTTTTCATCATATAAGCTAGCATTATGATCTTAGGATCTTTTCACTGAGAGAATAACAAGCACAGCAATAAAACATAAGCACATCACAAGAGACAAGAGACAGAATTTTCCTCGCGGAAACCATAAAGGAGAAAACCCCGCAACTTCCTTAGAGATAGAATCAGCACCAAAACAGTAAAAGCCCCAAAAC
Source organism: Pseudotsuga menziesii (assembly GCA_001517045.1). Taxonomy (NCBI): domain Eukaryota; kingdom Viridiplantae; phylum Streptophyta; class Pinopsida; order Pinales; family Pinaceae; genus Pseudotsuga; species Pseudotsuga menziesii. Next base: position 979,046 of record LPNX010627225.1, read on the forward strand.
AGTAAGATGCACTCCCGACAGCAGTAGTCTTCTTCTTGTCTAGTCCCAGTGTATTTCCTTCCTCACTAATGCGCCACACTTGAGTGAGTGAGTGATATGTTGCAAGTGATAAATAAAGAGGCTCTCACTCTCTATTTATATTCTTCCGTTCACTTGAAGTGCACTCCAACATGTCGGCCTTACTTAACAATTACTTACTAGAGCCGACATCTCTAGGAGTGTCTAATAACCCTAGTGCCCCACCACTTGTGGGGACTTTGCCTCCTCTGACCAATAGGAGGGTAACACAATGGTGGGGACTATTGCCCCGACTTACAATGACTCACCTAGGGTCGACTTCACTAGGATAGTCTAATAACCCAAGGGCCCCACAACTGTGGGGACTTTAACCCTTGACCAATAGGAGAGTTACCCACAATGACTTGACATGACTTTCTCATTATAGAAACTTCCCGATCGGAACATCAGGGCATGACATGACTCAAATACATCCCGGAATAAACATCGGGTTACAATAGATAAGAAATACAAGTGAATATATTACGAAGTTACAATTACATCAACATTTCTTTAGGTGTAAGTTATTTTTATCTTAAATTTTTAAATGTTCATAAAAAATTACACCTCAAACATTTTGATCCCTTTAGTGTTTGGTAAATCCGAGTTTAACATGGATCTTTTAATTACTTTTCATTTAGTTTTATTAAATTGGGTTTTTATTATTTGATAAATTATGTGACATGTTTTTCTCTATATTCTTTTTTTGTTTTAGGAGACTTGTTGGTGTAGTGTTAAGTTAAAGACACATTGATCTCATCAATATTATTTGGATGGCACTCCTTTATTCTAATCAATAAACCATAATCAATTATATCAAAATTCTACTCTAAAGCCACACCAAAATATATCTAAATTTTATTATCAAAAATGTTTTATTATTATTATGGTGAATTATAAATAAAGTTAGTTTGTGTAAATTATTTTAAAAGTAATTAAAAATGAAATAAAATAAAAAGGCTAGAATCTTCGAAGAAGGTTGAGTATCTTTTAAAAAAGAGTTTAGCATTTCCAGTAATAATTAACCTTAGTATATATTATGGTGAAAACGTGAAGTTGGGTAACACTTCTATGAGAATCGGGTGCCCAAACAACATAGCGGACGTTATTCGGCCGAATAATGAATTTATTCGGCCAAATAATTATAATTATTTGACCAAATAACGAATCGTTTATTCGGTCGAATAACCTTTAACAGTGAACCGTTTAATTTGACAGAATGCATAGCCGGCCGGTAATTTTTACGGTCGTTTCAATACTTATTCGCTCAAACCATTATTCGACCAAATAATTATTCGGTCCAATAATGGTTCAGCCGAATAATGGTTCGGCCGAATAATTATTCGGCCAAATAATTATTCCGCATAAAAGGTCAGCTCCGGCCCCATTTTCATTGTTTTCGCCTGCAATCATTTGTCTTCATCCTGTCGTGTTTCTCCCGCCACCCGATTGTTGGTTGTTGCCCGTCATCCCCGTCCACATCACCGTTCCTCCTGACGTGTACATACGCCATCCTGGCACCCCGCTACCTGTCTAATTTCCTCTCCGCGTGGAGGTCTGTTCATGGAGGTAGCTTCGTGATGGTTTGTTCGACGTGGAGGCCGAACACTATCCAGTTTCCTCTCGGCGTTGAGTTCTGTTTGTGGAGGTCGCTTCATGATGGTCTGTTCCGCATGGAGGTCTGTTCATGGAGATCACTTCGTGGGGGCATTTGTGGTCTTTTCTTGGAGGGTCTATTCGTGGTATGGTCTTGCTGTGCTGCCCCTTGTCAGGTAAATGTTTATGCAATTGCTTTTATAATCCGAAACGTTGAATATGTGATTTATCTCTTATTGCAGTCAATGGCTTATATTCGTTTTTCGTCGTAGTATTGCAGAGTTAAAGTTTGCATATGTTAATTAGTAGTGTATAATTCTTAGAATTTTAATTTTAGTTAATACGTATATGACGAAGGTAGTCGTCCATGAACTCTGTCCAATCTATCCATTTGGACAGAGTTCAGAAAACTTTAATCAAAAATTGATTAAACCAATTCAAAAATCCCCCTTAATGCTGTTGTCCTCTTTATTAAAGTTTTAAAATGTATTTTATATGGTAATCTGCCAACTTAACAAGATGAAAATGGAATTACCTATCCCCAATGCAATATTATGGAAGCTCTCTATACCTCTTGTTGTGATTATTTAATTCGTAACAAAGACGATACTAAAAAGTGGTTGATTATGAATAGATGCTTTAAACCTGGTTGACAATGGAGAGATAGGTGGACAGAGTTGAACTCTATCCAAATTGACAGGGTTGATGAACTCTGTCCAAATGTGGACAGAGTTGATGAACTATGTCCATTTGAACAGAGTGGATCAACTCTGTCCATTTGGACAGAAAGTCTTGAGGTAGGATTCCATTTGTTTTTTATCACCCAACGCTATGAGTCAAATTGATTGCTTTTTAAATTGTAATCTAAAGGGTTTTTTTATTCATGACCATCGATAATTTTTTGTTAATTTTAATTATAAATTATATGTGTTTAGAATTTGATATAATCTATTTTAATTAGAATGAAATATTTTTAACTTAAATTATATTTAATAATTTAAATAAAATGGACAGAGTTCATGAGCTCTGTCCAGATGGACAAAGTTGAAGAACTCTCTCCAAATGGACAGAGTTGATGAACTGTCCATTTGGACAGAGTTCATCAACTCTGTCCAAATAAACAAGACAAGGGATTATACTTAGCAAAACATAGTTCATGCAGAGTTCATCAACTCTTTCTCTGATAACTTTACTTAGCAAAACGTATTTTAGAAGGTTTAATATAAATCATAAAAAAAACATTATTACACATAAAACATCAAATTTTCTGATTACCGATTTGTTTGATCTTATGTATTTTTAATCTAAATCATAAAAGAAACATATAACTTGTATAATGTTTATTAGTTACAGTTTATACTTACTATTATATTAAGATATTGTGCATTTTTTTTAATTTTAATCTAAATTCATAGGTATAATAAGGAAGATATTTGTATTAAATCTGTCCATGGACAAAGTTCATAAATAAATACTCTGTCCATGGACAGAGTTGATGAACTCTGTTCACATGGAGTGATGAATTTAACTTTGTCCATGTGGACAGAATTGATGAACCCTATCCATGTGGACAGAGTTAATGAACTCTATCCATGCAGAGTTCATCAACTCTGACTCTGATCAGTTTACTCAACATAAGGGATATTTTTATGATTTTATGGAATAATGAAAATATTTGTAGTTGACATAAAGAAATGTAGCTTTAATTTCATATTTGATGATATTGGTTCCATTAATTTTAAAAATCTAAAATACATCAAAAACACAGAGATTGCTACATTAATTTCTCATACATCCAACAATAATGTAGCTATTTTCATTATAAGAACTATTAGATAATATTATGGACATTTAGGTCTTTATCAAAAACGTAGTTTTAAAAATCTAAAACACATAAAAAACACAGAGATTGCTACATTAATTTCTCATACATCCAACAATAGTGTAGCTATTTTCATTTTAAGAACTATTAGATAATATGAGAGACATATAGGTAATAAAAACTTAGTTTTTATAGTAGCTAGTTCTCTGAAGTTGAGCCATTAACATGCAGAATTTGAATATGTTATGAGTTGATATATTAGATAATATTAAGGACATATAGGTCTTTATTAAAAACCTAGTTTTTTAGTCGCTAAGTCTTTGAAGATGAGGAATTAACATGTAGAATTTGAACATGATATGAGCTGATTTGTGTAATCTTGTAGATATCATATCAAATCGAAATAGATAATAAATTAGCTATAATCATTTAAAGAACTATTAGATAATATTAGGGATATCTAGGTCCTTATTGAAATCTTAGTTTTTATAGTAGCTAGGTCTTTGAAGCTGATTAATTAACATGTGGAAATTGATATTTCTGCAAACTTGTAGATATCATATCCAATGGAAAGAGAGCAGCCTTTGAGACAGAAGCGTAGGAGGTCATCACATTTTTTGGAAGTTGGTGTCCGAAATGAAAATCGAAGATTATCGACTTCACCTTCGGATTCAAGCTTATTGTATGGTTCACATTCATCTGATCATCGACGTGGCGATAGTGGTAGAGATGATTCCCCTTATCATCTATGGTCGCGGTGTCATTGATATAAAGAAGGGTCATTTATCTTTATTTGTAGATATGGGTCATAGAGTATTTGGAGTTATAGATATGATTGATCAAATCTATGACTCCAATTACTCCTCGACTGATATCTACACATCTACACATAAAATTTAGAGGAAGCAGAAGTAGTAATGTTTCTACTTGTTTCTTCTTCAAGGTATGTACTATTACCCAAATCGTTCTCTAATATATAAGTTTAAATAGTTTAAATAATTTTTGACATTTGTAAATTGCTTATATATATGTTGAAGCTTGGGTCTTTTCAATCTTTCGAGGCAAAGGGAAGACTCCATTGGACGATAGTGGTGGAATTGTAAGTTTAATATTTTATTTTTTTATTTTAATTTAAAATAGTTTAAATAGTTTGTAAGATTTATAAACTATTTTTATACATGTTGCAGCTTGGGTCTCCTCCACCTTTTAGAGGCAAACGGAAGAGTCCATTGAATGATAGAGAATTTGAGGTAATTTTGTTAATAATTGTATTGTTCTTCTATATATTAGTTTAATGTTTTAATTTTTTTATTTTAGTTTAAAATTGTTTAAATAATTTATGATATTCATAATCTGTTTTATACATGTTTTAGGTTGTTATGAGTCCAAGGGAAGACCCTAGTGGAGAATAGTGGTGGGCTTCTTTGATTCAGACATCGAGAAGCTTAATTTTAGAATTATACACATGTTCATGATTTTTTTTTGAATTATATACATGTACATTGAACTCACATGTTCATCACTGTTTTTTTTATTATATACATGTACATTGAACTCATATGTTCATGATTTTTTTTTGGATTATATATATATATACATACATTGATCTTAGATATTGTTTTTTTGGATTATATACATACATACATTGATCTTAGATATTGTTTTTTGGATTATATACATGTATATGTAAAGGTTAGGAATGTTAGAAAGTTTTGATAGACGCAATCCAATTTGTTAAGAACGAATATGGGGAATGTTAATGTTAAGAACGAATATGGAGAATGTTAACGTTAAGAATAAAAGCAATCCAATTTGTTAAAAACGAATATATGAGGAATGTTAATGTTAAGAATGAACATGGGGAATGTTAGGAGTGAATGTGAAAATAGGAAATGTTAATGTTATAAATGAATGTTAGGAAATGTTAGTAATGTTAGGAAGTTTTGATAGGTGCAAATATATGAATGTTGAGAATTTTAAGAATGTTAGGAATGTTTGGAAGTTTTGATAGATGCAATCTAAAGTTGAGAATCAATGTGGGGAATGTTAGGAATCAATGTCCAAGGAATGTTAAAAATGAATGTTAGGAAAATGTTTGGAATGTTTGGAAGTTTTGATGGATGCAAATATACATGAATGTTCGAAAATGAACTACGAAGTTTTGATAGATGCAAATATACATGAATGTTAGGAATAAATGTAACAAAAGGAACTAAGAAGTTTTGATAGGTGTAAATATATGAATGTTAGGAATGAATGTTAGAAAATGTTAAGAAGTTTAGATAGGTGCAATTATATGAATGTATGTATTAGTAAATTTATGTATGTTTGTATATGTAACATATTTTTAGTGTTGAAAAGTTGAGAGTTTTAGGAATGTTTGGAATGTTAGGAAGTTTTGATAGATGCAATCTAATGTTAGAAATCAATGTAGGGAATGTTAGAAATGAATGTTAGGACATGTTAATAATATCACAAAGTTTTGATAGGCGTAAATATATGAATGTATGAGTGAATGTTAGGAAAGGTTAGGAATGTTAAAAAGTTTTGATAGGAATATTTTTTATTACTAAAGTAAAATTAGCAACTTGATTTTGAATTCTAATAAATTATAGTTCAATCCATAAATTTTCTAAGGTAACATTAGCAACTTAATTTTGAATTCTAATTATTTTTTATTACTAAGGTAATATTAGCAACTTGATTCTGAATTTTAATAAATTAAAGTTCAATGACTTCATGATAGCCAATATTAACATAAAACAAGAAATGATATAGTTAAAACATCGCAATGGAATGTCGTCCTCAATTATCCGTTCATGGTCATATTTGGACAGTTTCCATTTTTTATTTTTTAAGTTTTTTTCGATGAAACTTGTACCAATTTTATTCGATATGCACATACTAAATGACTATATTGACAACATATAACATCAGGTTCATAATCCTGAAAGTAGACAATTTTCAGTCATATGGATCTGCTGCAAAAAATAGCCTTTTAAAATGATGGATCCTCCCTCATATGTAAATCCGTTGTCATTGTAGTCCTCCAATAACTTCATTTTTGCTTCAGTGCATCGCATCAAATAATATTTTACATTTTCGTTGTTGTCTAAAGGTGCAATCACAGCGAAAATATCTCATGTGCAAATTACAATTGGCGTTGGAGTTAAGTGAATTAAATTGACTATATAAACATAAGGTGATGGACAATATTGAACAATCAACAACATCATTATCTTCTCTAACAAGATCTAAAATTCTATCGCCATCAGATGATATTTTCATTTCTTCTGATTCTAATTCTTTTATGCCTGCCAGTGGCATTTTCCTTTTTGGATTAATCCTTGTGCGTTTCCAATGTTTTACGTAGTTGTTTGTTATGTTTTCTTAAACTTCTGTAGATTCAACGGTTTCAGTGCAAATATGACAAAAACATGTTTGCTTTCTACTGTCAAATGCAAACACATTTGGAAGGATTTTGTTTGAATAAAGTGAAGTTCTGTAGTCTCATGTATGGTGCTAGCCTCGTATGGTATTGATCTATCTATATCTTGGACCCCAACAAACCAAAAAAACCTACACAATAAATGATAAATCACAAATAACAATTTTTAATGTTAGTGTACAAATAGTTCAATGTTAGTACATACATTTTTTAAAATTGACAATTAATATAAATTAAAAAAATAATGTACATACCTGCGCACATCTTTTGATTGTTGACTACAATCTTGGCTTAGATTTGATTTACACCATTGGACAACCTTTGCAGCTGAATGGAATCGTCTAGAAGAATGGTTCATTTGCCATCTTCTAAGTGCTATTTTTACGCATGCTCCTGCACCATCATGTTCACCTTTTCCATATCCAGTTTCAAAGAAATTCCAGTGATGTTTAATGTTCATTGCTTTATGAAGTCGACATAACCAAAAAAATGATCGTGAAGATTTAAATTGTCCCGCACATCCGTCCGACCATATTCAATGTTCATTGAATTTAACTTTACGACTTTTTAATGAATCATAGAAAAAAAATTCAATACAATGTTGAACAAAATGTGTATCATGTGTATGATCATCGCTGATATAAAAGTGATATTTTTTAATCACATCTCGATTGTCACACGTGCTTTCAATGCCATCAACATCTTGTTGAGAATGTCTATATAGAACATAGACAAATATCGAAACTTGGTCAGAATGATAGTATTCACTTTGAATCTCTTTTTGTGCAGCAAATGTGTAGTTTTCTGCAAAATCAACCACAGACAAAATTGTTCCAGCTGGAAAAATTTCACGAGAATGTTTGAATTGAAAGTCTTGCCATCGTGCTCTATGTGAACGCTTGGTGTATTTATAAATTTCACTTTCAAATTTCTTGAGAAAATCTATCACACTTGGAATGTGCATCAATAGAACTTGTAAAATAAATGTTGTATTCATATCTTCTCCAATCAACGATTACATTTGAAAGCGACTAATAATTATCGATAGGGTATTTATTGTGGAATAAAACAAGATTTCCACAACCATGACAATGTTTTCCATTGACACATTTCTTATTATAAAATACTTCATCGTGATTTCTCTCACATAGGGTTTGAGATATGAATTCACGTACAGTGGGCGGAGGTGGTGAATTTGTCCAAAACATTTTACCAAATTCAAGAAACGTGTCGTAATATAATTGAAATTGCACATTATAACGACAACATGTGTCACGTATAATAATAGGTCTAACATACCATAGTTTTTGTTGCATAAATGTAGTGATCGACATTTTAATTCCACGATGATCTTCCTTGAATTTATTGAACAATTGTACTTGTGTCATTTCCATTATATGTTTTGGACGGCTTTCATATACATTTCGTGATACTCTTTGTCGTATCACATCCCTTGAATTTGGTGAAACTCAAGCATGTTCCGACCAATATTTCTGTACAATATCTTTAACACATTCTTCCATTCTATCTTTGTAAGGTTGTCTACAAATAATTGCCCAACAAGCAAGTTCATCATTTTCATCTATTTGCATTCTGAATTTTCTATGTTTGTATAATGTCTTTCTTGAGGTTCCAATTGCTTGTGCTAGTTGTGTTGTCAAACGTTTTTGTCTAGTACTAGCTTAAACAATTGCTGTCTGAATTGCTCTACATGCAGCACTGGTATCTTTCTTTATGGATTTTCCAAAAAAAATTATTGCATCACCTATATTTTCTATCACATTATGTTTCAGTTTCAACTCTTTTGTCGCCTTGTAAATACCCAATAATGACGTAGCACCTTTTAACTTCTTGGACACCAATAAACATCTCAAAATTTGCGCATGTCCTGCTATTGAACAATCCTTGAGAATATCATCATAAATTTTTGTAGCACAATATTGTGCAACATGTATGGGTAATTTTTCTCAATATTTGTCGCAATCAATGTCTTCTAACATTTCATCATCAATGGTGAAAGTACCTATACATCAAATTTAATTTAATTTAACATATGTCCAAAAATACAATTCATTATAAAAAATGAATTTCGAAAATACATGGTATATACATACCAGGTCCAGTTTCTGGATCTTGGTTTTGATCTTCAATATTGACTTCATCAACATTAACATGTAAATCACTATTTACATCTTCAACAATGGTCTCTTCAACTTCCATTTGTTCTTCTTGTACCCTATTTTCAATTTCTATTTCATCAACAGTGTCATGTAAATCTGTTCTTATATCTTCAATTATTTCTTCCGTTTCTGCAACCCTTGCTCTTTTGGTTGTATTTCTAAGTTTTTGTTTTTCCTTATTAGCATCATCATCACGTTTACGATCACTTCTTTTTTTACGGTTTCTTTTATTGCCCATGATTGCTTAATCTCCTTTTGAAAAACCCTTGGAAAAAAATAAGAACATCTTGTAAAGAAATCTTCTTTGTAAAACAATTGGAAAAGAAAAACTCTTTGAAAAAAACCTTATTTGAAAATACAACTTATATAAATATTTTGGAAAAAAAAACTCATTTGCAAAAATACTTTGCAAAAAAACTCTTTGGAAAAAACCCGTTGCAAAGAACCTACTTTGCAAAAATACCTTGGCAAAAAAACTTTTTGAAAAAACCCCTTACAAAGAAATAACTCCTTTGCCAAAATATCTTGAAAAAAAAACTCTTTGGAAAAAAACCCATTGCAAAGAAATAACCTGCTTTGGAAAAATATCTTGGAAAAAAACTCTATGAAAAAACTTCTTGCAAAGAGATAACTTCTTTTCAAAAATACTTTAGAACACAAAATCTTTGACAAAAATGCCTTGGGAAAAAACTCTTTGAATGTAACCCTTGAAAATAAATAAGAGGAAAAATACCTTGTAAAAAACACCATTTGGTAAAAGAAATCTCCTCTGAAAACCCTTTCAAAAATATTTCTACTTATACGAAATGAAGAGGTGAAAAAATAATGAAGCTCTTTCGTTTTACTTATAAGAAATGAAGAGGTGCGAAAATAATGAGGCTCTTTCGTTTTACTGACACAAAATGAAGAGGTGCGAAAATAATGAGGCTCTTTCATTTTACTTATACGATTTTTTTTTTGGTCGACGAATTTTTTTTGTGCTTAGTTTTTCAGCCGAACAACCTTGCTTGTAACGTCTCTGTTACGGAAAAACATTGTTCGGTCGAATGACCTCTGAAACCTGTAACCTGCACAGTTTTCAGGTTTCTCCATTTTCGGAAGGTAAAATGGATGCCTTACACTACAAATCGACTGTCGAACTTAATACCTTTAGTTTCATCATTAAATATACTTTCCGTAGGTATAGATTTTGTTGTGTATAGGTGAGATCCGATATTTTTTTTTTTTTCTTAACATGTGTCGAGTTTAGTTTCATCTCTTTCAAAATGCACTGAAATGAAAAATATATAACTTTAAAAATACACCACCAAAAAAATTGAAACAAATATGGTGCGCTTAATTGGAGTGTCTACTTCAAAAGGGTATTCGTAGATTTTTAAGTTTTATAGTCAATTGAGAGAAAAGTGGCGCAACCAAAAACATGTTTAAAACCGACAAGGTTTTCCCATTGATCAAATTCAAAAAAATATTATAATTAGTATATAGATCCGTTGGTTAAAAAGTTATAGTCATCGCAATAGTATATTGTGTGTAGATTGTCGTAGCATATTTGTTTTTTGCAAAACACAAATTTAACAATGATTTTACGGGCACAACCAAACATGACTATTTTTTAGTCCTTTCATTTCATAAAGACACGCTATCAAACATTTTCCGAAACGACATATCAAATCTCAATAAAAAAATTCAAAAAATTATGAATAAAAAGCTAACATAATTCTCTAAAAGTTTTGTTTTTATTTGAAAGTAAAATTCTAAACGAAAAATATCACTTTCGTCCGCCAAAAGTTGAAAAACATGAAAAAATCAAATTTATTTTCTCATAAGACCCTCCAAAATAGACACCCATCTTCATGGATTCACCCATTAAAGAGAATAAAAAGACAAATGAACGTGAAAAAGAACATTAAAAAAAATGATCATTTTCTAAAAAACAATTATAGTAAATTAGCATAGATCCATTTTAAACCTGGATTTATCAAGCACCCAGTGGGATCTAATTTATGGATCTATGATAGTTTTTTTTTTTAAGTCCATATGTAATTTATATTTCTCATTTTTTCATTTTTTTTATTTTTCATTTATGTTGGCTAGCATAAGGTGACGACTAACATGACAGGATCTCCCTCATATTGGGTTGGAGAGCACCTTGCTTCTCTCCGTGCAAAAATGCTAAAATTTATGCAAATGTTTCATATTGACTCATATATAAAAAAACTTAATTAATTTTATGCATCTACATCCAAATCACTAAAATCAATGCAAGGAGAAATAATAACTCAAGCTCCTAACACTCAAATCTATCCCAAATAAAAATTAATCATGTTACAATCACTGAAATCAATGCAAAGAGAAATACTAAATCAAGCTACAAACACTGAATTATATGCATGCAATTGTGTTTTAATTAAGTTTGAATCAAATTAAGATTGATCCTCATAGTTATTTAACCCTGACCACCATAAAAAATTCAAATATAAAAAGAAGTTACAATGCAGTCACAGAAATGAATGAAATAACTAAACTATTGCATTGTTTTACTATACATATACATTAGTACATATTATTGTGCATATGCATTTTACGTTAGTACTATGTATATGCATTTTTATAAAACTAATTTTAGTATGCATTAAACCTTGTGAAATGCTCTACAATATGGATTGATGGAGATATTTGACTCTTTATAAAAGTTTACTATAAAATACATATTATTATAAATTGTAATTTCAAATCTATTAATTGTTATATTAGTATAGGTGGTTGTAATTTCAAATCTAGTTTTTCGAAAAAATAATTTATATTTTTTATATATGTTTTAACAAATTCAATAATAAACTTCAGAGAAGGCCGAAAATTATTTGATGCTCAAATGAAAACCGTTGTTTCAGGTTTTACCTGTACATTGCTTCTGTGGGCTGTGAGGAAGGAGTTATTATAAAACTAATTTCAGTATGCATTAAACCTTGTGAAAAGCTCTACAATATGGATGGATGGAGATGTGTGTCTCTTTATAAACGTTTACTATAAAATACATATTAATATACGTTGTAATTTCAAATATATTAATATAGGTGGTTGTAATTTCAAATCTAGTTTTTGAAAAACATAATTTATAGGTTTTATATCAAATGAATTTTAGAATGCATTAAACCTTGTGAAATGATCTACAATATGGATTGATGGAGATGTTTGTCTCTTTATAAACGTTTACTATAAAATAATTATTAATATACGTTGTAATTTCAAATATATTAATTGTTATATTAGTATAGGTGGTTGTAATTTCAAATCTAGTATTTGAAAAAAATAATTTATAGGTTTAACATAAAACTAATATGCATTAAACCTTGTGAAATGCTCTACAATATGGATTGATGGAGATGTTTGTCTCTTTAAAAACGTTTACTATAAAATACATATTAATATACGTTGTAATTTCAAATCTATTAATTGTTATATTAGTATAGGTGGTTGTAATTTCAAATCTAGTTTTTGAAAATAATAATTTATAGGTTTTATATATGTTTTAACAAATTCAATAATACAACTTTAGAGAAGGCCCAAAAATTTTTGATGCTCAAATGAAAACCGTTGTTTCAGGTTTTACTTGTACATTGCTTTTGTGGGCTGTGGGGAAGGAGTTTATTTGCAGGGTGTTGAGAAAGGTCTGATTTTATTCCCGCAATAAAATCAATACAAATATAATAAAAAGGGCCAGACGATTTCCCAATGCCCGTGATAGAGCTGCCATTTTTTTCTGTTTCTTTAAATATTCGAAATTTATACTAGGCATTTTAATAATGCTGTTAAATATTTCAAATGGATATTTTTGAGTGAGATTGTTGACGAGGGCCAGGCTATGGGCGGTGTTGAGCTCGCATTTTGGATCTCTTCATTTTAATTTCAAACAAACTTTAATTTAACATAGGAAATGTGAAGTTTAAACCTAATACAAAATGCAATGGCTGCGAAGATTTACAGAATTCTTTTTTTCCTCGGAAAAAATTCATAATTTTATTTCAAAAAAGAACAAAATTACATCTGCACATGTAAGAGGATCACTAGGATCTCTACATTTTCACATAATTGCTGACACATATGGTCATAACCAAAAAAAACTGTAGCTGTAAAAGCTTATCAGCTAGATACATCACAGAAAATATGGGTATCACAACCCAAAGAACACACAAGCACAAAAAAAAAACATCAAATATACTGCCGATATCAAAGGCCACCACCTCTGTAAACGTCGTCGCCGCCGCAGAGATCCCTAAGGACACTATACGGGTCGCCACGCAAGAGTATATCCTCAGCAAAAGAAAATCCAGCCAGCCTCGAGAGATAGAAACCCTCGACCCCAAAACTGAACCGAAACCCAGCCATACGCCCCCGAGCTTGAGACTTGAAACCCCACAACCCCGGATCTTGAAAGAAGACCACCGATCAAGCCAACCCCAAACCACGGCCTGAAGCCTCCTGCGATCAGATCCGCCGATAAAACGCTCCGCCCAAAGCTCCCGAAATTACAAAAATCTATTAGGCTTTACAACCCGCAGCAATCTTGATAGAGAACGAGGAAACCCTCGAAATCTTTATTGACGTCCCACAGGCATCCTGACAGATTTCTTCATGATTTCCAGTGGTTGGAGACGATGGCGATAGATCCCAGCCGCGAAAAAGAAAGGCGACTGGCAAGAAAACATCCCCGCTGCTAAAAGATGAATCCGGATGACGAGCCCTGGCCATCTGAGCGGCAATCTGGAATAAACCCATTCAAGGGCAGGAGCACAAGCCCACAACCCAGGATTGTGAAGCCCACCGATCACAACCAAGACCCGCAGCAGCGAAGAAACCACGACGCATTCAAACCCTGGCAAATTGAAAACCCTCCACCATGACACACATCGCTGGCAATTCAGCCATTTCATCTTGAAAGATCAAGATCGAGAGCCAAAGCTTTCAACCCCCATTCCGCCTCCTGCAAACGATTGTTTCTGCAGGAGAATGACCAAGAGGTAGCGCGAATTCCTTGAAGGCAGCGCTGGCTGCGAAGAGCGTCCAATGGAGAAAGTCCCTTCTACCGTGCACAGAGCCTGCATCGTCGACCACCAACCGGGCACATCGGCCATCTCAAACCAATTATTCAGTACAGCCCAGAGAGCAAGATTTACAGGATTCTAAAGGCAGTGAAAATTCAATTTTAGATAATTTGTTTACTGCTAAGTTTGTTTCTATTATGTTTCACCAAAGCCCTTATATTATTGTTGTTATTGTTAGTTAAGTTCTAGTGGCTCACAGTATGTTTGAAGGGATCTTCTTTCGAAAATTAATGGGATGATTCTGTGCACTTTGGTATTGAAATACTTTCAGAAGCTATCTGTTTTGCACAGAAAATCTAGGCTGATATGCTCTTTCAGGCCAGGAAGATGATATGCTCTTTCAGATGGGGAGATATTTAATCGGTGGGGGACATATTGGTGGGGTGATATTGGGATTAAATAGAAAAGCAAACAAATTTCACAGCGTCTGAGCATTTCACTAAACTTTGATTTTGATAGAACTAACTAAAAAGATGTTACAGAGCGACTATTCATATGCTCAAAAGAATTTTAATTTAACATATAATTTCAAATGAACTTTAATTTAACATATGAAATGCGAAGTTTAAACTTAATACAAAATGCAATGGCTACGAAGACTTACAGAATTATAAATGCAGTGAAAACAGATCAAATGTTTGCAAACTAACAATCACGCTCACTCAAATTATTCCTTTCCTTGTCGTAGATTGAAGTTTATTTGGTGAAGTGATTTTGGATTGAGTGGACACTATATAAATATATGAATCCACAATATCATTTTTTTATTTTTTTTATTTTTATTTATGTCGGTTAACATAATGTTTTTTTATGTCGGCTAGCATAACATGCCTAACGTGACAGGATCCCCCCAATACTGGGCTAGAGAGCACCTCGCTTCTCTTGGTGCAATGAATACCTAAAGGAATTCAAACAGTCATGGGTCAGAATAGGATGCACTATCATGTCAGATGGATGGACCGATCAGAAGGGTCATACCCTCATAAACTTTCTTGTCTCTTGCCCACGAAGAACTATGTTTTTGAGATCATGTGATGCATCTGATTAGGTTGTGGAGGAAGTGGGGGCAGCTAATGTTGTGCAAATCATCACAGATAATGCCTCTAACTATGTGTTCTTGATGGTAAGATGTTAGAGGAAAAACATAAAACCATATTTTGGACTCCATGTGCGGCACATTACATATACCTCATGCTTGAGGACATATGCAAACAAGATTGGATCAAGGACACTATAGAGCATACCAAAAACATTACCAAATACATCTACAACCACGATTGTGTATTGAGCTTGATGAGGAGACACACACACAGGGCAGGGAACTTGTTAGGCCTGCAATTACTAGATTTGCAACTCACTTCCTCACGTTGCAATCTCTCCTTTCCCAAGCACAAAACTTGGAGAAAATGTTTTCAAGTGAAAAATCGAATTCATCCCAATGGGCCCACAAACAAAATAGAAAAGCAACCAAGAAAAGAATTAAAAGCTCTTCATTTTGGAAAAAAACACTGAGAGGTTGTGGCAAATATTGAGCCACTTGTTAAGGTGTTGCGGTTGGTGAATGGGGAACAATTGGCCATGGGCTACATTTATGAAGCTATGGATCAAGCAAAGGAGCGGATAAAAGAAGCATACAAAGATAGAGTGGCCAAGTATGGGCCTATTTGGGAGATCATTGATAGGAGATAGAACAATCAACTCCATCGCCCTATACATGCAACTGGGTATTTTTTGAATCCAAGGTATCATTATAGAGATCATATTAATCAAGATCCAACTGGGGAGGTAGCAAATGGATTGTATTCTTGCCTTGAGCGCATGGTCCCAAATGAGGTAGACCAATTGGAGATACATCGGCAGATCAACTCTTTCAGCGTCGCCAAAGGTACCTTTGGAAAAAATGTGGCTAAGATTGCAAGAGAGGTGGACCAACCAGAGAAACATTTCCATTGTTTAATTAACTTATGTTTTTAAACTTTAAAGTTTAAACTTTAAACTTTAAATTGTAAATCCTACAATTCTTAGCCAAATTCACAATCTAATTTGTTGAATTGACTTCCTTGTCTTCACATTTGCAGCACAATGGTGGAAGGCATTTGGTAACAATACTAAACTACTGCAAAAGTTTGCAATTATGGTCATGAGTCAAACCTGCAGCTCTTCTAGGTGTGAGGGAAATTGGTGCATGATGATTGGTCTAATGAGTTTGGTGAAGATAGGTGGCACTTGCCTCTTCACTTCAACTCAGTTTGACTCAGTGGAACACAACATGCAGTCCCAGTCTATCTTCAATGTAGGTAGCAACCCCCTTAGGTTATTTTTGTTATTTAAGCGGGGCTCCTTTCCTCATTTTCTCATGGTCAGAGGACTGAAGGTCTGCTCTAGTTGTATTGTATTGTATTATTTTTGGAATAATAAAGGCTTTGGAGGTCTCATGTGGTGCCTGGCTCAATTGTTAGATGATCATTATCTCATGTTGCTGAGGTAATCTGTAGAATTACTTTTATGCATTTGCTATTCCTTGTCAAATCTAGCCTCATTGAAGGATTAGTACTAATCGATAGGAGTGAGTGAAGTAGTTTCTTTGCTCTCTTAATTAATTTATGTTCAAGATTTAGAATTTGCATGCTGATTTGCTTATGGGTATGCTCTTCTTGTCTTTAGCATGAGTTTTTCCTGGATTTGATTAGTCTCTTGGCAAGTGTGAAGGTGTTTTAGAGGTGCTTCTCTTGGATTTGTGTGAGATCTTGCTTGCTTCTCTCACTCTCCAAGAACTCGTTATTGAAGAGGCATAGTCCCTCCTCTCTCCACCAACGGACTCCATAGCCCAAGCATTCCCAAGCTTGAGATCGTTCCTTCTCTCTCTCTCTCCCTCAAATTCAAATCGAACTTTCCCCTTTGGTTACGGTTACTCACATGCTTAAGTAGTTTAGTTTCTCTTTCAAGGAATATCTAAAGGCTTATCTTTTTAAGCATGTTTCTAGATCTAGAATTATAAAGCATCATTCTTAGAATAGATCTAGTAATGTTAAGTACTTGTGCATAGTTTTCGATCATTTGGTACTTAGCTATTTTATGCTTTTAACGTTATATTTAGCACATTTGGTGCCGGATAGGTGGCTGGTTTTTGTCTTTTGTTGACAGGACAAGGAGAAGTGCTGCTGGAAAATTGAAGATTTGGGCCATCCAGAGTCTTCCAGAGCAATATTCATTTTTCTTGCATCATTTTTAAAACCTCTAAGCCTTTGGATCCAGATTTGTAAGGACCATTGGCATCCACCACAAGCATTGTAAATACCGTAATAAAATATTTTGACTATGCTCCTTCAGAGCCCACTCCCCATCCCCGCTGGGGGGTTTTGCATCAGTGCATTTTTTTCATGGTTTTGCTCTTGTTAGTGTAGTTTTGCTTTATAGATCAATATACTTTGCTATTTCAAGTTTCAATTCATTGCAAAGTAACACTAATACTAACCCCACGACTTCCCGAGTTACCCGAAAGGGGAAAGAGATGTGCGGCAAGCTTAATTAGAAAACATTTATTCTTTCAGTACTTTAGTTTTTATTTTGCATTTTAAAATTTACCCCTCCTTGCTCTCCTGATTGAGGTTCATTTGAACCAAAAGAAATTCTTGGAGGTTAATTTTCCTTTTTAATAAACAAACTTAGTCCTTAAAATCAACAAGACTCCGTTGTGTATGCTTTGCACCGCTGCAGTTTGACCAAACAGTTGGCTGCATCAAAAGCAACGTGGGTGACTAGTTTAATTAGTTTTCACATCTCAATTAACCTCTCCAAGCAAAAATCCAACGCCTCGATTTGATATGTTGCGGTGGAAAATTCACAGAGGAAGCAAGAACAACTGGGTAGTGACCTTGAGACACCATCAGGCTACACTCTTGTTGGTGTAGTGTTGGACACGTCTCAGAGACTCCGACCTAGCCCACATATTCCTCACATGGAGCCACATCGAATAAGGGTTTTGGACATACTCCTCATACTTTTGGGTATATTTGGAGTTCCCTTCCCCCTGATCTAATTCACTCATCTTCCACAATAAACTAAAAACAATTAAGAATGATTGCAATACATTCAGCACTCCATTTCAGACTTCATTTTCAGCACTAGTCTACATCATACAATCTTTTTACTTAAAGTGAATCTTATTGGATGGATTAATTTGTATTTCATGTTGTTGTCTTAATCACTATTGCAATCTCTTGCGTCACTTTCATAAAAACTCCTAAACAATTTACTCAATCATAAACTACCATCTAAAGCTTAATCAACCTTAGTAACTCATAAGGTCTACCCCCCTTGGCTTCAATTAGGAGTTGGCCTAAACGGAGGAGTCAAGAACAAGGTGACAGCCTTGACTCGAGACTTGCCCCTAAGGACGCATCGAGTGGCTTGAAGATTTCTGCCACGTTTCCCCCCAGATGCATGAAAGGCAGCAACACTACTAGACTAAAGGCTTTGGCATTAATTGTGGTTATTTTAGCAGGAACCCTAAATCTAGTGATGATTTTGGCTTCAAGAAGTCCATAACCACTTTCTCGGTTGTCGCCATAGTAGGTATGGCCTCTACCCACTTGATAAAATAATCTGTTGTTGTTAAAATCCAAGCATAACCATTACTTGAATTATCCTTAAATTTACCAATAAAACCAAGGCCCCATTGTTGAAAAGGGGCTTGAAGTTTGAACTACTACCGACTTTAGCGGTAATGCAGCAAGTTTATGTTTTCCTATGAAAAGTTGACATTTCTGGCAATTCCTAACAGACTTGTGCACATCAGTAAATAATGTGGACCAATAGTATCCTGCTTTAAGGATCGTGTGGGCTGTAGTTTTGACTGCAAAGTGGCCACCACAAAATCCTGAATGAAACTCTTCTAAGAGTCTTTGAAACTCTTCTTCATCCACACACCTAAGTATGAGACCATCCGGTTTTTTCCCACCCAATCCTTCTTGTCTGAGTCAATACTTGTTGGCTTGCAATCTTAATGACCTTCTCTTGTGGCCAACTAGATGATTCGGACACGTTAGGTTGATGAAGTAGAATATAATGTATGAATACCACTGTTGTTGTTGAAGATGTTGAATTCCTATTAAAATAGCTAATGTTGATGAACTATTCTGTCAAACCATTGTTGAGCATAGGTTGTCATTGATGACACCCATTAATGACAAAGGAGTGACAAGGGGGCAAAGGAGTGATAAAGGTTGAATACAAATGTAGATGGCATGATAGCTTGTGCATTGAAGCCATTAATGACAAAGGAATCATAAATATTCATGGCATGGCATGATACAGGCATTGGAACACCAAATGGACCAAATGACCCATTCTATGGTCATTTGTGGGTTGATTGGGTCATGGAACCCACTTGGACACATTTGATGATGGGCTTAAAGTCTGTGGAAAACATTTTGTTATAAGAGTCCTTGAAACCATTGCATATAGTGTCTTTGGGTCTTGGAACCCATACACACACCATGGTATGTTCTTGCATGGATGAACATCCTTGTACCCTTAAGAATGTCTTGGAATCCTTTATGTGCTATGAGCATTAATCAACAGTAATGATATGGCAAAGAAGATTGAAAAAAAAGTCCTAAATGGTATGGCAAATGTTGGCCTTGAATTGGGCAAATATTTAAAAGAACCACTTATTAAATTTAATGAAAAAAACTTGTAAAGTCGGCCAAACTTTATAAATTAAAATGGTAGGTCGGCTCAATGAAAATACCATGGAAAAATGTGTATAAAAAAGGAGCAAACGCCCTCATTTTAGTGTGTGCAAAACATGAATACCTTCCTCTGAATTTTAGGGGCGACTGAGGAAATTCGGACTGATATGTAGCAGCAGCAAAGGGTGGATTCGTGGAGAAGAATTGTAGCTCTGATTTTCGCATGAAGTAATTATACTGAGGCAGCTCAGTTGAAGCGAAGTTCTTTTTGGTCTTTTTATGAATTCGAAAGTGATTCTAGCTCTGAATTTCGGGTGGATAAATGACAGTGGACTGATGCAGAATTCGGAGGTAGCAGCAGTCATAATATTGAAGTTTTCTTGCCATAGTCTCAGGAACGCAGACTTTTGCCATCCCTTAAGCTGACATTCGAAGGTTTAGATACAACACTTAAAATTGATCTCTATACAAGCTGTTAAAGCTTGATTCCAAGGCATTCAAAGTTTGTTTCAGATTTCTCAATTCAGAGGTTATTCTTCAATCTAGACAGACCACAGAAGGAGCAGGTTATTATTGACAGGTTCGGCTTGTTTGAAGAACTTCAAGGATTATGTTACCATGGGTAAAAGCAAGCCACAGTTAATGTTGAACTCTCATCATTCATGTGAAGTTATCACTGTCTAAGATGAGCGAACCTTTCTAAGAAGCTCCAACACTATCCTTAAACTCTGATTTTTGTGAGCCAACCTTATGACTTATCAAGGGTTGAGTTCAGGACACATCATTGGCATTTATCTTAGACTTCGGAGAACAGATGAAGGTTCAAGCTCTGAGTATTGATCAACTTGAGAAATTGACCAGTTGATTTGCAGTGGCTTGACATTGATAGCAAAGTAACTTGACAGTGGAAGCTACAACAAATTGATTTGATAGTGACGATGGTCAGAATTGACAAAAAATGACTTGACAATAGTGATGCATTGAAATGACAATGATCTCTTACAGTAATGACAGTGATTGAATGGACATGATATGTTGATGAAATTGTCATTGATGCCAACATGGACTTGCAGTGGCCACACAGGATGTCATTAATGCCACCAAGTCCCACTTGCAGTGCCTTGATCCCTTACAGAGTGGGTTTGTGCCTTGAAGCACCTTGTACCCACAAGGTTGGATCTTGATGCCACCACCTTGCTGAAGATGTTGAAGACTCTGTTGATGACGTTGAATACCTTGGAGATGGTCTTGAAGCCTTGATGGACGTTGGAGAAACCCTAGATGGGTTAGAGAAGCATTAATGACCCATTCTGTGGTCATTCATGCTATAATGATGTCATGGTACCCCAGAAGAAGACCTAGTATCCCCATAGAAGAGATCTTGACCCTTGGAGGTCTCCTGGTGTGGTTGAGGTAGTTGTAGAAGCCCAGGAAGCCTCTGTCATGGTGAAGAAGTCTTTGGACCCACATTTGTTGGATTAAAAGTCCTTGATGACTTAATGAAGACTTGGAACCCTTGTTGGTGACTTTGAAGACATACACTTGAATATGGGGTCAAGGTATGACACCTAATAATTTGTAAACACTAAGAAATGTGGGATACATTTTTTTTTGGTAGAGTTTTAATCAAACCCTAAGGTTTGACTATTTAAGGACAAGTTTAAAAAGAAAAAAGAAAAATAATAATAAAAATACATAAGTTGAGGTGGTAAGAAGTTTTAAAATAGAAGTTTAAAGTCAAACTCAAAAGTGAAAATAAAATTAAAATTTCTTACCTATGAGGACAAGTCAGACAACGTGAAGGTGGTCCACTTAAAAGTGTATTTAAACACTAAATTGGCATACTCCATAGATCAGAAAAAAATGATTTTGAAAAGGAGGCATAATTCGGGTATACGAGTTGTGGCAGCAGAAAGATTCTTAGTGATGTTGAATAGGACTGTCGATTGAGGAAAGAACTGATTGGGACATGGAAGCTACAAGTGGACATCTCTCCAACTATTTCTGCCAAAACTCCGATAAATTCAAACGAATCTATTCCAGGCGAGGGCTGCTAAAGATGGAAGCATGGACTGGAGATGGATATGGATTTTAAAGGAAGCTAATATGTCCGCCGACTGTGTATCTCGAATCGCATTGCATGAGAGTGTTTTCTTTATTGCGTTTGGCGCTTTGTGGACCAATTGGCTCAACGAATGAGGCATTTTTGCTTGGAGCAGCTTGGAAATGGCTCAAAACATATTCAACTGCAGTTCACCAGTATTATTGTGTTCATAGACACATGCTAGAGAGTGAGAAAACCGGAATTATAGGGAATTTTTCAATACGTTGCAATGAGTTCTGTGCTGGAGCCTTCTGTTTATGATGCAGAGATTATGAGATCGCAGATTATCTTTTTGTTTGGGTTCTAAGATTGCGGGAGTTTCCTTATTGATTTTAGTCGACTTCCGGTTTGAATAATGAAGATTGAATATGGAAATAATGAAAGCCTGGGCTCGAAGTTGCTATAGCTCCTCGTTCTGTAAAGTAGTTCAATGTATGATGAACCAACGAGAGCACGTGGAGATAGTCAAAAGGTTTTGGTGCTAAGGAAGCAAACGCTGGTCACGGAGGCATTTTCTGATTGTCTCCGCAGTCATGGCATATTCAGTATGAAGTCTGACAGTAGTAAAAAGTGCGTAGAGAGGGCCCGTGAACCACATGAAGATTGAAGGCTCTGCTGCGTGGATGCTTGGGAGGACGTCCACGGAAGAGGAACACATGAGAAACTTTTTTTTTTTGGTTGTAGTCACGGTGAAATTGGGTTTATGTCTGAGGAGATTTCGATGACCTTTCCTTGCTGAGATGCCATCTATTGAAGGAAGAGAGTCGTGGANTTTTTTTTTTTTGGTTGTAGTCACGGTGAAATTGGGTTTATGTCTGAGGAGATTTCGATGACCTTTCCTTGCTGAGATGCCATCTATTGAAGGAAGAGAGTCGTGGATATACAGCAGGCCTAATCCCTTTCTCTTACAGAACTCGTGGGATCAAAGGGAGAGAATTTTAGCTCTGATATTCTGTGAGAAGAGGAAAGCAGTCACAGTCAGATATTGAAGGTTGATGAGATTTCAATGGAGTTTATATGCTTTGGGAGAAGGACGTAGTCATCCAAGAGGATGCACTAGGGTTTCTGTTTCTTACTGCTGTAGAAGGCATCTTGAGGAAGTCCTTTCATGTCAATGTGAACTAGAAGGAGAGGCGTTCAGTACCCACACGCTCTCATTCATTCTGCTGCCCACATGACTGAGAAATGGAGGGCGACTTCCTTACTTACTGAGATATTATCAAAAAGAGGAGTGCAGTCACCTGATGACTGTGGGTTTGCAAAGAAAGGGGGACGTATTCTGGTCTGGTATAGCGGGTCACTTTTGTCACATTATTTGTGGGCCATCCCAAGCAATTCGTGTCCACCTTGGAGAGGTAAAGAAGAGTTAATTGCCTTGCAAAGAAACTGATCATCACCTACAGCCACAATCGCATCATAAAGAGGCTTGTATATTCTCAATGGGCATACATCTACAGTCATTCCCAGGGTTGTTGAATTGAAGTGACTTATACCTCTCTGAATTCGTAAAAAGGGGGAGAAAAGACTACTGAGGGTTTCGGTGGCCTTACGATTGAAATTAGTACATCTGCTATGAGATCCTACAGAAGGACGCACTTGCTAGTTGACTTTCAATTCGAGGAGTAAGAAGGAAGTTGTATTTTCTTTGAAAGTTCTATGGAAAGGGCGTGAATTCTCTGTTGGGTATATATATCCAGTCTTTCCTTCACTGCTACATAATATTTCCCAGTAAAAATCATGGACAGTTGCAGAGGGTGTTTGTCGGTCTCTTTCCTTGAAAAGACTGTCTGATGATTGATCATTCCAATTTTGAGCTTCATATCTACTGCTGCAAAGTTGCTTGTGTGGGCAAATGTTTGAAGACTTTGGGGGAAACAAGCTGATACAGGATTTAGGCTACCTTCCAAGCCTATTTACTGTGTTTCAAGTTGTCCAAGCAGTTGAGGACATAGTGGGTTCTATGGTGTGTCTACCAAGTATATATAAACACTTCCATATCTGACACTCCCTTGAAATCTACTAGCATATGACTGTAAAAGAGTTAAGTTTCATTACTTGGTATCTGTATGTGAATCTTGGCATACATGTGCACTGTGGGCAACGTTATAATTAACTGCTACAACAATAAAACCCTTATATCAATGGCTAGAGAAGGCTCTTTGCACTACAAATGTTTCCAAGTAAAATGATGGTATACTGGTTCTTGTCTTCACAAGTAAACAGTAATGTTAATGAGCATACCAAGCAAAGTTACAACAGAGTAGAGTATGAGCAGTGTTGATCAGCAGAGATGATCAGCAACAGTATTGATGAGTAGAGTATGAGCAGTGTTGATCAGCAAAAATGATGGGCAGAGATTGATGAGCAAATGAACAAGATGAACAAGAGGCTTATGATGAGCAGCAGTGAACAAATGAACATCATGATGATGCACATGAACAGTGATAAAATATATTGACCTTTGTAACTGACTATGATGAACTGTATGATGAGCCAAGACATGACCAGTGACAAGGTGTTGATGAACAGAGAAGATTGAAAAGTGTGTTGCAGCAGTGTTGATGAGAGTGATGATCAGATGATCAGTAGTACTGACCAACAACAGAACAGATTGAAGAGACAACTGATGTTGATGTGACAGTGAGCTTTAATTGTAAAAGCAAGCTTGTCTTGCTTTTGAGGTTATGATACCTCAAACCCTTCTTAGCAGGGTCTAAGAAAACCAGGCAAGGTCCTGGATGCAAAGTAGGTGCTCTTCATATTAGTAGGTGCTAATTTTACCTAACGGTTGTAGCCAGACCAAAACTAATACAAAAAGATTACAAAATTATATGGTGTTGTGTTCTTTTGTGTTATGGTTCTTGATGATTCAAATGCTTATGATATGTGAATGATAAAGTGAAAGATGTTTATGAAATGATTATGAGATTGGTAGAATAATGGAATGATGAATTGGTAGTTAATTGTGACAAGTTAAGAAAAGTTGTAAAATTGGTTTTACACTGATTCACCCCCCCTCTCAGTGTCTAACATGATATTGTAAGCAGCGGACAAGTTGATATGATAGAAGAGTGACAGGTTGATAAGCAATGGTCTATGACAGTGGCAGTTGATGACAATGACAAAGATAGTTGAATGATGATGTGACAAGTGATGAATGAAATATGAGATGACAAGAGTCAATCTGTGATTGCAAGCTGGGTCTTGCACATCTTTCTTAGTTGGAACTAAGAAAAACCAAGCAGGGTCTTGGAATAGAAGTTGGTATTTCTCAGTAAGTTGGAGCTAGTGTAATCAAGAAGATTGGAGTCTTCTGTTGTAACCCTTATCAAATTTGATATAATAAAGTTTACAAGCTTATCTTATGAAGTGTCTCTTATGATGTGATTGATTAATGTTGATGAACTTGTTAGTTTGCAATTGATGATCTTTGTTTAAGTTTAGAAGAAGTGAAAATTGTTAAATGTGTTGAGACACTGATTCACACCCCCCCCCCTCAGTGTGCCATTGTGTCCAACAACCATACCTAAGGCTTGTTCATTTCCTTTTGTCATCATCTTGGCAAGTCCTTGTAATTTGATTAATTTAGTGGGCTTAATTTCCAAGTCATATTCCTGGATTGTTGATACCCATTTTCCCCTTATGTGAAGGCAATCTTGTTGAGACAAGATATCCTTCACTACTAAGTGAGAGACATAGCCAACTACTTTGGAGCAACCAATATAAGTTCTGAAGTATTTCAAAGACTTGACAAGGGCATAGGCTTGTTTTTCCATAGTAGTGTATTTTAGCTCAAAATTTTGTAAGGATCTACTCATAAATGCAATAGGGTGTTCCCGATCCTCCTTGTTCTTTTGCAACAAAACTACGACAATTGTGTCCTCTGATGCAAATGAGAAAATATGGAAATCCTTTGAGTAATCGAAACTTATCAAAACAGGGGACCTAGAGATGCAATCTTATATGGATGCAAAAGCTTATTTTCCCTCTTTATCCCATTCAAACTTAGCATATTTTTTAAGCAATTTCTGCATAGGTTTCATCAGCTCGGCTAAGTTTGGTATAAACCTTCTTATGAAGTTTATTTGGCCATTAAAAGATTGTAAAGCCTTCTCGCTAGTAGGAAAAAGGACTCCCTTTATAGCTTCAACCCTCTCTGGATCTATCTTGACCCCATCTTTGGAAATGGTGTGTCCAAGCAGTTTACCCTCATCAACTCCTAGTACTGATTTAATAGGATTTAGAGATATGCCAAACATTCTACATCTTTCAAATACTTTTCTGAGATGGGTTATGTGATCCAATCTTTTCTTGGAAAAAACAATAAGGTCATCTTGATAGATTTCTAAAAAATTTCCAATTAGTTCATTGAAGGCATAGTCCATGGCTCTTTGGAATGTTGCACCTACATTCAAAAGACCAAATGGCATTCTTAAGTACTCAAGTGTTCCCCAAGGTGAAGCAAAAGTGGTCATGTGTTGATCTTCCTTCTTGAAAAGCACCTGATTGTACCCTGAGAAACCATCCAGCATAGACATTATCCCTGACCCCGTTACTCTTTGAAGTAAAGTTTCCATATCGGGCAAGGGTAATTGTCTTTCATGCATGAGATATTTAAGTTTTGGAAATCTATGCATAACCTAAGTTGTCCATTCTGTTTTCTTACTACAACCAAGTTTGAGCACCATCATGAATGCCTTGTTGGCACAATAATGCCTGCTCCCAACATCTTTTGCAATTCCTTTTGGACCATGGGTGCCAACTTGGGATTTATTCTTCTAAGTTTTTGCCAAAAGGGTTTAGCTTCAGGTCTCAATGGGATCATATGTTGGAATACATCATCCTGATTAGCTTTTAGCTCATCACACGTAAAAGCAAATACATCTTTGTATTCGTTTACTAGCTCAATCAAGACCTTTCTTTCTTTTTTGGAAGTACCTTTTCCAAATTTTATGTTTCTTGGTTCCTTATCGGTACCAATGTTTATCTCTATGAAATATTCAGGTTATATAGTTTCATTTTTCTTATACCTGTCCTGCCTATCGAAGGTACTTTCCCATTCAACAGTGTTCTTTGGGATGCGGTTCATATGTTGCTCCTCTTCTTCAATATCATTGTTTTTCTCATCCTGGAAATTTATCTAACAGTCAGAAAATTCTTGCATGTTGTTGATGAATTTTACAATCTGACTATCATCTTTAAAGACCTTCCAATTATTAATGTTGTCTGATATTGAAGGTATGAAGTTTATTTCAAATTTTCCATCCCCTTTAACCAATTCTTCAGAGAAATCCAAAGTTGAAGCTGCTTCAGCGAGTTTATCTACTTCACAGTTTTCAGAACGTGGGATGGCCACAATGTTTAATGCCCGAAAAATAATTCAAAGTGTCCCACACAGCATTCCTATATTTCTTACATCTTTCACTTTTACATTCAAATGTACCTTTGACTAGGGAAATAATCAGATCTGATTCACCTTTAATACTAAGCACATGAATTCCCATATCTTTAGCAATTTCAAGTCCTAGCAGTAGTGCTTCATACTTGGCTACATTATTGGATGCATTGAACTCAAGTCTATATGCAAAATTGAATTTTTTATCTAACGGTGAAGTTATGACAATGCCTGCCCCTTTCCCAGCCTTGGGATAAGCTCCATCAAAACTCATTCTCCATAGTTGATCAAACTCCTCATCATTAGCTTTTTCTCTAATGGGTATAAGATAGTTATCATAGTTGGCATGGTTTCCAAGATAGATTGTTTCACAAATATATTCATTATCTGGCTCATCTGGATCTTCCACATGATACTTTCTTTCCTTTTCTCTATATAACTTAACATGTGCATCTTCAAAAGCAGGAATCATGGCATAGGTTCAATCCATTTGAATAGATCCTCCAAGAGAGGCAGCCCATTTTCTTGATAACAACATTCCCCATCTGTCAGGCACATCTATGACCACTATGTCCATGGTTACACCTATGTCAAAGTATGCGGCTAGTTTGACTGGGAAATTCAAAATTATACCCACGACATCAATTTCTCTTGAGTCTATGGCACATACATTCTGATATGGCCTTGAGATTGTTAAACCCATTTGTTCCATGACTTTTCTAGTCATGATATTCTATGATGCACCAAAATCAAGCATGCAATTGTCAAACAATTTATTATTTGCAATTAATGATATGTAGAAGGAAGGATGGTCTTCTTTATTAGGATCCCTACTATGCAAAATAATAGGGACATCTTCATTGAAGTTACTCTGTTTCTTGGACAAATTTTCTATGGGTTTGTTCCCCACATTCTCCTTTGAACTAACCAGTTTCTCTTTAGGTTTCTCAGTAATTGTTTTAAGTTTCTCAGTAGATACTTCCTCATACTTTTCAAATTTTTTTTCCTTAGGTCTTGATAAGGTTTTCATGAAAATATCTCTTTGACTAGGAATTTTAAGGATCTCACTTATAGGGAAATAAATCTTAGCACTTGACAACCAATTACCCAAATTAATGTTTAGATCTAGAGGGGGGGGAGTTTTTACCTTTGGCATATGCTGATTTGATTTGGTTGGGATTATATTTGTCTTTCTCTGATAAACAACCCCTTTGTATCTCCATAATCTATTCAGGTGTAGGTTTCTCACCAAAGATCTTCGTAGCATTATCCTTTTCCTAACTGTAATCCCTTGCCTGCTTCCATTTTTCTCTTGAAATAGGATGAACATGTCCTACATTGTTTATGTCGTCGTGACACCTAGGATGACCCACAAAGTTATTCATCTCCATTTGTTCTTGTTCCACAATGTAGCAAAACTTTGGACAAGTGGATTCTTCATGAAATTCATCACAAGGCCGACAATAGGGAGGAGCCTCATCAATCACCACATTGTTTGTTTCAAGTTGATTTGGAGGTCTCTTCTCATAGGGGGGTGCTATATCTTTTTCCATTCCTGATTTTGTCTAGGTTGGAAATTTCTATGATTTTGAGAAACTTGTGCGTTTTCCATGTTGTTTATCCTATTCTGCATAACATTCATCTGGGAGGTACAATTTATCATCATTTGCCTCATCATGTCAACTACTTCTTTCATTGATTCTTTACCTTCATCTTTTCCCTCGGGTTCAACTACTTTTCCTTTGGCACCATGAGGCTTAGAAGAGGATGAGGTGCCTTTGACAATGCCCGAGATATCAAACTTCCCTGAAGATTGCATGTTTCTATCAATCTTTTCATCTATTTCCATGGCTTTCTTCAGGTTGTCTGGTTCCTTGTCTCTAAGTTGATACCTCATTTCTCCTTCGAATGCTTCTATGTAGTATATGAGAATTGAGGTGTCAGATGGTTTAATGTCAGCATGGAGTCTTCCCACCATGTCACTGAATGTTTTATTAAACTCTTCAATGGTTTCGTTCTCCTTCTTTTTTGTATTAGTTAAGGCAGCCAACAGGTGCCTCTTTTCTTTCTTATCCCCCCATCTCTGACTGAAAGCGGTTTCGAACTCTTTGAAGGTCTTGATATTGTTGTCGTCTAAAGAGGTGAACCATTCGAAGGCATCAGCTTCAAGAGATAAGGCAAAAAGCCTCATTTTGACATCGTCGTGGTTCACGTTGTGGCACCATTTATTGTAGCACTGCGTAAAAGACAACAAGTGAGACTTAGCAGTTATAACATCATTTCCATGAAAAGATGGACCCTTTTCAATGGATTTATCGAAGATGTTATGAGGTTTCCAAATTACAACAGAATAATCTAGAGGTTTGAAAAGAGTACCCATGGTACTCGATGGATTACTTGATTGAGAATTATCAACAAATAAAAGGTGAATGTCCAAGATTGACTCAAATGAGAAATCTTCAAGAATCTTATGAGAAGCTAGCTTGCTTTTCCTCCTATGGTAAACCTATTCAGGTTCAAAAATGAACTAAAGCAAGCCTTCAGAGTTTCTTCTTGTAGAATGCCTTGGTAAAGTTAAGGATAGTGGAGTCACCTGATGATCTGAGGAAGTTTATTTAATTTACAACATTCATTAAACAAAGCGAAAAACAAGAAGAAAAAACTCAAAAGGTCGTATTCTGAGAATAGAAAGATCTATCCCAGCAACGACACCAAAATGTAATTCGCACCTTGGGTCACATGGCAGAAATATTCAAGCCATTAGGTGCAACCTTGGGGGCAAGCTCGAGCCAAGTGTTGTCACCTGATACTCAGTTCCTCCGTCTAGGAAAACTCCTAACGAAGCCAAGGGGGTAGACCCTATAAGTTACTAAGGTTGATCAAGCTTTAGATGGTGGTTTGTGATCAATTAAATTGTTTAGGAGTCTTTATGAAATGACACAAGAGATTGCAATAATGATTAAGACAACAGCATGAGAAAATATAAACCATCAACACATTTATGAATAAAGAAAACTGCTTACGGGATAAAAGCAAAGACCAATGCTGAAATGGAGTCTAAAATGGAGTGTTGTTGGAGTGATGAATGTATTGCAATTGTTCTTGGTCAATTCTAAGTTTATGAATTAATGAATAGATTACGAGGGAGGGGGATTCCCGATATACCACGAAGGTACAGGGAATATGTCCAGACTCACCAAGTGTGGTAGCACACGAGGAAATGCAGGATGAAGTGAGTCACGGGGGGATGTCCAACACTACACCAACAAGGATGTAGCCTAACGGGGCCCCGCGGTCACTTTTCAGTTGTTCCCGCTTCCTCTGTACAATTTGCCCACACGAAGCAAAACGCAACACCGGATTTTCGTTGTTAGGAGGTTAATTGAAAGTGTGAAAGAAAATTAAACTAGTCACTCAATCCCTTTTTGGATATGATCAACTGGTCGGTCAAAGCCGCAGAGATCCAGAGCATAATAGGGACTCACTCTTGTTGGTTTTAAGTGTTTTTTGAGCAATGTTTTCTTGGTAAGAAAAGAAAACCCAAGAATCTCTTTCCAGGTCCAATACTCAGGAAAGCCCTTGTCCGTAAACCATACTCGGGATAGATAGCAAGGGGGTTTATTTTAAACATAAGAGTGCAAAAAAGGAAAGTTTTCTAATTACTACACAGTGCAAATTTTTTCCCTTTCGGTAATTCGATATAGCGCAGTGGATTAGTATTTGTATTACTTTGAAATAAAATTGAAATATAAATTAAAATAGCAAAGTAATGAAACAAATTACACTAGCAGAAGCAAAACCATGAAAACAGACACCAACGTGAATCCCCCTCAGGGGGGATGGGGAGTGGGCTCTAAGGAGCCAACTCAAATCTTTATTACTTTTTACAACAATGGGAGAAATGCACTTTGGTCCTTATACTTTGGATCCAAAGGATTACAACTTATTGAAAAATGAAAAATTTATGAAAAGGGGGAGCTCCATAAATCTCCTTTTTAGTCAATTTTGCGAAAATTCGCCATAGTTTCCTCCTCTTTTATTGTAAACCAGCAAAAAACAGCCAACAAACATCAGTAGAATACTAGAATATGCCCAAAACACTTTAAGAGTGTTTTAAGAAAACCTACCAAAACTTGCCGAAAAAATTCTAACTAAAAAGCTAAATAAAACTAAGTAAAAGTAATTGAAAAAAATGAGCTAGAAAGCTATTTTTTCAGGGTCTTTGTTTGTTTCGTAAGGAAAGAAAACAAATCAAAGCACTTAGCACTTAGATGCTAGATATGAAACTTAAAATCGGAAGCTAACTTACTAATCAAGACTTTAATTTATGAGGTAAATGACTTGAAGCAAGAAAGCTAGATCTACACTTGAAAATGATAACTCTTTGAAGCCCTAGCTAGATCTGTAAATGAAAAGCAATTAGGATTTACTTGTACAAATAAACATGTATTCTAGATCTGTTACTGCTTTTCAATAAAGTGACGGATAATGTAAAAAGTGAGGAGAAGGAAAAACGGGAAGCTTGGAGAAGAAGATGATCTTTGAGGCTTCACTTGTGGAGCACCAAGGGACTTTATCTATAAGCAAAAGATGTTAGAAACTAGATAGATCAAGCAAGATCTTCTATGTCTCCAGCTAAAATAACTTGCGCATCACTCAACTTACAAACCGAGATCAAATCCAGCATCATATATACTTAGAAATCCATATGAAAATATTCATAAACAAATGAAATATTCGACTAGATCTCTAAGCATCCATACTAAATAAACTAAAACAGTGAACAAACTGTTTAATTTACCTTGCAAAACTGATACCAATCCTTCAAGCAAGCTAGATTAGATATTGAATAAACAAGATGGATCAAGCAAAGATTATCTCCACAAAGCACAGTGATAATTCATCCACTCAACACAGAGCCACACAATATGACCTCCAAAGTCTTTTTATTTCTCAAATGAACAAATTAATACAATGCGCAAGCCCTTCCCAATACATTCCAACTAGTTTGAAATGGGAGAGGTATGCGTTATTTATAGCAAAAGTATGCCTAGGGGAACACCACCAACACTGGCAGTAGAACTCCAAAAATGAGAGTGATTTAGGGGATTGATTGGGAGTTAAATGCAGTGATCCCATGGAGGAGGAGCATCAACCAACTAGGGCATCAACACAAGACATCCAGCAGTTGCATCAACCTTACAACAAGCACTTGTGATGAAAATCACAAGTGTAGGGCCATATACAATATATGGGGTAACACCCTTCAACATCTTTGTTCTTGTCTCCGATGAATGGTGCTCAGGAAAGACAGAACAAGGTGCATGGCTTCCAAGTCTATCCTCACAACCTGTAATTATCACTGAGCTCTCATAGATTCCCTAATCTGCTGGTGAGAAAAAGATACCAATGAAAATGTGAAATAAACCAAGAATTTTCAGACGATAACACACCCCAGCAACACACCGATACCTTCAGGCCAACTACATGGGCTTCAAACAATAGATACAACTTTTTGTCCACCAATAAATCCACGACATGCATAGTGATACACATAAAGGGTAGAACAACCATACTGGTTGTATTAGAGGTAATCCAGTGTTTTCACTGAAGATTAAGTCGGTTGATGGACCAGTAATAGCTTGGTAATTCATCCAATAAATAGAACTCATAAAGCCACTGGAGAAATATCTCTCACTCTTGTTTCCCAAACTTTTGCTTAAGCAGACGTATCAAAAATCTCTCCATACAATCATTGCAAGCGATTAGCTTTGTGTTCTTGAATTATGGCTAGTCACGTGAAATGACCAATGAACAAAATGTACAAATCAGTCTTCCAATCCACCAACTTGACGGGGGGCATGAAAGAGAACTGAGGTGGATGGCCAAACAATGGCAGAGAATCCAAGACGATGTAAGGTGAGAAAAATTACTTCTTCAAGCAGTTTGTCGCCCAAGAAAAGGTTCAGAACATGAAAATCAAAGCTGGGATCCAACCACAGTCTGCTCCATCCAATGTGCCTAAGGAAGTCGGTACTTACCTGTGCAAAAGGTTTGGGAGGGAGAATTTCATCAGCCCCATGATTAAGCTTGGTATGGGTATCAAGAATTAGGGTGCTGGTTTTTCCATTGACATTAAAGGAGACCCTTTGTTGCAGGAAATAAAAATAAACTTAGGCAACCCTGATACTGAGTTTAGAGAAAATCCTATTAGCGGCAGAACAATTGCAAGTTGTTATTTTATTTCTTCTTTGGCTAATGTCATTGGAATGAGACATCTGTAAGAGGTATGAAAAAATATTGTGAGTGGGAGGCTTGGAAAGGGATACATTTATTGTTCATGAAGAAAATATATTTTGGGTTACTTAAGTTGATTAGGGCAGGGGATGAGAGCCCAGTGGAGATCCAGGTTGACGTTGTAGGAGTTCCTGGACTTCAAGAGGGCGGTCTTTCAGGTGGTGCGTGCAGCAAACAGAAGAGGTTGCCGGGTTTACAAGGGGGTGTAGCATATTGTTGCATGTGAGGAGGAGCATTAACCAATTTATCCAGTCGATGAACCAGCAATTGCATTTTATATAGATACAGACGCATATACAGTTGGAGGTGATCCAGTTACGGGTGTAGATTTAGATGCAGGGCCATAGCCTGCAGCTCCGGTTTAATATCCAATGAGTTTCAATTCCATATTCAGCTCCAAATCCCTTCCAAATTCATACGCAGTTCCAGAAGCAGGATAAAAGCCACCAACAGTAGATTTAGCTCGAGTAGTTTACCTTGCAAAAGCAAAAGCAGTTGCATTTGAAGCTGCAATAGTGGTTATAGACACGGGCGGGTTGTTCAGACTATGTCTATTATGACAAATCGAATAGCTGGCCTATCAGGCTTTCCAAAGTAAATCGAGCCCTATTGAGGCTGGGAAGGAAGCTGATAACAAACGCTGGGATTATTCGTCTCTATCTTTGGAAAGAATTTTTTTTTTAACCATGGGAACAACAACATCCTAAGAGAGTATATCCAACAGCCTGCAAGCCAGATATACCAATAACTTGTCACTTAGCAGGGCCTAGACGTCCCGAAGCCTATTGGGGTGAGCCTCTATCCCAGAGGTCGCCTACCCTTCGAGCCTTGTCACAACAGGCCAATTAGCGACCCTGCCCGCAGATTTTGAACCTGCAACCTCTTAATACTTATTAAACAAACTCTTTGAAAGTCATGTAGTGACAGATGGTATCCTCGATCAATCATTTAACCCATTTGGTGTCCAGATGTAAATTGACTGTAAAGTTCACACATAAGTTTCTTTTATCTACGGTGGGAGTTCAGAAAAGAGTTGTTGAGTGCAACACGAATTCATTCCTAAAATTCTGCCTTTGTGCGGTTTTGAATATGCTAATATTTAATGGAAGCAACCTATTCACAATTTTCAATTCCCACTGCCATAACAACCTAGTATGAAGACAAGTAAGTTGCAATTACCAACCTTTGGAAACAAGATCGATTCCCACTGGTTATCAAATGGAAAACATTAGAACAATGCAGCTTCCAACACCCAGAGGCAGATTGCCAGTATTGAGTGAAACAGGGCGTGAAGCACGCAGGGATTCAGGCTTGTGTTTATGGATTCGGCAAGTCCAAGAGTTGTTGAGTGCAATACGATTTCACTCCTAAAATTCTGCCTTTGTGCAGTTTTGAATATGCTAGTTTTTAAGGGAAACAGCCTATTCACAATTTGCAATTCCCCGTGTCATAACAGCCTGGTATAAGGCTAGTAAGTAGAATTTACCAGCCTTTGGAAATAATATCAATTCCCACTAGTTATCCAATGCAAAACATTAGAACAATGCAGATTCCAACACCCAGAGGTAGACTACCACAGTATTCAGTAAAACAGGGCGTGGATCACGTAGGGATTCAGGCTTGTAGTTGTGAATACGGTAAGTACATAAGAAAATTTTGAAAATTTCCCTAACCACACATAATATTTAGTTTGAAACAATATGTATAAGAAGAAAGAAATGGTTGTTCTGGCCTACCTCGATAACAGGGGCAACTGCGTTTGTCTGACAAGAAGGAAAAATTAAGCTTTTGAAAACTACCCCAAAAGGAAGAGCTCTGCTTGCATGAACTTCCCCCCACGATGCCAAAATTCATAAGCTTCTGCTCAGCTGGAGAAGGC
The DNA here is from genome assembly GCA_001517045.1 of Pseudotsuga menziesii. Lineage (NCBI taxonomy): Eukaryota > Viridiplantae > Streptophyta > Pinopsida > Pinales > Pinaceae > Pseudotsuga > Pseudotsuga menziesii. The sequence continues at coordinate 1,014,619 of LPNX010627225.1, forward strand.
ATGTGAAATTGGTGATGACCACATCTTCCTGTTAATGTTAATGTCGCCATTACCATCCCTGTGGGGAAAGAAACGCACTGGAGTGTATTGGACTAGATTGGTTTGGTTAAAAAGTGTGCCAACATAATCTATCTACATACATACCGAGGCTGGTTAAGATTGAGGTTTTGACATGAGGGTGGCTAAGAAGAAAATTGAGGGACTCCCATTTAGCCACGTCAGTCACATGGAGAATGCAGTGGGCTTCAAATTATTTTTGGATCAAAATGAAAGTAGCCTATAATTACATTACATTGGACATGAATAACAAGTCTATCTTCTTTTTTAAAGTTAAAAGTGATAATTTCACTATCTTGCTTGAAATCGTCGCGGGGTAAAACGGGTTTCAATTAAACGAATATGAAAAAAATAGTCATGGTTTATAATAACTTTTTAACATGGTTCTAATAAATTGTTCATTGGAATAAAATATAAAATTATTTCATTAACTCAGAGCTCATCTTCAGCAAACTCACAATAGATTTACATCCTAAAATTCAGAGGATCTAGTAGAAGTAGAAGTTTGTTCCTTTACAAATTATCAATGAGTTATTTTAAGTGGTGGGTTTTTTTTAAATAATAAAGATGAGTCAACTTGCATTTGCAAATGGCACTAGTAATGGTTGTCCTAGGTGTTAATTTTGACAACTGAATTATGATAGGTTTTGTCATCTTTAGAAAGAAAAAAAAGTGTTCATTATTAAATTGGTTGCTTCTAACATCCACAAATTTTTTACTTAGACATAAATATTTCTCTTTATTAAAATTAAGGTTTGATTTTCTTTCAACCCTTTATTTGGGAGAGAATGACAAGTAAATGTTTAATTTAATGGAGGTTTTACTTAGACATAAATACTTCTCTTTATTAAAATTAAGGCTTGATTTTCTTTCAACTCTTTATTTGGGTGAGAATGACAAGTAAATGTTTAATTTAATGGAGGTCAATAGTTTCATTGACTATGTTTTTAATTTGTATACATATATATTGGAATTTTGAAATGATGGTGGTAAACTTAAAGATGCATTGGATTCTTGTTTTAAATATTTTTTTCTTTATCATATTTTTCTATTTAATTGAAGGGTCTACCATTAATGGAAGAGCATTTGATTCTTAAAACGTAATTGCATATAAATTGTGTAGGGACTTTGTTTCATTTTCATGATCTAAATTATCCGAAGCATGATGCTTGTACATTCCACCAAAGAGATTTTTAATTGGACAATCTGTGTAGCGAATGAAGGCATGAAGACTATATCCACACCGCCACTTTCAAAGGGAGGGTTAAGTCCCTAATTTGATATCATTAGTTTCGATTTTTCAACATGTTGTTTTGGAGTTGCCTCTAGAGGTCTCTTCATTGTTAATCGTCATCCTTTGGGTTTTTTGTTTTTAATTTTTTTTTTGTAAAGAATCAGGGTTGTTGCTTAAGAATCTTGCAAATGCCTTCTGTATTGGAAATCCCTACAACAAAATATCTTGTTCTCATAACCAATACCTAGATCCATCAAGAATTGTCCCACTATAGAACTATCTTCTCTAATAGACCAAGACCCAAGCCAAGCTTAACACAAATTCGACCATAGGGAATGGTTCCCTTTTTAACCTAACTTATGGTTCAGTAGGGAGTTAAGTGTGTGTAGGGGTTTAAGTGGGTTCAAGGGTCATTGTAATTATGTGGCAATTTATGTTGGGGTCATATTAGTTAAAAGCTAAAGTGCTTCATGGGAATAATTATCCTTCTACGTGGCATAAGGATTAGGGGTATAGTGAGTATGGGGTTAGAGGAGATAGTGCATACGGGGACATAATGTTTCCAAGGTAATTTATTAGAATATTATACATTAGAAATTTGCTTAAGACCAACATGGCCTAATGTATGAGTCACTGTGAATTTAGTGTGCTTTTGTATTTACCTAGCAATTGCCCATGTAAAGGTGATTTAACATTTATTATATATCTAGTATCCATGATTGTGGTGCAGGTTGGATCAACCACAACCAACCCAACCAGCACTTACAGGATCCGGTCGCTCCTACACTTAGCAGGATTATCAAAATTTAACCCTCAGCCAAATTCGGCTCTAAATTACCTCCCCGCAACTTTGCTTCCACAAGGATCGTTCCGCAAGATCCTGCTTGCAACTTCCTTCCAGCAAATGCAAGTTGCGGGATGCTTGACCAACTTTCCCAAGTTATTCCCCTGCAACTAGTCTTTTGCAAGCCTTCTCCCGCAACTTTTACAACCGTCAGATCTGTGCGGCCTTCTCCATGACCGTCGATCTACTCCTTGATGTTGATCTCACAGATATTTGTAGATTTGTTATCGTCCTCGCAACTTTCGTTGCGGATCTCTCATGGACCGTCAGATCTTCCTCTGCGGATTCAATCCCTGCCATCCATTCTCAGCAAGACACCTTAATGGCAGACAATCTGCGTTCTGCGCTGATTGATCAGAGGATCGATCAATCCAACCTCAGATCTTCACGATTCATTAGCCTAACACTTCTATGCATGCATCTACGACCTATTTCATCTATTCAAGCAACAATTTAATGCGTGAAGCAACAATTTCACATAAATAAATAGATGTTTAGAAAATCACTGAAGTCAGCTTTGCACGGATACATTGTTCAAATAGCACATGCATATAGAATAACAACACTTCAAACACACAGCTAGTCCTTCTATTAAGCAATCGAACAAACACATAGCTCGTCTCTCCTTCTTCATTCTTTTCAAAATATTTACAAGTGGAACCAGACGTAGGTCTGACTTTCTCTCTGCAAATTGGAATTCTCATGCTAAAGAGCAGAACCCCTCACACTTCCCTAACCTGCCTATTTAAGTTAAACTGTTACCTCCCCCACCGAGTGGTCATGCAACCGAAAACAAACAACTACAAAGCATGATGAAATGTCCCTATCACAACGAACAACCTGCAGCTTGATCTCCTCACAGGGAGTCATGATCCACAATCATTCCTACCAGAGCTAACAAACTATGACTCAGCAAAATAACCAAAAATATGCCACAACATGTGACCAACTCATCACATTGTTGGCATGCCACAATGCTCCTGCATCAGATTGTTTATCCATCTCTTTTCACCTCATTCATCTATAATCTCTATTTAAAGATCATGGAGGTAATTTTTTTGTGATGTTGAATGAAAGAGATGGTATTGTACCAAATGTAAGCTTTCTTGAGCAATAATGCAACCTTTATATTACTTCGTGAATGTCTCTCTCTTTTAGGGTTTTGCCACATAAATCTTGGTGCTTTCATCTTTTCCTTATGTGAGTTATTTCTCTATGGTGTTCATTCTCGTGGTTTCCTAACTATTACCCCAGTATGATATTAGAGCACTTGTGAGGTTACCCTCATTTTATTTGATGGTTGTGTGAAATGGCTGCAAATACCTTTTGATTGCATGTCGGAGACATCTTCAATTTTTATAAGATCGAAACTAGAAGTTGTGTTGAAATTTTGAAAAAGCATAAAACCCCTTATTCTTACTCTAAAATAAAAATTGTAGAGCTCTTTTTACCAGTACTTAAAGATCCATCGGTGTTGTTTCTTTTAGCAAAAAATGGCCATCATGGAGGAAATATGGCCATTCCATTACATCCAGAACAATGCTTTTCACTAGGCATGCCTTTCTTTACATTGAAAATTACCTTCATTTACTTGACATTTGAATATATTCTACAATCCATTGTACGTATCCATTTTGAAGGGGTAAAAACTTTGTCTTCTATAGTTTTGTCTTTAAAATTATTTTAGTGTGTTCCTAGTTTATATGGAAAAGTTCTTGGTGATTTCTTGGTTTTTCCAATGCCTTATTATGGTGTATTCCAACATTTTTGAAAGGACATTAAAGTTTTAGGCCTCCTTAACCATTTTTGTTCATATGCATTGAATCCCTCTTTGGATTTACTAGTACTGCTCGAGCTCATAATTTTTTTTGGAATACCTTTGTCACTATGCATGCCGCTTTTTTGGTACAAAGTTCCTTTTATTGCACCCTTGGCATTAGTTCTTGACAATTTTTTGTTGGGACACAAGTTTATCCAACATTCTTTCAAGGTCTTCCCCAATAGGGGGTCACCACCCTAACTTCAAAGGAAGTTCCCCCATTGGTAACAACACTTCTTGTTATGCCTCATTTTGAGTGGTGCATCACTCCCTTTAATTTTGAGTGGTGTCAATCATTGCTTGGAGTATACACCCCCACTATGTGTCCTTGCCATGGACATTTGTTGACCCATTGATAATAACACTCACACAAGAGCCTTTGAGACTACACCTGTAATAACCCAAAAATTCATAAAAATTTAAAAATTTTCATGTAACTTAAAATGTTCAAGGATGTCATTTCCAATGAACCAATAACTATTAGCGGTTACTCAAACGGTAATAATTAACAAAGAGCATTATATTTCTTTAGTTCTTTATAATTCATTAGTTTATCTTGAAGTACTATGTTATGGATGTTAAACACAACGGTTTATGTTTTAGAAAGCAAGAAAGGAAACTGCATCTTAATCTGATGCTAAGTGTGTTATTACTTTCTTTTGTTAAGTAGGAAAGAATCTTAGATGAGATCGAGGCTTACTTAGCATACAACTAACGCAGTAGAATGATACTTCTTTTACAAGTTCCAAACATGTAAGCAATGTTGTTACCAGTAAAAATTTCCAGATCGAGAATAATATTCAACTAGCATAGGATAAAATGCTAGTAAAAATGTTTGTTTGCAACTTGACCCTGTTGTTACAGAGAGAAATTCCTATGGCTTGGGGTACCACAATAGACAGCTTGACTCCAGAAATCAATCATTTCCAATATGCAATATAAATCAAATATCTAACCGTTAAAAGATCAAACCTCGTACCTTATTCCGAAAGGTTGAAGTAGATCCTCGTTGAGCTTTCCAACTTTAGCTTGAATTGATGAATCACTTCCTCAACAACAAGTAAATAAGACAAGCATACTATATATTGGTGTTAGATCTATTCTAGCATATATAATCAACAATGTATAAGCATTTGAAATGAGTCCATGGATAAAATATTCATTCAAACATACATTATTGGACAGGAAAAGATATTTCTATTAATATAAAATCAGAGATTACAATGGATACAACCTTTGTCAGCACGTTTGCGAATCAGAGAAACTGAATCCCCCACTTGGGCCTCCACCACCTCAATCCTCCATCTCTCGATAGCAAGCTCACAAGCAAAAGGCAAGCTTAGGAAGAACACAAAAGTGCTCCAAGGGACAAAGGGATGAAGACTCAAGCACAAGTTCCGGCAACAATGGACTATAGTTTCTTTGCTCTCAATTCTCTTATGCCTTCAATGTATCCAAAGAGTTCCTTATATAGCTTTTCAAAGGGGTAATGAAAGGTCGAATCCGAGTGATCTCAAGGCATATGGAAGGCCAGGAGTCAAGTGAGTCGGATCCATGTCAAGGAAAACTCCAAAAGGATTTGGATTTTGCACACATCCCAATGTACACGGTTTTAGGGGTCAAACTCACGTATATACGCAATAAGGGGTTTAAAAGTCGCGTATAGCAATTTTCACATGTTTATAGGGATGGTCTAGGAAACATCAAAGGACAAAAAATGGTCCAAGGGGTCTAAGGAGTCTGCAGAAGGACAGGGGAAGGCCATACAAGTGTGATTCATCTGGTGTGGTAAAATCAGCTATAGCAGATGCCCCCTAATGTGTGAGATCAGAGGGGTCATATGATGGCCGAAATACATTATACGTCCATCCCAGAAGTGGAGTGATGAAGGATCCCAAATGGAAGACCAGCCACCCAATCAACATAGTACAATGATACAACTCTACACATAACTGCAAATACATATAGCAGTCCCAGATACATAAGAGTACAATGGCCATGAATAGGCATGATACAAAATACCACATAAGTGGTCATCGCCACGCACAATATACATAGATCAGAATCTCCATGATGAAGATATACAAAGGATCATGATCTCCATAACAGCTAGAAATGTCTGACATATACTGGAATCAAGTCACGAGAGCTGAAATATCATGAACACTGGCACGATCAAGGAGGTAGCATATAAGAGATGCCACCAATCTAGAAGGTCTTCTACACAAACTGCTACGAGTACATGTCCTACTATGTGAATAGAGGTGTCAAGGTCAAACATAGTAGTCCATCGTCTGATTACCGGTCATTGATGTATATCGTTAACAGATGCGAGATCACCCACCGATAATGAAAATGGGAATAAGGTACTAGAGTGCAAACTAACAAGTGTGAATAAATGTGTTGAGGTCGAACACTTGAGAGGATCCATCGATTAGGGGACATTGATGTATTCCCAAAAACTGTCGATGGCGAGAGAACCTGCCACTGATGATTGCAAGTCTCAAGGCACTCAAAAATGACTCTAGATTCCAATCCCAGAATAAATGATCTGAAGTTGATGGGATGAAATTCGTTGGAAGGAGGGCATTAAGGCATCCCCCATTATCCAACACGAGGTACTCAGTAAAGTTGTATAATGTGGAAGGACTCGATCATAAGGTGCACGAACCAGTAACTGTATCAAGAATGGCCGACATGCAAAGTCAAGATAACTGAGGAATGGCCGACTCAGGTTTCAACTTCCTTCGAACAAGAGCATAACGGCAAATGGTGACTAAAGAAAGGTAGCATAGACTCGATATACAGAACTGTGACATCTCTGCGACATAGGAGGCATCGACAGAGGCTCCATGGGGACTAGAAGCTTAACCAGTCGGTGGAGATAAACTCAGATAAAACGAGTACAGCTCCTAAAGTCAAACTATAAACCCAACCAACGGATGTGATATAGAGTGCTCTGTTCGAAGGCGACATGACTCGACAGTTGCCAAAAGATAACATCTTTCCTTGTTCGGCTTTTTGGTTTTTTTTTTTTTTGGACTTTTTCAAATATTTAAAAAGCTTGAAAAAGAACAAAATTTCTTTATAGTTACAGACTAGGAGGAGATGAGTGTCATATGGGCAAACAAACTAGTTCCAAGCAGAGGAACATACCTATGCTCAATGCAAGGATGCATGTGTAGGATAGCGACACTCGGGGGAAAATCCCCTCCCGGTAAAAATAGGGAATCAAGCTGCAAAGGATATATAAAATGGCTCTGCATGGCTAGACATGAGACAAGCTCGGGCTATATGGCTGAAACTCAATGTCATGGAAGCCGGTGTAAGGCTCAATAAGGCAGGCAAAGCTCATGATAATGCAATTACAACTTGACATAAGGGAGTCCTGTGGGAAATAGGCCAGCAAAAGATCAAGAGGAGTATGAGGCTCTTACGAAATGTCATGGCAATACTATACAACGGACTCCCACACCCTAAGGGACAAAATGTTAGCATGGGAACCAAATGCAAATAAGGCACTAACTAGGGTACCCATTTAAGGTAAAGCTCTACCACTCATATCATACCACTACTAAAACAGCAAGAAGGTTCCATGACATAATAGAGTGGGTTCGTACCTAAGGCTATAATGAAACGGTCATAAGGTCATGCAAAATGCAAACAGTGATGAAACCTAACCTATATGCTAGTTTAGACATGATACCTGAAATTGGCACGAACGGCTCAATCCAATGGCTGAAACGGCACTCAAAAAGGTCTCCTACATCATAAATTAGTCCAAAAACGGTCCAAAAGGATTAGAAACGGTCCAAACTATAGGAAAGGGGGTAAAAATTTGAAAAAATTTGACAAATTTCTATAAATAGTAAAAAAATTCAAAACATTATAAAACATTTGAAATTTTTACCCATTTGAGCTCAGAACTTCAACAGCGAATTCCAGGAGATCCAAGCCGGCGGAATCCACTATCATTTTTTCTAGGTACTTACCCATGCTCTACTCTTTCATTTTGATGAAAATTTTGTCAAATTCCATGGTGTATTTAGCATTCTAGGCCATTCTAAGATAGGCGCCACGGCCCATGCGAAAATCGAGGGTTTTTCCGCGTATAGGGCTAGATATACGCGGAAAACACCCTCATAGTCGCGTACATACGCGGCTGTTTGGCAAACAGTCGCGTATGCGACCGTGCTCAATGTTTTTTAAGTATTCTAATGGACAAAACTTAAATTTTATGTGCATGATGGTCCTAGAATGGAGAGAACGTGAACATGGTGACGTAGAAGAGGCGGTAAGGGCAGATCTAATGGCTCAACAAGCGTTACGTGCATGTGGGCTTTACAAATTTTGGTGTCTTGATGGCTTAAGAGCCAAACCAGGACTATTGCAGATCTTAGTGGACTACTGGGATCCAGACTCAGAGTCATTCTAGATAAACGGGATGTCCCTCACCATAGAAGTGGAGGACATATAATTTATTACTGGACTTTCCCGATGGGGGGAAGTAGTGAACCTATGCTCTCGTGGGCCCGGAGGTGGCTTGACTATAGATGAGTACATTGCGGTGTACTGCTATCCAGACACGGAGAAGGTGGGGAGTCAGATCCCAACTAACTCCATATAGGTGTTGGGCCTAAAGGCCATCCTACTGACACTGGGCAGGATAGCAGGCTTGGCTTCACTCTACCAGGCCTCGCGGCCTCTAATGTTCTATGCAGTGGAGTGCATGAGACCCACAATATACGATTGGAGCATTGCGCTACTGGGCAACATGAAACACTAGCTCAGTGAGTGCAAGATGGGCAGAGTGCGAAACTTCAGTTTCAGCAGCATACTAAGCACGTTTTTCTTCGAGCGTGTTCCAGGATTGAGCCCTAGAGTTGACGTTCCTCTACACGGGGTTCGAGATCCGCCCCAATGGCGTTGGGCAGATGCGATGCGCAGACTGGGTGGAGGTAGGGTGTCCAACCCCTATCCAGCTGATTTCTTTTTGTGGTGGCGACGACAAACAATTGCCATCGATAACTACCCCTATGCGGGGATAGATTTCCAGGGAGACTGTTGGTCTTCCATTATTAGTTGTCCAATACATCACTTGCTAGCATAACACTTATAAAACCATATGATAAGTTAGTTTTATTAATGTTTATTTGCACATGGACATGTTTTTATGAAGACCAACGTGGACCAAGGTTTGGTAAGCGACTTTTGGTTATTTATTTCTTGCTTTATGTTGTTTTATGCATAAATTGGTTTTAAATCTCCACATATATATATATCCGGTCAACTGATGGCTTGTTATTTCTTTTGTGCAGGGTTTTCGGCGCTCCAGGGCAGGTTCACGATGGCTGCACCAGCAGATTTGGGGGCTTCGATCCACATTCTGGGCGTTTCTTGAGCTTTCGTCGCCTCCCAAAATGCCTACGCAGACTTTCCAGGTGTTGTTTTGGGGATGGTCGTTGATTAAGAAGCTGTTGCTTTCTTGTTTTAGTATTGTATAGATTTGAAGGGATTCGAGCTCCCATATTTGGCTCAGGTGTGCCGAGTTACCTGTAGAGTTGTTTGAGGATCAATCTCTGTCTTATGATTGATTCTAGTCTGTATCTTTAGTATAAAAGGGCTTTTGAAACCCTAAGAACACAGGATGCAGAGAGAAGATTGTAATACTCCATTTTATTAATACAAACAGTGTTTGTTCCCTTTACGGTTTCGATTTAGAGCTGGAAGGCGTTGAGGGAGGGCCCCCTTCAGCACCAACCTTGGCATTTTGCATTGTGTGTTTTGTAATAGCAAAGATAACGTTTCTTTTCCTCTGATATTATTCTATAAAACGCTGATAGTTTTACTCATATGAATGATTGCATATTCTTAGTCAATTGCAATTGGTTTAGTTTGTTGAATAGATTCAGGAACAGTTTTTATTTGATACCCCTTTCTGGTTTCAACGTGGACTGCGTATTAATGGCCATGATTGTTGTTTAGGGTTATTGTCTTTATAAATTGTGTGATGGTTTGATTCAAGTTTTACCTTATGAAAGATTACAGGTAGACTGAGTTTTCATTGTTTTTATTGCCAGCATATAGTGAGACAGCGATAGACTCTTCTTGTTCACTCTTCTTATAGCGAGATAGGGATAGACTCTTCCTTTCATTGCCAGCATATAGCAAGATAGTGATAGAAGCCATAGGATTGGTTTATCCTCTGCTTATTCATAGGATTGTAAAATAAATTAAGGAATGGTGAGGGTTTAAATAATCTCTTTGATTTCCAGTGTGAAGCGTAGTATTGGCAAATTGGATAATAAACTCAACTCTGTCTGTTGAAGAATCCCTCTTACTGCAGCGTGAGAATAATTAATAAACAGCTCCATCCTTTTACTTTCGAGTTTGCAGAGTTGTGGGATATGTTGTTGGAGTTGAACAGCATTCATAATTTTTTTTTGTAGAGGGTTTGAAGACCGTAGTTTACAGAGCGTATAGGGCTGTGTTAAATAATCTTTTAAACAAGTGATTAAGTAGGAAGAAATCAGGCTG
>LPNX010627250.1:2960-67401 GCA_001517045.1 Pseudotsuga menziesii
CACCCGAGTAAGGTTCCCTATGAAATTCTATGAGGATTCTGGACCAAATTTCCCCTCCAATTGGAACATACAATCTATCCTTGGACCATAGTAGTCCGAATTCATCCACCTTGTATTCCTTTGGTTGTTGAAACAATCAATCCTCTTGGACCTTCTTAAGGATTTCCACATAGAACAGGTCTACCTTGTTGGCCGTTATAATATTCTCATGCAAATTTGCATTAGTTTGACTAAGGGTCACCTCATATATCATATGAGTTCGTCGACTCAAAGCATCAACAACTTTGTTCTCTTTGCCCTTAATATGCTTTAGCTCAAACTGTTACTCAGTTAGGAAATCAAACCATCTGGCTTGCCTTGCATTCGGATCGGGTTGATCAAATAAATACTTTAGACTCATATTGTCAGTCTTTAGAAGGAACTTCCTTCCCATGAGGTAGTGCCTCCACATCTTCAGAGCATGGATAATGGCTGCTATCTCAAGATCATGCGTGGGATAATTTTGCTCATGCTCTTTTAATTTCCATGATTCATAACAGATCGCATGATCGTTTTGCAACAAGACTCCTCTAAGTCCTTCCTTGTTTGCATCCGTGCATACCACGAAATCCCCATCGAGATCCACAATCCGCAACACTGGTGTGGTCATCAAAAGCTACTTAATATTTTGAAAAATTTCTTCACACTTGTCAGTCCATAAGAACTTGTTTGCTTTCTTCTGCAAAGCCATCATGGGACAAGCGATTCTTGAGAAGCTCTCAATGAACTTTCAATAATACCCGAATAAACCCAAAAAGGACCTAATGTCAGTGACACTAGTCGATGTGGGCCAATCCTTTATAACTCAAATATTTTTTGGGTCCACAACTATTCCTTCCTATGATATGATGTGACCTAGGTACTATATTTGTGGTTGGTAAAAATCACATTTACTAAACTTAGTGTAGATATGGTGTTCTCTCAACACCCGAAGTACTATGCGAATGTGTTCTTCATGTTCCTCTTTATTCTTGGAATAAACCAGAATGTTGTCAATAAAGACTAGTACGGACTTACCCAGATAATTACTGAATATGTTGTTCATCATACACATAAAGTTTGTGGGTGCATTGGTCAACCCGAATGGCATCACTACAAACTCGTAGTTCCCGTACCTTGTACAAAAGGTGGTCTTGGGAATATCTTCGTATCGGATCCGTACCTGATGGTACCCGGATCATAAGTCAATATTTGAAAATATTTTGGCTCCTCCCACCTGGTTGAACAAATCATCAATCCTAGGGAAAGGGTAATGATTCTTTATAGTCATTTTGTTCAACTGACGGTAATCAATGCACATCCGCATCATACCATCCTTCTTCTTTACGAACAAAATTGGTGCTCCCCAAGGGGACATACGGGGTCATATGTACCCTTTCTCTATCAACTACTACAATTGCAATTTGAGTTCCACCAATTTGGGTGCACTCATGCAATAAGGGGCTTTGGAGGCTGGAACTGATCCTGGGGTCAATTCGATGGAAAATTCTAGGTATTGTTTCGGAGGTAATCCAGGTATTTCCTCGAGAAACACATCCTTGAATTCTTCAAGAGAGAGGAAGTATTCTATGCATTGTTCTCTATCAGACTCTATGTCTCAGATGTTAACCAAAAATAAATTGCAGCCCTTCCTAACACACTTCTTTTCTTGTAAGGCAGAGATTTGTCTTACAGAAAATTTCTTTGGGATGCCTTGAACCTTCACTTGGTTCCCTTGGCTATCAGTACATAAGATAGACTTGTGTAGACAATCGAGCATGACATGGTGTTGTTCCAACCAGTCCATGCCGATAAGAATATCATACAATCCTAAAGGTAGGATGTTCAGGTTTACCTTAGTAAAGAAACCATTTAGGTTTACTTCACATTCTTTAACAATTTCTGAAACCTTCCGTTTCATACTGGTGGATAACTGTACCAGCAAAGGTTTATCATGCTTTACATTGCCTAATTTTAATAAATCAACAATATTAGGTGCAACATAGCTACGGAAAGCACCTGGATCAATAAATATTGAAACAAAGGTGTTCAAGATCTTACCTTCTATCTCGACCATTGTAGCTTGATGGTCCTCCTGTCGGCCATCTAATGCTGCATAGATTCATGGGGTTCCTACTATATCCTCAATGATAGGTTCTTCTTGCAGGTTATGCAAGACTCCATTATTCTTGTTCTTACAATTTTGGGCATAATGCAGCCCGTTGCACTTCCATCACTTGATCGCTAAAGGGGTAGCATTGGCTCCACTCGCCACTTGCTTATTGCCATTAGGAGATGGTAAATAAGGCTTCGTACCCATTTTGTTGAAGTTCTTGTTCACTTGAAATATGTTATTTTTCTTTCTATAAGGCTAAGGGTTTGACCAGGCTTGTGGTTATCAGAAAAGTTTCTAGACTTTTCTTTGTTTCGGTTCTGGTTTTCTTGCCGTAACTGCCCATGCTCATAATAGAGTCAGGCCTTGTGTAGTGCAGTATCCAGTGTCTTTCGCATGTCGAATTATATTTTGTCCCAAGAACTAGGAGGAAGACATCCTAGGAACTGTTGGATCTTCACCTTATCCTCTTTGATATATGGTACATAATGCAGCAAATCTAGAAATCTGATTATAAATGCATCCATAGTCATGGACCCCATGCGCAATTCATGGAACTCTTTTACCTTGCGGTCAAAGAACCTTTCTGACATGTATTTTTCTTGGAAAATATTTTGGAAGTTTTCCCAACTTATTTCTTGCAGCTCATCATACTTGGTGTCCTTTAAATCTCACCACCATCTTGCTTCCTTACTATTCAGGTTGTAGATGGCAAGCCTAGCCTACATCACACTTGAATAGTTATGAACCTAGAAATACTTACTCATTCCCAGCAACCATTCTTCCACATTTTCTCTCATGTTTACTTCACCTTCATAGGTCGGGGTTCTTATTTTTTGAAACTCCCCCTGAAGACTGTCATCACTAGCAGGACTGTGATGATCTCCTTTAGTCGCTTCAGGTGTACCTTCTTTTTTTGCTTGTCTTGGGCTTCTGTCCCACTCATGGTACAGTTCTCTTTTGGATCTATTGGTGGACTGGGTAGGTTCACCCTCCGGACTCCCTCCTGTCATGTTACGCAATAATGCTTCATTTATAGATTGATGTTCCTTTCTTTCATTTAGATTGTCTTCTCTGAAACTTTTCAATTCATCTTGAAGACTATGAAAAGTTTTCAGTAGATCATAGTTTATCTCAACCACCAAGTTCACTTCTGGAGTGGGGATGGTTGTTTCTTTCGACCGACTATTTTATTTCTCAGTATTCATAAACTGAGCAACACTACAAAATTTTTCCTGTAAAACAAAAATTTTCAATAGCGGCAAACATTTTTATGTTAGTAACAAAAATTATTGATCATAGTTTATTTTCTCTGTGTGAATTCTTGGTGCACCCATAAGTCTCTCAGTATGGAAACTGGGCTCTGATACCACTTGTAATGTCCTAAAAAATTGAAAATAAAAAGAAATTTATAGGCTAGTGAAAAACTACCTAAAGGGGATCATTATTACTCGTGCAGAAACACAAGTGCTCCTTATACTTTTGATCTCTTTGGAATTTTCCACTGTCTTGTTAATCTCTTATCCATTCAGTGACTATTAGTTCGTTTACTTCTTATGTCTTAATTCTGTTATTTAAACTATCAATATATATTAGTTATTACTATCGGTGAATGAATGAGTTGTATAGATCATTGTTTTGCTCCTGCACATGTGTACTTTGATTTTTTAACAAAAACTAACTTAACTTTGTTGATGGGAACAAAGTGATGGAGTGGCGGAACTTGTTCTCCCATGATGATCTGATAGTTAAGGTTATTCTTTGTTATGCAGGCTTACTTAGTTCATACAAACTAAGGCACCTTATTTATTGACTCACAGGTCACTCTTGCATCATCGGGATTATTGGTTACTTTACGCAATTCAGTTCCTAGTTATATTTCTAGTTCCGCCTTGCACTTTATTACTACTCCATTTTTACGACTCAGGTAAGCCTTATGTTTGTTAATTCTCTTTCTTAGTTAATTATCCAGACGTTGTGAAATTACTTACTGTCCTTCCATTATTAGTATCTATCTCTTGGTTAGTTACTTACTCTTCTCTTGTTTCCATTTTGCAGGTCTGTCTTGGTTACAAGTTTAGAAACTTATATGTGTTCTTCCTAGAGAGGGCATCATTGCATACTATGTTTTCCATGATTCCTAAATGCTACAAACCTAGACTACGACTTAAGAACATAAACTACCTATATGAACTAGCATAAAGGGCATGTGATAACACTATAATGTTGTTGCTAAGGTAAAACATTGTAACACTATATGATAGTGTTCAGGGCTACGCATACCATAAGGTTGGGACTATGGTATACATACCATGTCATTAGCATTGAGCATGCACTGACATTTTAAGGGTGGCGAAACAATATTATAGAGGGTTTAACATATGACTTGGTTGATATAACATTGATTCCATAACTATGGTTGGGGTTTATGGAGGCATTAATGGCCACCATCTGGTGCCATTAATGCCACAGAGGTTTGTGAAAACCCTTGGCAAAGGACTTGGCATTCACTATTTGTGCATTATGGTTTTGGCATTGTGGTTTAGCGTGGCCTCTGCGTAGTTGGAGAAGGGAGGCAACCCCAATGATTTGCAGGTAAGCTTAAACCAGCTCTATGTAAAATGCATTTGTTTCATTGGTTCCTTCATGGAATGGTCATGCTTCTCATGCCATCATTGGTTTGTCTATAGGTTAATGCGAAGGTTCTCTGGGGTTTTCACACGCTACACTTGTCAATTTCAGATTTCTTCTTCACAACCATGGTAATCCTGATAGCAAGATTTACTTTCCTCCTCTTGTTTTTGTTGATGTATTTGTAACTTCGGAATGTATTCATCTATGTATCTTATATATTGTAACCCGATGTTTATTCTGGGATGTATCTATTATGTATTTGAGTCATGTTGTCATGCCCCTATGTTCCGATCGGGAGAATCAATAATGTAAACAAGTAATGTCAAGTCATAGTGGGTAACCCTCCGATTGTGTAAGGGCTAAAGTCCCCGGAGTTCTGGGGCACTAGGGTTATTAGACTCTCCCAGTAGAGGTCAACCCTAGTAGGGTTTTAGTCATGTTGGGATTAGTATAAATAGAGATCTGAGATCTCTATTTAGCACACATCACTCACTCTCTCAAGTGTAGCGCATAGTTGAGGAAGGAAAGACACTGGGACTAGACAAGAAGAAGACTGCTGCTGTCGGGAGTGCATCTTACTATTTTGGGGCTTACATCTTATGTTGATTCTATCTCTGAGGAAGTTGCGAGGTTTTCTCCATTTATGGTTTCCCCGATCAAAAAAACTGTGTTCATTGTCTCTTGTGTTTGATTGCTGTACTTGTTATTCTCTTAGTAAAGATCCTAACATAATGCTAGTTTAATGTTGAAAAACTAACATGGAATCAGAGCTAACCTGAGAAGAAGACACTGTGCAGCTGCGGGAACTAGGGATTCCTAGTTTGTGGATCTTCCTCCACAGATTTTCAGCAAAAGTAAGGTGGAACAACTCTCCTCCTTAGGGCGCATCTTTCTGTCGAAACATAATCCAATTATGAGGTTTTTCAGTTTTGGACCTGTCACTACTGTAGAAAATTATGGCTTTTCACATAAGAGGAATTTTTCAGTGAGCCCAGGCTTGGATTTATCTCCTCCACAAAATCAAATTTACGGACAAATTTCAAGGCATATGGGTGGACATAACTCTAAAAAAGAAAAACCCTAATTTTCTCCTGAACCAGCTCTGCAGGATTTCAGCTCAAGTTTTAGATTCGACATCTTGAACCTGGTAAGATATAAAATATTTTGTATTTCCATTTGAGGTTCTCATTTAAGATGTATCATCATACCAATCTTGATGAAAAGCTTGAGGGAGTTGAAAAATTCTGAGCCTGGAAGTATAGGATCTCCTTAGTCCTAGAAGAAAATGAATTAGACTCCTACATCCATGAGGAGGTTCCAGTTCCAGAGGGAGATGAGGCAAAGGAATTACATAAGAAGAGGATGGTTATGGCAAAGAGGATCATTGCTGATTCTATCAAGGATCACGTCATCCCACAGGTGTCCTCTCTCAAGACACCTAAAGCTATGTTTGATGCCTTAACCAAATTGTTTGAAGGAAAGAACATCAATCGGAAGATGACCCTGAGAAACCAACTAAAGAATGTGAAGATTCAGAATGCAGAAACCATTCAGTCTTACTTCACAAGAGTTTCTCAAATCAAAGAGCAACTAGAAGCAGTTGATGAAGAAGTGGAAAATGCAGAGATTGTAATGACTACATTGAATGGCCTCCCTAGGTCATGGGATTCTTTGATCCAAGGAATCTGTGCTAGGAAGAAGTTAGTCAAGTTCAGCAGACTATGGGAAGAGTGCTCTGAAGAAGAAGCTCGGATAGAAGCTCGAGAAGAGAAGATGGGAAGTGAAGAACAAGCTCTCATGGTACACTCCAAGACTCACTCCAAGTCAACAAGAAACAAAGCTCATCACCTTAGAGGTAAGCACTCTCACAAAGATAATACTAGAAGAGATATATCTAGAATCATATGCTATACTTGTGATGAAGTAGGACACTGTGAAAGGATTTGTCCTAACAAGCATAAGATAGTAAAGAAGAGCAACAAAAGAAGACATCATTCTCATGCTGCAGAGGCTGATGAACCATCCAGAAAGAGATCCAGATATGAAAATGAAGATTCTTCAAGTGAGGATGAATATGTTCTGATATCAGCTCTCACAAGTAACATTACTCATGGTAGTGATGATTGGATTATATATAGTGGGGCTTCCAAACATATGACGGGATTCAAGGAATCCTTTGTAATATTTTCAAAACATGAATCACCTCACAAGGTAAAGCTAGGAGACGACTACCAATATCCAATAAAAGGTAGTGGGGAATCTTCATATAAGTTAGACTCTGGAAAATATCTAACAATGAAAGAATTATTGTTTGTGCTAGGACTGAATAATAACCTTCTCTCCATATCAACATTAGATGCAAAAGGAATGCGGGTTGCATTCATAGATGGTCAAGTTATCATGTGGCCAAAAGGAAATACTATCGATGATGCGGTAGTAATTGGAGAACAAGAAGGAGGATTATACAAACTGAAGGGCCATCCAGAACAAGCCTTGGTCCATGACACACGATAGAGCCAAGTGAACTTTGGCATAGAAGGATTGCACACGTGCATTACAGAGCACTACCTATTGCAACCAAAGTTGTCGAAGGTTTTCCAGAAATTCAAGCAAAACATGATGGGGTCTGCAAAGGATGTACGAAAGGAAAGAATACAAAGAAGACATTTCCAAGAAATGAAAGAAAAGCAAAAGGAATCTTGGAAATCATCCACTCCGATGTATGCGGTCCTATGTGATCAAACTCTCTAACTGGGTATGCATATTATGTTTCTTTTATTGATGATTTTTCTAGGAAGACATGGGTTTACTTTATGAAGAACAAAGATGAAGTATTCAGCAAGTTTAAAGAATTCAAAGCCTTGATAAAAAACCATACTGAAAAGAAGATTAAGACCATTCAATCAGATAATGGTGGAGAACTCACTTCAAATGAATTCAAAGAGCTATGCAAAGAATCAGGGATTAAGAGGGATTTGTCCACTCCTTATAATCCACAACATAATGGGGGTTGCGGAATGGAAGAATAGAACTATAATGCAAGCTAAAAAAGCAATGCTTCATGATCAAGACCTTCCTATGCATCTTTGGGCAGAAGCTGCTAGAACAACGGTGTATGTACAGAACCATACTCCACATAGAGTACTCGAAAAAAAGAGTCCTGAAGAAGTCTTCTCCGGTAAGAAACCAGAAGTCAGCCATCTCAGAATATTCAGTTGTCCTGTGTACATCCACATTCCAAGAGAGAAGAGGACTAAATTAGATCCTTCAGGAAAGAAGGGTATATTTGTGGGATACTCTGAAAGATCGAAGGCTTACAGAATATATTTCCTAGGATATAAGAAGATTGAAATCAGCAGGGATGTGACATTTGATGAAGACACAACTTACAACAAATCCAGAAAGAGACCTGCTGAAGAACCTGAAGAAGCAGAAGCACCCAGAATTCATGATACAACCATGAATGAAGAAACTCGAGAAGAGGATAGAGAATTTGAAGAACCACAAAGACCTATAGATCCACCTCTAGAGAAGAATCCTCATAAGAAGAAACCTGCTTGGATACGAGAACTTATCCAAGGTGTGCAAAGATATGGGGCTCCAGAAGAGAATCACAGAGCAAGAAAGAGGACTAGATCCAATTCCGGGTATGTAGCTTTACTATGTGATTTCATTGATAAAGAACCTTCTAGTTATGAAGAATGATTCTATGATCGAAGAGTACCAATTGATCATGAAGAATGATGTTTGGGATGTTGTCCCAAGACCAGAAGGGAAGTTAGTTGTAACTTCCAAATGGATCTACAAGATCAATCATGCTGCAGATGGTAGAATTGAAAAGTACAAGGCAAGATTTGTAGCTCGAGGTTTCTCTCAGAAAGAGGGAATAGACTATGAAGAAACCTTTGCACCTGTACCTAGATACAGTTCCATCATATCAGTACTTTCTCTAGCTACAGTGATGAAATAGAAGATACACCAGATGGATGTCAAGACTGCCTTCTTGAATGGTGTAGTGGAAGAGGAAGTGTATGTAGAACAACCACTCGATTTTGAGACACATGACAGGGAGTCTCATGTATGCACATTGAAGAAATCCCTGTACAGTTTGAAATGGGCACCCAGGACATGGTACGACATAATTGATAGCTTTCTATCCAGTTTGGGCTTTACCAAGAGTAAAGCAGATTCCAACATTTACTACAAGGTTGAAGATGGAAACCCAGTGATGCTTCTACTATATCTAGATGATCTGTTCATGACAGGAATGGATGGGTTGATCACTGATATGAAGATAAATATTGCTGCCGAGTATGAGATTAAGAACTTGGGTATGATGCATTACTTTCTAGGTATGGAGGTGTGGCAGAGTGCAGATGGAATCTTCCTTGGACAAGGGAAGTATGCAGTATAGATCCTGAAGAGGTTTGGGATGATGGACTGCAAAAATATGGCCACACCTATGGCATGATGCTTCTTCAGAGTCGATTGATGCTATGATGTATCATCAGATGATTGGGTCATTGATGTACCTGACGAACATGAGACCAGACATTTTCTTTGTTGTGAACACCTTGAGCCAGTTCTTGACAAATCCAAGAAATGTTCACTTGATTTCTACTAAGCATATTCTGAGGTACTTGAGAGGTCAAAGAATATCGAGATCAAGTATCACTATATCAAGGATATGGTGCAGAGAGGAGCAGTGAAGCTCCAGTATGTTGCGATGGAGGAACAGATAGCTGATGTGTTAACAAAGCCATTAGCCAGAGTGAAGTTCGAGTACTTTAGGGAGAAGCTTGGTGTTCTCCAGATCGAGGTTTCCTCCAAGGGAAAGTGATGAGTCCCAAAGCCATTCTGACGAGCAGGTCAGATGTAAGGGCTGAGCCATTCCATCATGGTGAGAGGATTCAGTTCCTTCCATGTCAGATATGAGTGCTAAAGAGTCCCAAATCCATTCTGACGAGCATGTCAGATGTAAGGGCTGAGCCATTCTATCATGGTGAGAGGATTCAGTTCCTTCCATGTCAGATATGAGCGCTGGCCATTCTGTCGAGTAGGACGGATGTAAGGGCAACTACCACTCTCCAGGAGAGTGGAGGCACCTGGTCCATTACCAGGTAGCTCAGTCTGGGATTGGGGGCCATTCTAATGAGGGTGTAGGATTCAGTTCCTACCAGGTCAGATGTGAGTGCATGCCCTTCTGACGAGGGTGTAGGATTTGGTTCCTACCAGGTCAGATGTAAGTGCAGAAATATTCTATCACTATGAGCAGGATACGATTCCAGCCTGGATGAAAGTATGGAAATATTTCATCACTGTGATTAGGATGTGTTCCCTCCTGGATAGAAGTCTTCCATCATTGTGAGAAGGATGCGATTCCATCCTGGATGAAAGTATGGAAATCTTTCATCACTATGAGTAGGATGTGTTCCCACCTGGATGGAAGTATGCCTTTCTGACGAGTAGGTCAGATATAAGTGCTAAAGCCTTTTCACAGATGATAGTGATGTCATGTCATGTCGATGAATGTGAGTGCTAGGCCTTTCTAATGTGATTGTAGTTTACTACATGATCAGATGTGAGTGCTAGGTGTGTCTTTCTGACAAGTAGGTCAGATGTAAGTGTTGGGCGAAGACCTACCTGATGGCTAGGCCTACAACCAGCATGAAAGAAGGCTAGCTCTGTAGAACTTCCTATGACAAGATAGTACACACATGATGATGACCAGGTGAGATCCAGATCGAGCTATGATCTAGATCCAGTTATGGTGACTCTGAGAGTTCCAAATCAAGTGATGATCTAGATCTAGCAGTGATGATCCAGATCGAGTGATGATCCAGATCCAGCAGTGATGACCCAGATCAAGTGATGATCCAGATCCAGCAATGATGATCCAGATTGAGAGATGATCTAGATCCAGATCTAGATAGAGTGATGATAGAAATCTAGTGTAGTGAAGTTGATCCAGATCGAGAGATGATATAGATCCAATGATGATATTCCATGTTGATCCAGATCGAGAGATGATACAGATCCAATGATGATGTTCCATGATGATCTAGATCGAGAGATGATCCAGATTCGAAGGATGACGATGACTTAAAGATGAAGATGACTTGAAGACTCAGAAGACTCGAGATGCAGATGACGAGATGATCCAATTGATATAGAGAAGAAGACCAGTGCTGAAAATTGTGTCAAAAGAATACCTTCCTAGTTAAGAGGGAGTGTTGATGTATTTGTAACTTAGGAATGTATTTATCTATGTATCTTATATATTGTAACCCGATGTTTATTTCGGGATGTATCTATTATGTATTTAAGTCATGTTGTCATGACCCGATGTTCCGATCGGGAGAATCAATAATGTAAACAAGTCATGTCAAGTCATAGTGGGTAACCCTCTGATTGTGTAAGGGTTAAAGTCCCCGCAGTTTCGGGGCACTAGGGTTATTAGACTCTCGAAGTAGAGGTCGGCCCTAGTAGGGTTTTAGTCATGCTGGGATTAGTATAAATAGAGATCTGGGATCTCTATTTAGCACACATCACTCACTCACTAAATTTTAGTGCATAGTTGAGGAAGGAAAGACACTGGGACTAGACAAGAAGAAGACTACTGCTGTCAGGAGTGCATCTTACTGTTTTGGGGTCTTACATCTTGTGCTGATTCTATCTCTGAGGAAGTTGTGGGGTTTTCTCCATTTATGGTTTCCCCGATCAAAAACACTGTGTTCATTATCTCTTGTGTTTGATTGCTGTACTTGTTATTCTCTTAGTAAATATCCTAACATAATGCTAGCTTAATGTTGAAAAACTAACAGTTTTGGGCATTCCTGAGTTGGGATTCTTTATTGGGTTGGGGTTTCTATGGTACTTGTTGAATCTGCCTTCGGGTTTTAATATGTAGCTTGCTATGGTTTTAAATGGACTCTCATTGAGAGGTTTGGAATTTGTTTGGGACATGGTCTCACCATTACTTGTAATGGTTCCATAGCTCACAGCTTGCCATTTTAAAATTTTAATACTTTAACTGTTTGTAAAGAGGATTCATGCCTCACTGTGTAATTACACTGCGCGTTGGGTTTTAATATGAAGATTGTAATGTATTTTGGGTATGAAATGCCTATGATTTCATTCGGCATTTATAAAGAATTATACTGTGTAAAAGAATTTGGGACTGTGTAGTTAATTTGATGTTGCATTTTAACATGTGGACTTTACTGGGTTTGATCGTGGCCTTAAAGCCTATAGAATTTACTCTGTATATTTATAAAGGTTTGGGTTATGGTCGTATGCACAGCACTCTGTTTGTTTGGTTTGTATTTTGATTTAGGAAAGCTTCTAGAGCTTGGGGCATTATGCCATGGGCTGCACCCTTGTATCAATGGTGCCATAACCCATTGGCTTGCCACCACATGCTCTTCTTTAGCGTATAAATGGAGTCTATATATGTTGGTTGTGTGTAGATTTAAATGGGACCTTTAAAACCCTTTATGTTCTTATAATGGATGACTATAATAATAGGACTGTGAATTAAACATTTGAGTTATGTAAATCGATGTGATTTGGACTGTAGATTTCATATAATAAGACAAAGGTTTGATCTTGGACCACAGGGATGGCCATGATGCCTTCTTTGTTTGGTTAATAATGATTATGTTTATTAAATGGAATGTTATGATATTTAATTTTTTTTAAATGATTATGTTGAGCAGTACTTAGAAGGTCTTTAATAATTTGATATCTTGTTTATTATATGAACTCTTTCCTTAGTAGATCTAGTTTAAAATATTTAAGTTATGTTCTTTAGTTTATGAATAAATTAAATGCTATATAATTATAACACTATTTGAATACTGATATATATGTATTTCTATATATATATTTAACCTGTACTTCTGAACAAATTTTGGATTTAAAACAACCCTCTGTTGACAAATGAAATATGTCAGTAGAGTAATGCAACCTGTAGAATAAGATAACTGGTAACAAAAACTAGATATAGTATACATAAACTAAACATGGATATAATTACATAATTCAACTCAAATTAGAAACCATGGTAATGTACATCCTATAATAAAATTTCTCCAGCCTATAATTAGTAAATTTGCAAATACAAACCCTAGGAGATTGATAACCCTAAAGCTAAACCATTAGGGTTAGAAATTTCATTGCAACCATTACTTAACATAAATAGTAATGAAACTTTGGGAAAGAAATAGAATATACCTTCAAGGGTTTCATACCTGAAATTGAAGCTTTGTCAATGGCTGCACCTGCACACTTAAATAACCAGCGTTAATAATTCAATGCAAATATGACCTCTTTTCGATGACCAAATCACTTGGGAACTACCACGTTCCTCCCAGCCATGACCTAGAACCATTCCCGGTTCTAATCTGGATCCCCCCAAGTTGGACTCGAACATGTAAGTAGCTTAGAGCTCCTAAGCTAGGGTTTCCTAACTAGTATTCAGTTCTGAATCAGTCCTCTTTTCCTTGCAGGATAAAGTTTTCCAGGAAAAACACTTCAGAGCCTAAAACAGGCAGAATAATAATTCTCCCAAATAAAAATATGAACCCCAAATCCTTTGCTTGGCTTGAGTATTTATAGGCAGAATTTCCATTCAAAGGGGCGGTTAAATCAAGAAATCCTTGATTTCTTGATTTAACCCTTTTTTAATTTACTGGGGTAATTTTCAATTCTTAACCTAAGAACTTTTAACTAGTTCCTAGTTAGTATTTCATAGATATTTCACTATTTATTAATCCTTTAATAATACATAATAATTGGTGGAGCTTCTCTTCTTTCTTTATTCAATTATATAATTAATCGTAATTAATTATTTATACATACTATGTATAAAATGCATAGTATTAAAATACTTGTTAACACTTTTCTTCAGGCATCATGTGTGATCATCCCTAGACTTAACGACACTTCTTTTATGAAGGTCAAGTAGATAGATGGTTCAGGTCTACTAGGCTAGGAAACTCTAAACATCCTTACATGTTGGTTTTCCCTCATATAATGTGGTAGTTCTTCAGTACTTGATGAGAATATAGAAATTCAAAATTTCATTTAATCACTAAAAAATAAGTATGATGACATCAATATTATTCTCGAGTCGTTTTCACTCGGAGGTGATTTTAATATTTTCAGTAACCCCTAGCGCTTACTAGAGCCCATACTCAACACTTATAATAGGGAGTTAAAAACATAGTGCAATTCCAAAACTATCTCTCAACACTAAATGCTAGGATGTACTTGTACGATACAACTAGGGATACAATGGCCAAAGATCCGATGCTCCAGAGCTTATGCTCAACACCAACATGGAATGTTCGAGAGCTTATGCCCAACATTTCCAAATTATATTTTTATGTGTTCCAGATATTTATGCTCAACACTAATGTAATTACTCATGTGCTCCAAAGCCTTTCGATCAACACAAAACATATCATCGATCATGTGCTTCAGGGTCCACACCCAACACAAAACATTTCATCAATCATGTGCTTCAGGGTCCACGCCCAACATAACCAACATATATATACATATATATCATCAACAATTGCCTTATGCCCAATATGCAAAACAAATCATTATGTTCATGTGCAGTAAGGTCTTCGACCCAATATAAAGTAAAACATCAATATAATCATTATGATCAATAGGCTCAAGCCTATAAATGGTATGTCCAAAATTCGGGATATTACAAAGACCAAAGAATTTTATGAATTAAAACTTGGTCAGATGACCATGGAGAATCTCACCATTAAATTTCTAGACCTGTTACGATTTGTGCCATACATTAAATATGAAAAGGTAAAAATACAATGATTTTTATGCTTCCTTCCACAATCCTACAAATATCGGATTTAATTTGATAAACCGAAGACACTGGATGAAGTGTTAAGAAAAGCAGGATTATTCTTTGAGCGGTATAAACAAAGGAATGACCTCTCTAAAAATTGGAAGGATAAGGAGAAAGAAACGTTCAATCAATGGAATAAGGGCTTCCATATTCCACCCTACATGAACATGCAAAGGAATCCTCAGGGAAATTCCTACTGAAAATATTAAGAGTCTCAACTTAAAGAAAATAAACCTATGCAGCTTCCACAAAAAGGGGATATTGGAACCCCTAAAGAACCTCTAAAGTGTTGGGAATGTGAAGGTCCCGACGTACGAAGGAACTTCCCACTCCTTTATGAGTCCAACAAAATGGTACACAACCTGCAAGAAGATTCCACTATGGGAGAAATCAGCAAGAGTTTCCATGGGATTAATGCAACTCTCAAAGATCGACAAGCAGATCATTAGTATGCCATCATAGAAATTGAAGGTAATATGTCTAACCAAAAGCTCTATATATTAATTAATTCAGGAGATAACTTAAGCTACATCCCTCCTATAATGATGGAGAAGTGTCAGCTCACTAAGGTAAGGCATGAAAAGCCTTGGTTAGTCAAGCTGTCCACTGGAGAAAAAATAAAGGTAATTGAATTTGTTGCAAATTGTGAAATTTCAATACAACAACATGTAACTAGGATCAATTTGAATGTTCTGACCCTAGGATCATTTGATATGATTATTGGCATGGATTGGTTAGAAAATTATAAATTAGTATTAAATTTCTTTGATAAAACCTCTACTTATGTGGCTGAAGATAAGATTGTTAGAAAGGTAAATGGTTTGAGTAAGCTTGTTTCTTTAAGGTAGATATTTTCCTTACAGTTAAGAAAGTGTTTGAGGAAGGGTTGTAAGATCTATGTTGTAAAGATTGCTGACCTACTCCTTTACTGAAAACTCAGCCTCTATAAGGGACCACCCAATATTAAGAGAACTCATGGATCTGTTTCCAGAAGAAATACCTAGGATGCCCCCCCCAAAAGAAATATATTTCTCCAATGAAATCATACCTGGTTCTGCTCTAGCATCCAAAGTGCCTTATCGAATGAGTATCCCTGAATTAACTGAATTGGAAATCTATTACAAGAATTAGTAGATAAAGGATATAGCATGACTAGTGTATCACCTTGGGGAACGCCGATTTTATTTGTCAAGAAGAAGGATGAGACTTTAGGACTGTGCATACACCACAGAATACTAAATAAAGTAACCGTAAAAAACAAGTATCCTCTTCCTTGGATTAATGATATGTTCGACCAAGTAGGAGGAGAAAGAGTATCTCCAAGTTGGATTTGAGATCTTTTTACCACGAGATCAGTATTAAGGAAGAAGATGTTAACAAAACAACCTTTAAGACCCGTTATGGGAATTACAAATTTGTAGCGATTCCTTTTGGCTTGACCAATGCCCCTGCCACATTTATGTGTGTCAGATGAACAACATATTTAACAAGTATCTAGATCATTTCATGTTAATATTCATTGACAATATATTGATCTACTCTGGGATGGAATAAGAACATGAACAACACTTGACAATTGTGCTGCAGACCTTAATAAATGACCAACTATATGCTAAGTTCGAGAAATGTGAATTCTTTAATAAAGAAATCCAGTACTTACGACATGTCATATCTGAAAGATGGATTGCAGTGGATCCTCAAAAGATAAAATCAATTCTGGAATGAAATGTGCCTAAGGATGTCGCTGACATTCTATATTTCATGGGACTCACCAGGTACTACCGGAAGTTCATCCAAGGGTTCTCAAAATATCCTATCATATTACTTCCTTACAGAGGAAGGAAGTTAAGTTTATATGGCATGTAAAGTGTTAAGAGAGCTTTGAAAACATAAAAATAATGTTAACCATGTCCCAATCCTGAAAGTGGCAGACCCTTATAAAGACTACATAGTGTGTACTGATTCTAGCAAGGAGGGATTGGGGTGAGTACTATCTCAAGAAGGGCATGTGGTATGTTATGAATCTCACAAGTTGAAGGATCATGAATGAAATTATGTAGTGCATGATATATAATTGGCAGCAGTAGTACATGCCTTAAATATGTGGTGCCACTACCTACTAGGGAAAAAAATCCTCTTATTGACAGATAACACCTGCGTAAGGTATCTGTTTACTAAATCTAGACTCAATGCCAGAAAGGAACGATGGATAGACTTCTTAAGCGAATTTGAATTTGAAGTGAGGCATATCAAAGCAAAGGAAAATAAATTAGCTGATGCACTCTGTTGAAGAACCCACAAAATATATGAGATCACCATGATCCAACCAGAAGGTGATCTGCTAAGTAGAATAAAAATAGCTAGCACCAATGATGTTGAATATGGAAATCTACTGAATAAATTGCTGGTAGGGGAAGTAAACTTGAATGGGACAGAATTCAAAATAGATCAGAGAGGATTAATTTGGTTTAAAGGAATAATATACATGCCTAATGTTGCATATTTAAAGTTGTTTGTTTTGAATGAAATGCACAAACCTTCTTAAGCATGACACCCTGGTTACCAAAAAATGGTAACAGCCCTCATGAAGCAATTCTTTTGGCCTAATTTGAAGGAATATCTAGTTGATTACCTGTCTAAATGTTTGGAATGCCAATAGGTGAAGGATGAACACCAACATCTAGTAGGTTTGTTACAACCCTTACCAATTCCTGAATGGAAATGGGAGGTAATACCCTTGGATTTTATCATAGGTTTTCCTTTGACTCAAAAAAAATCATTCAATTATGGTTGTAGTTGATAAATTAAGCAAGTATTCTCATTTTATAACTGTGAAATCAAATTATAAGGTTGCCAATGTTGCATAAAATATTCCTGAAGGATATATTTCGACTTCATGGAGTACCAAAGGTGGTAATTTCTGACTGAGATGTCAAGTTTAGATCAACTTTTTGGAAGTCATTGTTTGCAAGGTTGGAAACCAAGATAAACTTAAGCACTATCTATCACCCTGAAACAGATGGAAAAATAGAATGAACAAACCAAGTCATTGAGGACATGTTAAGAATGTATGTCAACGAGAGACCCACCTAGTGGGAAGACTATTTGCATCTGGCACAATTTGCATACAACAATGGATACCAGGCCTTTTCCAAGATGAGTCCATTTAAAATATTGTATGGGAGGAAGTGTACTACCCTTGTTAGTTGGAATATCCCGATGGATCATTTGGTGCTAGGACCTAAAATCTTGCAAGACATGGAACAGATAGTTCGAGAAGTGCAGAAAAAATTGAAGGTGGCGCAAGACTGCCAAAAATGTTATCCTGACCTAAAAAGAAAGAATAAAGAGTTTTTAGTTGGGGACCATGTTTACCTCTGAGTCAAGCCCAAAAAGAGTTCCCTAAAACTGGGCAGCCGCACAAAATTAGCATGACAGTTATGTGGACCCTTACAATTCTTGGAAAGTATGGGACCCGTGGCATACAAGCTGGCTCTTCCACCACACTTAAGAATTCATATTGTTTTTCATGTTTCGTTACCGAATAAGTATCTACATGATTATAGTCATATCATTGAGTAGAATGTGGTAGAGGTGGAACTAGAGGGCGAAATTTGGGTGGAACCTCTACAAATTCTGGACAAGAAAGAAACTGTGCTTCAGAACCAAGTTGTCACTCGGGTTAAGGTTCAATGGAAGCACCTTAGCCCGGAGGAGGAGACCAAGGAATTAGAAGATACCCTGCAAAGGGAGTATGCAGGACTGTTCCCAAAAAATATGGAAGATGACTAAGAACACTGTGGACAGTGTTACAATTAAGGCATGAAGGATATAATGATCCCCCAAGTGACAAACTTTATTGTAATAATTTTTTAAAGACAATTTTTTTTTAATGTGATTGCCAGACCTAGAATATGCCAATCGGTCCTTGAAGTACAAATGTAACTAAAAAAGGTTATTCTTATGATAAAAATATAAATGAAAGGGAAAACCATGTTGAATGAGGAAACTATGCATGAAAGAGTGGGGGACGTGAAGGGTCACTCTCAATTGTGTTACACCATGCGTGGGAATTCTAGTATGGAACTAGACCCACCCTGGCGAGTGAAGAAGTAGTGGAGCGGAAATTCCTGGGGGAATTGTCCATTAGCTGCAAAAGAACTAGGAAAAAACAAAAAAAAGGATAAATAAGGAAGCATATGCAAGGAGGAGGAACGTTGTTGAGTATGTTGAAGGAAGGAAGTGCTTATTGTGTGAGCACTCTATGTTAGGAAAGGGAATTTCTCTCACTAAAGAATGGGAAATGAGTTTGACTGTCACCACTTTGAGAATGCATAGCTTAGCTTAGGGGTGATTAAGGACATACAGATCTGGGCCTAATATATGTTTGGGTGGAACATGGTTGTTCCGTTTTCATTGCGGCTTGATTTGATGACAGGTTCTATTCCTGAGTATTGTTTCTGCAACTTATTGACATAAGAATATGTTTGGTTTATGTTTAAATGTGTTTGAAATAATGAAATGATAGTTTGAAAGAATGAAATGATAGTTCGAAAGAATGAAATGCTAGTTTAGATTGATTGTCGTGAATGTATTATTTTTCGTATTGTTGTAATGACTATGGACTATTGTTCTACACCCGATTTCTGGAGGATGGCATCTTGTTGGGGTGTATTTTATATACACCTAATGACATTGTCTGATAAGAACCTTCCTTAGAAGTGCATATGAGATTAATGCCTTTAGATAGTGTGTTTGATGATTACACGTTTGAGTTTTCAGAAGGAATGAATTAATAGCTCTAGCCATAGTAAAAGATAATGATGCTTCGGAACTAACATACTCTTTTCAGGTGAAATTATTGATTCCTTGTTTCTGGCAATTGCTAACCTCATTGGGTGTTTTTGGTATAGGATGAAGTTACCCTTATGCTATATAATTTCATTGTTAAATAGGCTTAGGATATACCCATATGTGTAGGATTGTAAGTCTCCATGTGATAAGATTAATAAGGGAAAACCCTAAATCTATTGATGAAAAATTTTCTGATGACCTAGTGATAATTCAAAGAAAAGCTAAGTCTAGGAAAGGTGAATATTTCCACATTCCGTGATCCGCAGAATGAAAAGAAGAAAAGTTAAGTTAAAAGTCTTAAAAATAAAAGATTACCGTGCTCCGCGATCTACATAGTAGAAAGTGGAAAGCAGAAAGGTAAGTTAAAGCCTTAAAAGGGGTTAAAATTTCTATGATCCTCTTAGTGGAAGGCGAAAAGCGGAAGGAGAAAGTGTAAACATAAGGATAATAAGATTTCTGCATTTTGCATAGCGGAAGGTGGAAAGCAGAAAGATAAGTTAAAACATAAGTATGTTAATATTTCTGCGTCCCGCGATCCGCACAGCGAAAGGCAGAAAGTGGAAAAGAAAGGGAGGAGTCCTAAAGTTATTATGACTTTCGCGATCCACACTGCAAAAAGTAGAAATTGGAAAGTAAAGTGAAAATCCTTAAATTTAATAGGACTTCTACGTTCCTCGATCTCCACAGTAGAAAGTGAAAAGAAATGTTAAGGTCTTAAAGATGTTAAGACTTCCATGATCTTCAATCCGCACTGCATAAAGCGAAAAGTGTAAGGTAAGGTTCAAAGTCTTAAAAGTTATTAAGAATTCCGTGTTCAATGATCCACATAGATGAAAGCTGAAAGTGAAAATAAAGTTTGAAGTCTTAAAGTTGTTAAGAATTCTGTGTTTCACAATCTACATAGCGGAAATAGGAAGTATGGAAGGCAGAAGGAGGAACCGTGGTGGAAATACTCCGTCGAATGTTAAGTTCCTGATTTTTTACTTCTGAAGGGAAGAAAGTTGAAGTGTGGAAGGAGAAACTACCATAGAAACTCTCTGTCGAATGTGAAGTCCCCAATTTCTTACTTTTGAAAGGCAGAAAGCAGAAGTGCAGAAGGCAGAAGAACCGTCAAATGTTTGCTTAAACCCTATATCTCGATTTTCGACTTTCAAAGGACGAAAGGCGGAAGTGCGGAAAGAAGCAGGTGGAAGAGCAATCAAATTTTCCATCCCACTTTTAGTTTTGAGTCGTGAATTCCGAAGGGTGGAAAGCGGAAGGGTGGAATGCAGAAGATGAGTGTCGAAAAGTCATTTTTAGTACGAAAACAACCTTCCAACTCGTTGAGTAGTCCTGCTCGAATTTTTTTTAATGTTGTCTGGTTTTGTTTGCCTAAGATGTTTTTTGTCATGAAATTTTATAGCCAAATACATGTGAAAGAATTTATAATGGAAATTTTTTTATTTTTATGCATTTTTCTAGCAGGTTATTGGGGTAGGTTACAATATCGCAACCATGCTACAACTAGTCATAAATTCTCTACAAGAGGTCATCATCACCATATGATCTTTCTGTGACAATCTACATTCTTTCTGCAACAATCTATAATCTTTATATAACCATTATTTCATCCTTCCAAAATGATAGAATAGCCATCAGGGTTGTGAAACTCAAGGTCTACACTCGTGAAAGTCCATCCAAGACTAAACAAGTTGATTAAGTGCTACAATTGAGTTGAAGGTACACTATTACCATGGTGCCACCAATCATCAAGAAATATCACCTCGCAACAACTATAGATCCACCTACTCACTTAGGAACAAAGACTAAGAAAAGTTGTTTTCATCACTTGTGGTCCATTCTTTGCAATTATAATTGAGAACATGGAAAGCATTATGTTGTGACTCACCAATGTAAGATAGAACACAATAATGACCGATCACAACCTTCCATAATTACAATACTATTAATATCATGACCCCGCCATTTGACCTTTCAATAATAATCTCAAAAGAGGACGGTCAAATGCAACTAAGAAACCCCCATTAAAAAAGGATAATACTAATCCACAAAATCTAGGCATATACATAATTGCCACATTCGTTAAAATTTCTTCTACAACTTGTCACAACCTCTTCAATCCTTAAGCAATGCTTTATCCTCCAACAACAATAATGATGCGCACAAGTAATAAATCCTCTAAGGCATAAAGTGCATCGTAAATCCATAATGGATTTTGTCCACAACTATCTTCCAACTCATGTAATATATTTTTTGCAACCAAAGCATCATCCAAAATATGTTTTTTATCATGTCACAATGATCTAACCAATAGATGGCATGGTGTTGAACTTCGACAAAGTATAACACTTTGACTACTTCAACTACTTTGATTGCTTCAACAGGTTCAACATTGGCTGTAACAAGTGTGAACCTTGACAAAACCGACTTTGACAACCTCGACAAGTTTTGTGCTCGGCATACATCAATTGCACGGAAATTGTCGACATCGATGACTATAGAACATCGATAGAGCATCTATCTATCTTCCAGCTGTCTGTGATAGTTGAACTTTCAAACCGTTATAACCTCTTTTGTAACTTAACGTAACTGGTAATCTCCCAAGAGACTCAACATTCTATATAAACATGTACACTATTGTAGTATACATCATTCATTCGATCAATTCGATCAATCATATTGGTCCATCATTCATTGAAAAGAAGTATTTGGTTCGAATTCTTGCATATTATTTGTGCGCATAATTTCTAAGTTATATAGTGTATTTCCTTCTTTACTTGTTCTTTTTCTATGCTTTCTCCATAACAGTGCTTGACTCATTAAGTCAACTGTTGTCCCCAACGCGCACCTCGACATGACCTGGATCATTGGTATCAGAGCTTGATTCAAAGCTTAAGTTACATAAGCACTTCCATCGAAGTTATTAACGTATGTATGTTCAAACACGCTTGCAAACTCAACAATACAAGTAGACACTTCCTTCGAATTCATAAAAGATGGTCAAAGAAACATACAATAGACATGAAGCTGACGAGACATAGAAAAAGCACAGGCTCGCCAACAGACTGAAATGTTCACCGAGTTCAGCGAGATTCTCATGCGATTTGCTTTGAACTCTAGGGAATCCTCAACACGACCTCACTCCGATAAAATCATCCCTTCAAAGTGAAAATGAATTCGAACATACCAGATCTTGAAGGCAAGATTGACATGGAATCCATCGATAATTCAGTGCAACTACTGGAATTGTATTACTTCGTGAATCAACTCTTCAAAGTGGAAAATATCACCATTGCATCCTTAAAGATGTCAACCTCCATACATTGCTCGTGGGAAAATTTGTCGACAAAGATGGAAAAAGAAGCGACCCCATAGACACATGGGTAAAATTTGTTGAACATGTCCGAAAGGAGTTCTACCCACCCAAGTATCTTGAATATCAGTATACGAAGTGGCAGCTACTAAGGAAATGGAAAGACCAGTCTATGTAGAGCTACACCGACGAGTTCTATTGATGCATGGCTAGACTTGGTGTCCAAGAAGAAGATAAATTGCTTGTCCTAAAGTACGTCAGCAGATCATCCCCATACATTTAGCAAGAGATGGAGTTTCTGACTGTCAGTACGCTTGTGGAGGCATTTCATTATGCCATTTCATTATAAGACCAGGAAAACATTAGTTTACTTTCCTCCTCACATCCAAGGAAGTTTTCTTGCATTCATAATAGGAAACTTTAAAAAACAAATTGTTGAATTTTTTGTTAATTTTTCTTGTATAACACCCATCATAGTTGGAAGAAATATTTGTAAAAATTAAAATAAATATAAAAAATAAAAAATAGAACCAAAATTTTAGTCACACTTTAGAAAATTTCAAATATTAAATCCACTTCTATAAAATTAATTAAAAAAATTGAAAACAATAATCTCTTCCAAAAACAAGGACTAATAAATACAATAAGTAGTGAACTATGTTATTATACCTGCCTCCGGCTGGTATATTGCAATCGTTCGATTTCAAACCCCGTTGACTTTGGACATTACCTGGTGTTTTTTGACGCGTCTTTAAAAAATTAAACCTGTTTTCCTAAGTCATACTTTGGGGTTTGCAAAATATTTTATTTAATTTTTTTAAAAATCTAGTTTTCTAAACCGCTGATTGGTTGATAGGACATGATGTCAACATTGGGGTTTGCTATCTGGATTTCACTCGACATGTGGCAAGATGACATCATAATCATAAAATTAAAAAATTAAAAATTATATCCCATCGCCATGTGTCAGGTCCGACTAGTCCCACCAGTCGTAGGCTTTCCAGGGTTCGAACCCGCGGAAGGAACAGAAGCCGAATCCACAGGGGGAACGCCCACGCCTGTCGTCGGCGGATTTGCAGTTGGAGAAGGCCCGGGAGATGGAAGAACGACAGTGGGATTCGAACCTGAGACCATAATTAAACGACTCGACTTTATTACCATATAATTTATAGCTCACTGTTTTATAATTCATCATCGCAAACTATTTCTGAAGTTATAATATGAGGTTGTCAAGGGAAAAGAAAAAGAACAAACCTGGAGGACTCGCGAAGGGAGAAGGAGTAAACGCAGGTCCTCCCGCCGGTGGAGCACCTTGAGCTTGAAGAATTGATACAGTAAAAGAGCGATGTTAGGTCTCGTGTTCAAATCTCGCAAGCAGAAAAAGAAAAAAGCTGCGTACCTGTGGTGTTGAAAACAAAAGAAAGAAAAAACAAGAAAGCTTAAAGCGGCGTACCTGTGCACTGTGTGAGAGGCGGGGTGTTGACATTGCACAGCCCCGGGAGGATGAGCACCCGTTTTTGGTTAATAGGAAATCCCAAGGGAGTGTTAGTCCCAAACAATTGACAGAAGCAGTCTGCTGCATCGCTGGCCACTGTCGCAAGGGAGCTGCAACACGCCGGGCCCGCGAATATTACTCCACTTCAATCGTGCTAAAGACATATTCAAAATACACTGAGCAATGCAGTTATATAGCTATAGATAATTCGAAGTTTCGAATCAATGAGAAGTCCCATTCATGCATGATTTCATTGCCATTTGCCATAGGTCCTTTGCCTGGGATGACGCGTCACACTATTCGATTTTGAGCGTTGGAGTTGCATCAGCCAGCCCCGAGACCGCTGGAGAGAGGAAACCATAATTTAACGTATCTAGAATCCAGAGAGTGACCTGGTAAATAAATTAATTTAACATGCACAATATGTAATCCATGCACGTTAATTAATTAAACAGATGCTTTAATTTTAATTAAGACACAAAAGCCCTCGCCATAAACAAAATTATTGTTAGATACGTTCGGATGCTCGAGTTTAAAAATTAAGAGAAAAAAAACAGAATACACATGGATGGTTGCATAAAATAATATCCATCCTGCTATATTCAGAAATTGGCCTGAAGCCAAGATAAGGAAACAAGGGAAAAAACAACACAATATTCTCCAGCCATATAGAATTCTGCGAATGGTTGCAGCATCTTTATTAATTCACAACATTATTGGAAATTGACACACAATTATGCTTCTACTGCACACAGAAATCAAGAAGAATCAATCTCTCTGAAACAATATTTGAGCCCAATATGAACAATGCATGCATGCGTATTATTTTCTCACTGATCTAGGTTGCCGAGTAGTTTCATGACCGCAAGTATTATATACATATATATAATACGTGTTGGTTTTCTTTTCAGTCTGTGTTTTGGTATCTCTCACCTATTTACAGATCAACAGATTAAAAATTAAATCAGCTCTAACCTGGACACTGGACATGATCACAACTGTAATTTTATTACATCTGACTCCACCACGGCTGCGAGTTTGTGTCAATTTCAGAATCAATCTGTGGAATATATTGTAAACCCATGACAAATTAGTAACGACTAACTAAACCTGGCATTATCAAGACGAACTCAAAGTTGTGCTAAATTTGGTCCAGAACTGCAACAATTCGGTGGAAATCGGGATGAGACAACGGAGTACTCAGCATTGTGGCCCTGTCACCGAGTACCTGATACTCATTGTTCTGAAGCTGTTGCCATGATATTGGGAAAGTGCAAATACTGGGTAATTTCAGCAGAACAACTATTCCTAGACTCAGCACCTAAACCGTAGGATTCAATGCATACCATGAAACAACAAAAAAAAAACAACCCATTTTGAAAGGCAGAACGCCAGCACAAACAGAAGAAGCATGAAATCTAAAAATCCAATGCACAAAACTTGGATTGACTCATGAATTCTAGAGCTAACATAATGTTTGTAAGAGAATCCAGCATGACTTAGCTTCCTACCATCCTTATAATTACCTGCTGTTCCATTATCTTTCGGGCCGAGAACTACACTACACAAAGCTCAAAAAACTTAGAAGTATATGCAGAAAAAACTGCCACAGAAGCTTGCAATGCATTCCAGTCTCCAATTTGATGACGAACATTGGCAAATTGCAAACCATGAAAAATGAAAAACTAAGAAACTATCGAGTTAGGTGGTACCTTTGTGAGGGGTAATATTCTTTCCTTGAACGTTGTTGGATTCCTTTGGCGAGAGTATAATGATCAAAGCTCTTGCAAAGCCATTCAAAACGCATATAAATAATAACGCTAATGCTCCATAGAGCACAACGCGACATATCAAATTACTCAAAAGACACGAGGCCACTTATTCTATGAACACTCGTCCTCGTCCAAATGACAAATTTAACCTATGACCAAATGACAAATTTAACCTGTATCTTGAACGTTGGTTAATTCTGCACAGCTTCAATCATTATGCTGAGCAAGCCTGTATTGATTAAGGCATCTTCTCCAAAGAGAGGAGGATATATGACCGTAAACGAGAGTACTCTACCGGCAGAGCTCGACGTGGTCCATCTCCCAGTTCTCTGCCGACGTGGTCCATTTCCCAGTTCACAGAGGACGTTGTGCATGGCGTTTTGCATGGAGTCAACGTGGCTTTGGTCAATTGCATGTTTCGACACGTAATTCGTCTGCCTGTCAGTTAATGGAAACTATGTTTTAAAATAGAAGTCGATGAAGCTAGGCGCGAGGGCTGGTTATAATGGTTAATTCTATTAAAATACTGAATAGAGAAGCAGAAACGGCGAGGGCTTTTGTGTTTTAATTAAAATTAAAGCATCTGTTTAATTAATTAATGTGCATGGATTACATATTGTGCATGTTAAATTAATTTATTTACCAGGTCACTCACTGGATTTTAGATACGTTAAATTATGGTTTCCTCTCTCCACATTGTGAGCGGTCTGCCATAAAAATTCGATATCATGGTTAAAAAGAGACGCAAGGCATTGCATGTTATGTCATAAAGAAAATTTCGATCCGAGTAATAATAAGGTCCCTAACAGAATGACCCCACAAATTCCCCGTTATATTCATAATCAACATATGGATTGAACGTTGCCGTCACCATAGTAGGCATTGATGATGGGTTTTGTAATGCGAGCTTTTAAGTATATCGCTGGCAAGATCAGTAAAATTTCGCAACATATGTAAGTAGATAAGAAAGTACAAAAGTTATATCACATCCCTTAAGATATTAAGCATCTTTTCAATAGCATGCAACCGTAGAAGTTTGAACCGTGCCAAAATTTTATATATATGGGATGGGTTATATACCATATAATACCTATTCCACTTATAAATTATGTGATGGGTATTATACCAAATAATAGAACCGTGCCAAAATTTTATATATATATATGGGGATGGGTTATGCCACATAATACCTATTCCACTTGTAAATTATAACCAAATAATAGAACCGAGCCAAAATTTTATATATGGTGATGGGTTATGCCACATAATACCTATTCCACTTATAAATTATGTGATGGGTTTATACCAAATAATAACCATCCCACTTTTAGAAGCAAAGTGCATCCTCTAGTATAAACTAGGATATTCTTCCAAATTATTAACCACACTAGATTACAATATATGCTTAGAAACTAGCATCTTAATCATTCAAAACGTTGCTTTAAATTCCACTATCCTTATGTAATGGATTGATGTGGAACATCACGTGTTGAATTACAAGTTTTATAATTTTCTTTTAAATTATAATATGTTAGAGGAGAAAGGAGGTACCAATGGGTAGGATAAACTATTCTCACAACAATTCAATATTAATTTATAGTCTTATAAGCTATTATTTCTCATTTCCTATTTATGCTAGTCTATAAAGAAACTTGCATATTTTTATAACATAAGTCAAGAATATGTAAGGAAGCTTGAATATGCTTTTTTTTATGCTACATTGCAATAACCTATATCGTATTTAAATGGACATTTTTTAATTCATTTTTGTTTTAATTTCTTTCAAATTGTAATTATATTTGTTTTATCATATATTTTTATAGCAAAATTATCCTATTGCTATATATTTTCAATCTCTTCTTAGGAGATAGATACTAAGCAACTTTGTTGCTTATTCCACTTGTTTATATTATGTTTTATAAAAAGATAATTATTACATTTATATTAATATATTTTAATTTTCATGTAACAACCGATAACAACTCTATCCAATCACTTATTAAAATATAATTACGAGATGAAGAATTAATCCCCGACAATGCTAACTAACAAATTTATGTATTTTATATATTTCAGATTAAAAATAATTGAATTAATGAAAATTTAAAAATCATTAACGAACATGCATTTAAATGTTAATTGAAAAAAACATGCATTTAAATGTTAATTGAAAAAAACCTAACCATGTACTTTAGAGTCTTAGAAACGAACATGAGCATATGCTATAGACCTAAGCACATACTTTAGAGTCTTATATATGTTTGTTTAATTCCAAATTTTATTTGGAAAAAATAGTTGTAACCCAAATTTTTGAGTGACAATTTTATAAAACATATTTAATTGATATATAATTTTACTTTTTAAAATATTTCAATAAATTATTTAAGAAAACATTTTTCACTTTATAAATTAATTATATAATTTGGATGTTATAGGTATATATGCGAGGTTTAGTTTAGATAAAATCAAATTGTTATATATAATTTTTAGTTATATGTGGATTGAGAATATTAGGGATGTTGCTATTCTTATTTTTGAAATTTTGTGAGGTTGTAAAAAATTTAAAACGACATTATTTTAGGTTGAAAATCTCGAGAAATGAATATAGATATTTCATTGATGTAGGTATCGTGTATAGCTTTTTTATGCTATATGTAAGTTTAGTAGTAATATTGTTATGTATTAAAATATACATAAAAACAAAATTTTAGTAAAGAAAGTAGACATGCCATAAATACAACAAATATGTATGTTTTATATTTTTGAAATTTTTGCAATTTGAAATATATTTCAAATTTGAGATTTAGAATATTATATATTAATATGAAAATAGATCTAGGTAAGTATGTGTTCATTCATTCAATATATGTTTTTTTAGTGTTGATTAGGTAATGTGTGACCTGCATTCATTGAAAAGATTGTGTGGAGCAATAATCACAAATTTGTATAAAATGATTTTTTTTTGTGTTGAGATTGTCATATAATGGTGAAATTTAAAATACTGAGACTTGAGTTATTATTGGATATGATTTTATTATAGTTCCAATCTTATAGTAATAATAATGAATAGTTGAATTATTAAAAGTTAAACTACAACCCAACATTAACTATTCTAGTTGAAATTCCATCTTTATCTTAACAATTATATTTAAGCCTTTAGTCAAGTTTATAGTATTCATACTATGTCGAATATTCATTGAATTTCAAATTCAATGCAAATTTCTATACATGAAGTGTGAATCTAGCTGAATCTTGGTACCATGTTGATAAATAATTGTCTCATGCTTTGTCCACCACAATACCATGTGAACTTCATGTAATATATTATTAATAACACTTATATAGCTAACCATATATGGTTTCTCAACAATATTCTAGAGGATACAAAACCTTAACTCAAATTAGAAGAATCGCATCCAAAATCCTAACCCGAATGGATAAGAGAAGGAAATATAGTTTGTAGCGAGACAAACAGGTTAAGATCCCATTATCATATTTTTTTGTTTCATAGCTAAGCATCCACGAAAAAGGATACATACAAAAGTAGAATAGAGGAAGAATGAGACCATCTATACCATGACACAATGTTTATTTAAAACATAGTGAGATTTTTTCTTGTATTTACATTCTAATTCTTAAAAATAATAAGATTAGCAGTGTTATAGCATGATTTTCCACACATGATACATCATGATTTGATGGCCATTCCATGTCCCTATGTAGAGTCTACCCCATTTACTCACCATAGCCCTCATTCTCTAGTTAAACCTTATAAAAAAACTTTTTAAAGATAGACACAAGTCACAAGTCTGCAACTCGCATATACAAAGCTTACACCACTGTCACCCACGTACATCGGGGTTTATGCTCAAAAATAAAAATAAAAATATTTGGAGTTTTCCCCATTAAGTAACAAATGACTTCATCCTTGGCCTTCCATATGTTGGGAAACACTTGGATTTGACCATTCACTTCCCATTGAGGGGTTGTATATTGAGCTATCATGAAGCATTGGAGCAGGAGAATTTCGGAGAGTAAAGAGACTATAGAGAAATTTTTCCCCATTCCAGTATTCTTGAGTCTGCATCCCTTTGTCCTTGAGGAATCCATTAGCTCTCTTTCCCAAGCATTCCCTTGTATTTTTTATATTGTTGTTGGCCCTAGAAAAAGATAAACATAATTTTACTTGGAAAGATGAAGATTTTGGTCGCAAGACTAGAAAAGGCAGCAACAGAAGAAGTTGTGGAAAAAGAGGAGAAGAGAAAGTTGAAACAAGGATTTTGATAGAGTTTTGGGAAAGAGGTAGTTAGACTCTATTTTGGAATAAATATTGATTGTAATACGGGCCAATAATACATATATTTACATGTAACGAGATGTGTTGGGTGGGTATAAAAACTTGGCTATTGACAGTTGAGAATCAATCGATGGGTAAATCAAGAACTGTAAAATATTATAAATTCGATCCAAGTTATGTACAGATCATAGCATATCATGTCACCAGGAAGAGAGAAAAGGAGAAAAATAACAAAACCTAAGAGCATGAGATGAGTAAGGAATTCATTGATTGTAAAGAGGATCTAAAGAAGATTCTGCATGCTATGTGTGCATACCAAAGGTACTTAAGATATTACTCATGTCAGATGAAGAGAGCCTTTGTGGTTTTTTTAGGATGGGTTTACACATTAAAAATGTGTCTTTTTTTCTATGATGAATAAATTATATCATGAATAAACTTGTTAAATGTGTCGATCTTATAATGATATAACAATATGGAATGTTGATTAATGTGTGCTAGAATATATATATTTTACATATTGTTTATGTGCGTCAATGGATCAATATGTTGTGTTCTCTGATATATGTATCATTCCATTCCCTAGTTTTTTGTCGCAGGATATGATGATGTTATGAGAGAAAATCCCTTCCATAACCGAAGAAACCCCGTTTTAGAAGTTTCCATAATATATCTCGGGTGAGAACTCATCTATGCCATAGGTGTTGCTGATGGAGTTACAGTTTGTTGGGCCGATATCTTGGGCTTTATTGATGAATAGGGAAGTCTGAAACTGGGTCTATTGAAAAGATGCAAACAAATGGTTGCGTTGTCAAGAACTGAATCATTGTGATGAGGATATGTTTTCGCACCCGATAAAACCATAAATTCAAGATTTCATTGATTACAAAGCATGTGGGTTTGCGTAGGAAGAAAGTAAGGGATCAAGACTCTACCCGAAAGAATCGTTGGAAATATACCTCTACACAAACATTCATGAGATTTTCTATACTGAATTTCCCATTATATTACATCAATGGTTGTTGAATCTAGCAACTCAAAAGAAAAAAATTCAAGGCAAAGAACCTACATAGTGGGTTTCTCAACTGATTCAACGATTGAAAAGAGTTTGTAATCCTATATTGAGGGATGTGAACTCGTGGTTTGATAGTATTCTAAAGGGACGTATTACTGATATTACAATCAATACTATCATGTTATATAGTGAAACAGAAAGAGAATTCTTCTAGGAGCCTCAAGGTTTCTATTTGAAATCCTTGCAACTATGGATAAATATGTTGGTATGTGAAAAATGGATTATGAGAATGGATTTCAACAGATAAATATTTGTGCACAAGGACCTAGGGTAATGTTGCAAGAAATATTGTGAGCATAATGGATCATAATAAGATGATATGTTTCCTATTGATAGCGAGACTAATCAAGAAGGTGGATGCTGGAGGAGAGGAAGAAGGTTTCAGTTGGGAATTAGAATAAGGATTGTGACAAGAAGAGGAAGTTGCAGTGTAACCAAAAGAAGGGACTACAAATTGACACCACATCTTAATGAAGAATATTGCGACGAAGAAGAGGAATATCAACTTATATCTGAAGAAGAAGGGAAGAGGTACCAGATCTAGATAAATACTATGACATACCCATCACCCCATGTACATATTCAGAACCCAAGCTTTGCAAAATTATAAATCTTTGATGGAAACAATAATTCAATAAGAAAGATAAGGATCTAGGCACACAATTAACCTCATAGAGAATTACAGAGAATTAGCATAAGGAGAGAAGAAGAAGAATCATGAACTCACATTAGGAATGATCAATGAATGATTATTGATATTATTACATAGGTAATACATCGTTATAAAGGTTATTAGAGTTTCTAGAATTCATCTCATGCTATCTCATAATGCAGGCTTACTAAATATGATAAACCCCCACGGGTGACTAAAGCAGTTTCCTAATTAGACCAAGAGATCATGAATTAGCTAAGGAATTAGTGAGTGATGATGTGTAAAGGAAAATATTGTTAATCATCAAATATGGAGATAAAATCATGGAGGATGAGTTGGAAACAAAAGATCGCAGTTGCATAGTTGAGTAGTTTTACATTATCTACTGAAAAGAAGGAATAAAGCAGTCTAAAGGGAGAATCTACAGAAAGGAGTAGTTAATAATTCTATAAGTCAAGAAAGTTAGCATGATCTAACCAGAATTAGGATAAATGTGCTCCTAGGGTATATATGGCAAGTGTTGACCAAGTGGTGCAAGTGGATGTCAACTATCTAGGCTAGTGGGTAGGAAATTAATCAAATAATGATTAAATATTTTATCCTAAGTATGAATTGCGTTTATTATATCCCGACACACCCACTTAATTCTGAGTTTATGATGATATTTGTGAAATAATCAAAAATATAAATGCATATAGGGCCCAACAAAAAGGATATGGTCAACCTTTTACAATTTATCTTGTCCAAATAACTGAGGAAATAGGAAAACCCACATGGGGAAATCCTCCCTCAATAAAGGACACGAAAGGAAAAACAAAAATGTTGAACTATTGCTAATGTTGATGCTCCAAAATAAATGCATATGTATGGATGAATCTTCTTCTTGGGAAGAGGATAAATCCACTCGTCTGGATCTAAAACATAAACAGCTGCAGGATGGAAACTGGGACCCTATAAAACAACTGATATCCAATGATGTGTAAGAAGGATTAAAGGATATTCATAGTTGTAATCAGATCCAATATGATGAGATAACTTAAACTTTGAACCCGTAGAGATGAAATAAGCTCTAGATAGGTGAAATAAGTGTCCAAGAAAATGCATAAGATATCCAACTTCATTTAAACTTATAGGAGGTGTGCAAGTGATCATGTAAGAAAAAGGAAAAGGATTAGGATCAGGGAGTGCAAATACAAAGACTCCATGTATTGATCTACCTTCAAAGGTATCCGAAGGAACACATAGTACCACACTAGTAAATTCATGGAAAGAAGTATGTAAGGAGGAAAGAGAGTGATGTTCAAAATATTCAAGGAGTCTCCGAGAGAAGAAGTGCATGGGATCAAGTATGGTGAGTGGTATGACATAAAGAGGACTTGATCTATCTAAGAAAGCATCGAGGAATACATTGAGTTGTGCATCATCAAGGAGAGAGGTATGCACAAAGTGTGAAGGATCTGGCATATGGATCTCAGAATCCATGTTAAGATACATAGAGAACACTGAATGTGTGAAAGAATCACCAAGAATGGAAATGGAAACTTGGTTAGTCACGTCTTCTTCATTATTAGCATCATAAGAAGATAAATAATGATCTTCAACTTCAAGAGATACAAAAAAATGGCTCTTCAGTATTTTCTTCTTGATTTAAGGAGGACGCATTCGAATCAAAGAAAATAGTAGAAACAAGAA
This sequence comes from Pseudotsuga menziesii, assembly GCA_001517045.1. Taxonomy (NCBI): domain Eukaryota; kingdom Viridiplantae; phylum Streptophyta; class Pinopsida; order Pinales; family Pinaceae; genus Pseudotsuga; species Pseudotsuga menziesii. The sequence goes on from LPNX010627250.1 coordinate 36,759, forward strand.
CTGTATGAGGGACTTCTTCATAATGAACAACTTCATCAAAGAATATAGAGGCTGATACATTTTGAAAAGAACAACCACTGAGGTTATATATGCTCTTTACAAATGCTAGAACGATCTGTATTGTGTTTGCCCAAATCTCTATGGATTTTTTTCTAGAGATCCTTTGGGTATTCAACATAATCAACAAGGTAGCACATGCTTGGAGAAATAGCGAGACACATAGCTTTGAAAGCTCTATCAAAGTCATTCAACCAATCATGTAGCTCTTCATAAGACTTTTTACCAGCTCAAATAGAAATATCATAGAGTCATTTTATATTTAGAGATGAAATCATATTCAATTTCCACTCTGAGTAAATTGTTGATAGAATATGAAGAGGAGCTGATACTCTTGAATCCATTTGAAGTTGTACCTGCAAAATAAACCTAGAAATATGAAAATGAGAATTTATTAATGAGATATCAAGGCTCATATGTCATGTAGAGCACTTATATACTAGGATATAATACCATGTCGGAATTCTAAATTCTTGATGGCAACAAGAATCCAATAAACAAGTTAAGGATCTAGACACACAATTAATTTCATAGAGAATTACAGAGAATTAGCATAAGGAGAGAAGAGGAAGAATCATGAACATGCATTAGGAATTATCAATGAATGATGATTGATATTATGACATAGGTAATACTTCCTTATAAAGGAAAATAGAGTTTTTAGAAGAGAACTCATGTTAGCTCAGAAAGCGGGCTTACTAAATATGATAAGCCCCCATAGGTGACTAAAGAAATTTCCTAATTAGACCTAGAGCTCACAAATTAGATAAGGAATGAGTGATTGATGATATGGGGAGGAAAATATTTCTAATCATGGAATATGGAGAGAAAATCATGGATAATGAGTTGGCCACAAAAGATAGTGGTTTCCTAGTTGACTAGATTTACCTTATATACTGAAAAGCATGAATAAAGCAGTCTAAAGGAAGAATCTTTAGGAAGGAGCAATTATTTTAGCAACCAATAAAGTTAGCAATAAATAGGGATAAAGGCACTCTTGGGGTATATATGGAAAGTGTTGACCAAGTGGTGCAAGTGGATGCCAACTATATAAGCTAGTGGGTAGGAAATTAATCAAATATTGATTAAATGTTTTATCCTAAGTATGAAGTGGGTTTATTATATCCTAACGGAAATAAAATCTAAAAACACATCACCAAGTTTTATTTCTGATCATAATAGTAGTAATAGTAGAAATAGTAATCAAGGAACTCGTAGTGGAACCCTTAATTCAACAATACCAAAAGTAAACAAAATGGCACGAAGTGATATAAAGTTACCTATATTCAATGTGAATGGGTTAGAGCACCCTGAGAAGCATTGCTTCTTATGCAAAGTTGTATAAACAATGCCACAGGTCCAAGATGAGGCTATAAAAAGAGCCCAGATGACCACAAACCTTAAAGGTTGTTCTTTTGACTAATATATGAAGCCATTTGTGGTTCCAACATGGATCCCTCAGAAATAATTAGATTGTATATGAATGGGATTGATAGAATAGTTCAGGAAGAATAAATCTAAGTCGCAATGCATCACATAATTAAAAGAGATGAAGCATTTTTTGACTAAGTCTACATGGGACTTCAACCAAAAATTCAAAACTCTAATGGAGATAGTGATTTTTCATACGTCAGATGTCTAACATAAATAATGGTTTATTGCAACAATGTTACTGCACACCTGTATTCCTTTGATACAACATACTATTGTATCCTAAAGGGAATCTATCGATCTTTCCATGAAATTGGAATCCTGGAAATTTTTCTAGATATCACACTAATCCTACTTCAATGTGTTCATATTGTAAAGCATTGGAACACAAAACGACCCTGGAAGTTTGGGTCCCGAAAAACCGTAGAAAAATAACTAGGAAAAAACCACAATGAACAATTGTTTTAATCCCATGGATTAGGTGGATGGCCACCAAGATCCATCTGGATTATGTTGTCTATTTAGTTAGGTTCATGGTAGCATGCGCCGATTTGTAATCCTTGTGTGTGAGGAACACTAATCTACATCGATGGGTTTACTAGGGAATATGTCATATATGAATGTTTAGAAGAATCCCTTGGGTTTCTCCACGAGATTTTTCTTATAAAAGAGTAGTGACCATTTACAGGTTATCAATGTATAATTAACGATAAGAATGGATTATTTAGGGGTAATTAGTGGTCAAGTAGGGGTTGTTTAGGTGTAATTATCGGTTAACTAGGGGTAATTAAGGTTCAATTATGATGTTAATCAGGGGTCAACTATAGGGTAATTAGTGGTGAATTGCAATACTCTAAGAGATGATGGATATTTAGAACATACTTGAAAAATATATATAGGGGTAGTTCTTCCAACCCCCCTCCAAAAGTCATGAAAATTGAAATTTTGGCAATGGTCTTTAAAACACCTCTTACAAAAGTAAAATTCTCTTGGCGTTTGGGGGGGGGGGTTAGAAAAATCCGTTGAAACATATTTATATATGGGTGGTATTTCTAAAACCCCCTCTAAACATAAAGAGAATTTAAGAATTCAATGCCAGTTTTTACAAATCATCGCCAAAAGTTCAATTCTCAAGACTTTTCGAGGGGGTTTTAGGAAGACCTCCCTTAAATATATGCTTGAAAATTAATCAGAATTGAACTTTTGGGGTCAGTTTAAAAACACACGCCCCAAAATGTCTAATTATTGTGACTTCAGGGAGGTGCGGGGGGGGGCTATAAAAACCTCCTTCAAAAACACCTTTAGGGGGGGATCTTTCTATCTCTCCCCCCCCCCCCCCCCAAAAAAAAAAAAGTCTTGGGAACTGGATTTTTGGGGGATATTTTTGAAAAAATGCCCACAAAAGTCAAATTCTATGGACTTTTAGAGGGGGTTTTATGAACCACCCCAAAAGACCTAAAAAACATTTTTGGAGGGGGGGCAGGGGGGGTAGAAAAACCGCTTCATGCCAAAAACACCCCTAAAAGGGTGATTTATTGTAGTGAATGATTAAATATTGTTATCCTAAGTATGGAGTGGGTTTATAATATACCAACATTAATATTCCTCATTTTGGATATCTTGTTCCTACGATTGAGATGGCATTGATGTTATTGGTCACGTGAAGCATTGAGGTAAAATCTACAATGTAAGTCGGGTCAGTAGTACCCTGAAAAGTATTATTAAAATGCTATTTTGTGTCTCCTAAGGAGATTTTAACATGGTGGAGAGATGAAGTTGACCCTATTCGTTTATTAGACATCCAATTTGATGTGTATAAATAGATGAGGTTCCCTCTTCATTTGGGCACACTTCTCACTCAATATGGTGTGGAAGAGAGAGAGAGAGAGAGAGAGAGAGAGAGAGAGAGAGAGAGAGAGAGAGAATATTCTGGGGATAGGAATCTTCTAGTCTTGTTCCTAGGGTCTTACACTGTACTTGGTTTAAGTCTATATTGAGGAGGTTTTGTTGGGTTTTCTTCCCTATTAGGGTTTCCTAGGATAAATCTTTTTGTTCTTTTGTGTGGTTGTTCTTGTCTTTCTTTCATTGATCATTTTTCATATGGTTATTATGTTATGATGATAAATGTTTTAAGATCACGTATAACCATTACAATATCAACATAGTGAACCCAAATCGTATCATCATTCATCTTTCTCTTTCTCAAGCTGATATATTTTCTCACCTTTCTCCTTTAAATCACTCTCCAACTTTTCAATTTTCCCATATCTTTCTCCTAACATCTTCTTTCTGTTGTCCACCTCTATATTCTTCATGTTTAAATCCATACAAATATTCCCTTCCACTTCATTAGTATGAGGGGTGTCCTTGGAAGTTATTGGGTTATTCTCTAGCTCCAATTTTGATATTTGAAGCTCCATATCAACTACCTTATCTTTATATTCCTCTATTGAGCATTTGTAGTCTAACACCTATTTGTGGATCATATCCTTTTCTTCCTACAAACCACCATCTCAAGATTCTGTACATGTTCTATATTAGGCACCTTCAACTTATTCTTAGAACTAAAATTTCATTATATTTATGTTGCATTACAGATTGCATGAGGGTTGGATCAATGGATTGTTCCCTTGGGCAATGACCTACTACTCCAACTCTTTAGTTGTTAGGGTTTTTGGCCCTTGTACCTACCTTGTCAAGTTTGAGTTGTTTCTCAGTATTTTGTACCATTAATTGCATTTTCCTAACATTGGCATAATATTCGAGCACATCCTTGCAAAGAAACTCAAAATATTGCTTAAAATATCCCCTCTATCTATAGGGATGAATTCATCAAATTTATATTTGATTTTTTTTCCTTCTAATGATCACATGTTTTGACCACTAGGATTTTTGGCTCCGAATTTTCCATTTTAAAGGTACCTTCCTTGTGTTGCACTATTAACAACGATTTACTTTTTTATATATCTACCAAGTGTTTGGGATATGTATCTCTCATGATGTCAACATTTTCTCTTTGAATTTGCATGAATTTTTAGAATAGAGTGGAATAGTGGATTCTTCAATATGTTCAACCTTAATTACTATGTCCAATTGGGGATATGCTTATCCTCCTATCTTTTCCTTTTCACTTTCTTTTTTTATTTGAGGCTAATAAATCACCATGTGAGTGTGAGATTCTAAAGCTATCCTCTTGGACCCTATTTCCTACTTGTGTAGTGTGGGGACATTGTTATTTGACTCCCCATTTTTCTAAATTCTCCTTTATTATACTTCTTGGCATCAATCCATAAGATTTCATTTACCTGCTCCCATGTATCAATATATGGCTTACCATTCTAGGTCAGTTTTATGACTGTAAGTATAGTTTTTGTTCTATATCCTTCCCTAGATATATCCTAGTGGGGATCATAGGTCCATTTTAATTCACCTTTATATAGATATATGTATTTCAAAATATCCTCTACTTTCCCTAGAGAATTCCTAGTCTTGACTAGTAATGGGTCCACTTCCTTGGGAAACTTAAAAGTTATAGGGTGCTTCAACTTAAAAAAATGTATTTGGTTAGAAAGGAGAATTTTTCTGATATACTCCAATACAAATATTCTTGGAGTCGGGAATGTTGGAAGATGGTAGGGATCATTTTCAAATCCATATGCCATTATTATTATGTGATCCTCATAAATGAAGCAATCTCCAATTTTGGTGTTTGTATTTAATTGCAACAACTCCCTTGATTAAGGGAATATTCTTTTGCAAGACATCATTACGAAAAATGAAATAAGACTATTATGGTAGAAAACTAGGTATAGTAGATAAGAGGGGTATCTAAAATATCTGAGGGTATGGAAACTTGTTTTCCAAATCATCATGGATATTATCATCTAGGAATGACAAAGGTTAAATGTGGTTATAATAATGCCTACAACTGTGGTAAAATTTTATAGGAAGACTAACAGAGTGCCATCTACTCCCCTGTCATTATCATTATATCTTGAAATTAGACACATTAGTGATAGAGATTTTTTCAATTTTTTTGGGAAGAGGGAGGAACCAAAGTATCTTTATTTACATGACTATATACCATTTTGCCTTCATTTATTTGATATAGGTAATTGTAAACTGGGGCTAGGGCCTCATCATCTAGTTGTAGAAGGTTAGGCTAGTTTGGAAAGCATAACATCTGGGATAAATATTCTCTAGAGATGATACAAATGGACCTGGTTCCATTTGAATACATTATGTATTTATTGTTAAGGTAATAGTTCATTGCACACCATGTGAAAAATTCTTGAAAATGATGGGTTTGTGGGAAATTTTCTAGGGTGAGGTTTAACTCCCAAAGTTAAAAAAAATTGTGACCATCAATGTGGTTCAAACTAGCCTCTTTAATAAATAGATAGATGTATAAAGTGGACACATAGGGTTCATAAAATTGGACCTATTTATTCCAAGGTTGATCTTATTTAGGATTAAATTACAGTTGTGATTGGGGTAAATTGGGGTGTGTTGAAGAACCCATTTTAAAAATTGCTTTACTTCAAAGATTAGATGAGAAAAATTAAGGTTGGATTACGATTAAAATTACCTTGTGATATTGCATATTTTTGCAATTGACAAGTGATAAGGTTATCTTAATTGATGGAACACTATATTTCCAATGTTCTTATTCAATAGATCGAATAAGATATTTTTAGGTTGTTTTCCCCATTTAGAAAAATTGAATTTAAAATAGACAGGTGGAGGCATTTTATTTTTCAATATTTTGAGTCACATCATCAGACCATCATCAATGTATAGAAGGTCACATGGAACCCTTAGGTTTTCACATGTGGTGCTTGTGTGTTCCATGGTGTGTTCTTAGTAATTGATTCAGAGGCGAGGTCTCAAAAGATTGAGTGTATAGACCTTAAGCATTGGACTGCCAAGGAAAAATCTAGGTGTCATAAAATTTTTAGTCTCATGGCTAGATCGGTGGATTCTAGCTGTAAGTGGTTAGGTGGTAACAAATTTGGCAATATAATTCTTAGGAGAGTTGTTTTGGGGTCATTGTAAATGATCATTTTTCATGTGGAATGATGGTCACATCTCAATGAGTCACCTTCCGATCATTACCCAACAAACAAGTCTTAGGTTTAGTGTGGTGAGGAACCATAGATCCGGGTGTTTGATGGGATATGTGCATGATGCATCCAAAGAACCTTTTCATCTGGCTCTTGGTCATGGAAGCTCATGTATTTAGTGTAATGTTTCTTTTGTTGTTCTCTTTACATACCACCCTTAGTATTGGGGTTCTTATCTCCTCTTCCTAATGCTAAATTTAGAATTTTAATACAATCCTTTTGCTAATTAATCCCTTCATGGAAGTTTCAAAAGCTCTACAACTGGAAATTTCTGTTTGAAACTAGAAATTTTCCCCAGTGATAACAAAATTAATTACTATTTCATTATAATATGATAATGATGATGATGAAAATTACTAATTACTGCTCATCCATTGTTCTTAGCATGTGCTAATGGTTCTTTCATTCACACTCAAAGGCCATATATCCTTTACCAAATTCATGTAATATATTTGGATGTATTTTTCATAATGATGATGATGGTGGTGGTGGTGGTAGTGGTAGTGGTGATGACTATGATGATATATGACTATGGAAATGATGCTGATAATGTTGATGTATATGATTATGAAAATGATTATAAGTATGATGATGACGATGGAGTTGAGGATAAAAAATACTAGATAAGATCCATCTGGAGTTCTCAAAACATTATAATGGTTGCCACATTATAATGGTGATATGAAAGGAATCATCTGAATATTACTAATGTTGAGGAGAAGTAATAGAATATATCACCACTTTAATTTCATCTGATATGAAATGTAAACCTCCAACAAATAAACATATAATATGCCATGACGAAATATTGAAAATAATGCAAGAGTTAAACATAAGCACTAGAATATATATTAAGGAAAATATACACCATGAGAGACCCATATACTAGAGAGAATTTGAATGCTTAATCACCTATATTCATGAGACTTATATCATCTTCACAAAAATTTTGAGGTGTCAACTTTCTGACTACCCACACAAGAAATAAATAAAATACACACATCATGAACAAAAATCCTATCCAAATGCACACAACTTGAGGGATCCCAAATATGCTAAATAATGCAATCTACATGAATGTCAGGATGGACACTTTGAAGTTATATTCTATAGATTTGGGGGTGTGTTCTAGGAGAGTGTGCATGTATGTTCCTTATTTTATTGGTGGTGTATTGAGGAAGTGGGTAAAGAGTCTCTAAGGATATTCAATGTCATGTTGAATGTGTTAAGGGGATTCAAAATCCTTAATTATTTCAATAATACATATTTGTGTGAATATGGTAGAGGATTCAATGAGTTTGGAGAGGGGTGGGTCAGATGGTATAATTTATACTACTTAACCCTATAGAAATTGAGACACTTGTGGAGGGAAAACTTCCATATTATCATAATGATAATCCAAATGACTCTACTGACAATGATGATGACGACAATGTCTATGATGATATATGTTGATGACAATTATGGAAATAATGTTGATGTCTATGATAATATTGAAAATGATAAGAATTATGATGATGAAAATGATTCCAATTAAAATGGTGATCATGAGGATGATACTTGTTATAGAACTAGTTTTTGACACTTAGTGATCCTAAGGGAACCTAAATGGCCTAAGGGAATCTGACTGGCCCTAGTGGAACCTAAATGAACTGATTGACTGACCCTAATTTACTATAAATGACCTTAATGGAAACTAAGTTTCTCTAATTACATCTTATTGACCCTAGTGGCATATGAGTGTCCTTAACGATATCCAAATGTCCTTAATGACACTCGAAATTATCCTAATGACAATGAAAAGGATGATCATGATGACTGTGAAAATGACTATGATAATATATTATAATGACAATTTTATAGATGATGATTATGATACCTATTGTCAATCTTAGAATTGAACTAGTATAGGGTTTAAGAATCCAAATGTTTTATGTCGACACTCCACCCATATTCTAGGAAAAAATGATAATATTTGAAAGTATGAAATGAGATATCCTTGTGGGGATTAAATAGGGTATGTTTTTGGGCGATGCACAATATTTATAGAAGAATAAATACCTTAATAAAACCCTTACACAAATATATCAAATACCAACAAACCATTTTTTTACGTGGAAGTGATGTTTTTAAAACCCTTAAAAAGGGAAAAATTCAATGGCCCTAGCCAAATAGCTACTCGAGGAAATATATTATACAAAAGAAAAGAAATGTTACAATGTGTTTATTATAATCAATCATCGAGAAAATGACCCTCCATGCTATTTAACTATAGATCTTACACCAATAAGGTGTTAGTCCAGATATCAATATCCATTAAGGTTGAGGTGAAGATGAACCATCAAATAAATCGATGTCTAGAACATATCGTGATTGTTGGACTACAAAAATACATGCATATTAATGCATACAAAATAAACACATTTAACATGAAAGAACATTATACCAACTTCATCTTAACTAGCTCTTAAGTTTCTAAATATCCTAACACCCCTCTGAAGAACAACTTGGTATAGGATTGAAGGATTTACAAAAGTGACACTATAAAAGAAGGAAGGAGGAATTAGAGACTATCTCCTGTCAGTGACAAATTCTTCAACACGTAACATAGATTGAATTTTATAATACTTATATTTTGTAAGAGAATTCATGAAGATGTCTACAACTTGGTCATCTGTAAGAAAAATGAGGACTTGAAGAATGTGATCATGAACAAGATTTCCAATGAAGTGCATATGAAGATCAATATGTTTGTTGTGTTCATGTTGAAATCGAACTTTGTTGAGCTTGATGGAACTCAAATTGTCACACCAAAGGGTATTCATATGTTATTACTCAATTCCAAATAATAAAAAGAGTTGTTGAAGCCATAAGGAATCTTAACTTGCATTAAAGTTGGCTTAATACTCTACTTCTATTGAATAAATAGAAAGATATTGTTGTATCTTACAAGCACGATTGAGAGGCCTAGAACCAATATTAAGAACATATTATGTAGTAGAGTTCAAATCATCAAGTTCATTGGTCCAATGTGAATTAGTGAAATCAACCAAAAAAAGACTCCCACTGAATTGCAATGAAGACCAAATTGAATTGTACCCCTGATATATCAAAGTATCATTTTTATTTCTTTCTAATGGATTGCAAGGGGTATTTCATATAGGATAAAACACAAGTAACAACTAATTACATCAAATGAAATATGAGGACATGTATTAATTTGGTACAAGAGACTACCAACCAGTTAATGATACAAGGTGGAATATGCTTTTGGTGAAGTGAAAGTGGCATACATTTTGACTCCAGAATAAAAAGGAGATGGGTTTGTATCATAGTATTCCATGTGAAAATGACAAATAAGGTCACATTCATACTTAAACTAAGAAATACAAATTGTTTTTTTAGTTTGCATGACTTGGAGGACAAGAAAATAATGAAAATGTCTGAAGTTTTTCATTTCAAATTTATTCTTAATTGGTTTGGATTTCACATGGTTTAAAGGTTATGGTCACTACTAGTAAGAATAACGTCATCATTCTTGATTTTTATGTTGATGGTATTATAGGACATAGATGGAACAAATGCCAAATTAGGCTCACATGTCAATAGATTTTCATCAAATTGAATATCTCTTCTAATAATTATGTGAATGGATTATGATTGTAGAAGTCTAAAGCTATTTAAATCTTTAAAATATCCAAAATATATGCACTTATCACCCTTAGGCTATAATGCTTTCTTTTTTCATCAGGGATGTGAGCCCATGCTTTACTAACAAACAAATGAAAGTGGATGACATCTGGTTTAATGTTACTCCATTATTATTTTGGTGTTATATCTTTTAGATCCTTCATGGGAGTGTGATTGACTATGCAATTGGCATAATTAATGGATTCAACCCAAAATTGAATGCTTAATCCCTTAGAATTGAGCATACAAATATCCATTTATTTTAATGTATAATTATTTCTATCAGTAACACCATTTTATTTTGGTGGGTATGGGACATTATGTTGCATTTTAATTCCATATGCAATGTAGTATAGTAGTAAATTTGTTGTTTCATATTTTCCTCCATTATATTTTCTTAAGTTGTGTATTTGATGTCTATAATGTTTCTTTACAAGGGTATTGTGATCCAAAATCTTGTCAAAAACTTAACTCTTAAGTTTTAAGTAGTAAACCAAAGTAAAATTAGAGAATTCATCAATCAAAGTTAAGAAATACTTGAAGCCGAAGAAAGAAGAAAAATGAGGTTGGCCACACAAACCACTATTAAAAAGCTGTAAGGGGTTTGGTGGATGCCAAGAGGAACATTTTTTAAAGCAGTCATGATGATGTTTTCCAAGGAAACACTCATGACAAACTCCATCTATGTAAGAAATGAGAGGAATAACAATCACCATTTTATGATTACATAGTTTTTGTAACGAGTGATTGTATAAATAACCAAATTGGTCATGCCAAACTTTTCTCAAGTCATCTCTATGAGAAAAAAAAACTAAGAGAAAATGTGATGATCCAATTTTTTTCAATATATACAACTTGGTAATATCATCAACACTTCCGATATCTAGGACATAATTATTATATTTGAAATCCTTGATTACAACATGGTGACATGTAAACTCTATAGTCTTACCTTTAAGAGAATGAGTGATGTGATAAACTTACAACAAATTGCAGGAAATTATTGGAACACATAATACCTCATTGAACTAACCATCACATACCTTAACTAATATAAATCCTACAACATTAAGATATTTATTATCACAAACAAATACTTTTTGGGTGTTTCATTCATTTGTAGTATATAATATGGTTTTATCTTTAGGTGTATGATAAGATGCTCCAAAATTAATGATTCACTCATTAGAAGAAGAGGAAGAAGATGGATTGAAGGAAAAATAAAAAGCACAAAGTGAATTTCCATGAGTTGTAGATTAAGAAGATAAATCAAGATTGATGTTGCGCTTCTTCATTGTTGATTCCAAGGTTTCCATCTTCTTGAAACACTTAGATTCCACAAGACCATCTTTTCCAAAAAAATGCAATGGTGTTCAATATTCTTATCTTCCAATCTGGTTTACTTGTCACCATTAGAAGGATGAGATTCATGAGATATTTTAAGAGTGTTGTTTTTCTTATTGTTAGGAGGATGTTGCTTCTTGGGATTCTTGTATTTTTTGCTTTTGTGTGCTGTTAGGGATTTTCTAGATGTATTGACAGTCCCATTGGTTATTGTTAGATGTATGGACTTATAATCCTTTCTAATTAATGGATAAAAAAAATCCAATATTTGGTTATATTGATTAGTCCCTCTTAAATCCTTTCATGGAGTAAAATTTTAATACAAAAATAGAATAGATGACACAAAGATTGGAAATAATAACATAAATACATTGTTTTTCTAGTTTAGCTATTTTTCATTCTTCAACAAAGGTTCTAAGGGTTTTGAATTTAGATAAATAGAATTGAATGAAATAAAATGACTTGGATTTAAAGAAACAAAAGCATTTTCAAGATCGTGACCTTGAATCTCATTGTGTTTACCAAACATGATTTCCAATTTTTCCCAATCCTTGCCTGGTTCATCAATTCTGTAAAGGAGGAATCATAGATCATTAAAAATTGACATCATGATTAAACAACAAGATTCATCACATTTATTATCCTATTTATTGTCTTATAATCATTATATGATTTAGTTTCTTTTCCCAAGCTAATCTGGTAAAGTTCCCTACTTCATATGACATAATCCATACATGATTTCAATGAGAAGTAGCTGGTATTGGTAAAAAAATACCACACAGAGCATCCATATTATAATACACAAGTAATATGGATTCAAAAATAGAACCTAATGGTATAAATGAAAAGATATTGAAAAAATAGGTAGTTCAAAAAACAACATTGAAAAATAAACTCAGGATGTCAAAGTTATTTCCTTTTAAAGAAAGGAATAAAAAGGAACCAAGGATCCATGTGGAAGGAAAAGGATAATACATTTGGTGATGGGAGAGAGAAATGCATTTAAGAACCCCCCTTGTTACTATCATTCCATATATTCTCACTTTTACAGATAAGATTCTTCAAAATAAGTAGAACGCAACAAAAGGAAAGACTTTGAACCCAAGTCCTCTTACTTTTAAAAGTAACTTTCAACCAAGTGATTTAAGAAATAGATTTAGTAATATTATGGAGGATAATGTTGCTCTTTTTGGAAGAACATTTATACCTTGAAAAAAAACTTGATTTTTTGGCCTACAAGATGCTTTACAAAGGCACACAAAAACAAAAAACAAAAATAAAAAAATGATAAACTGGAATGTCTTAGATTTGGAGATAGTGGTTGATTAGCATACCCTAGAAAGTATGTTTTCTCATTGTTTATAATTTTTTTATTTTACTCAGAAAATAAAATACATAGTGAAGAAACCCCCAATGGTAAAAGAACCAGGAATATAATAAATAACTAGGATAAAACCCAAAAGAGTACAAGAGATTTAAAAAAAAATACATAATCGCATAAATAGTATGCCTATCGATCTCGTAAAATGGTTGTAGATTTGGAAAATTGAATTATTTTTATTGAAATGAAAAGTATTTACAATTGAAATAAGTTCTCTAGACACAATGGAATGCTTCTCTCATAAAAAAAAGTATAGAAATATCAAAAATCAAAAATTCTTTGATGCATATGGTAACACCAGTTCAAGATCCTGATCACCAATGGAAGTAGAACTTCATAAGGGCTATGATACCATGTTCTACTAACATAGGATATTTCTAGAAGACCAAACAGAATCATAAATTACTAACAAAAATAGATCAAAGATTGACACACTAATGTTTTTACATGGTCAAAGCCCTTGAAGAGGGAAACTGTCTACCACCCCGTCCAAATATTGATCTAGGAGGATCTCCAAGATTGATCTAAATAATAGTATTTAAAATGAAAACATAATATTACAATAGTCTAGATATTGTCAAGAGGTTTCTAGAGATGTTTGTTTCAGGAGAAACGACTTTCAGATGTTAAAGTTATTGAGTTATGAATTTATAACAAAACAAGTAAAACTTGCAAAAAGGGGGTCCACATGGGACGCCCAAAGGGTGCCATGTGGCATGCACACTTAGCATGCAATTTCAACATTGAATCGACAAACGATGCCACATGGATGAGATGGTGACATAGAATACGAGTAGGACCAATAGTCTGCTGACAAATGGCAAGATAGGCTTCCATGTGGACCAACCAAGGTATGCCACATGGTAGCCTGCTTGGAACTTCATTGGTTTTATTTACCAAAAATATGGGAATTGGGGAGGATCGAATCCTCAACCTGTCCTCCACCAAAGTCTCCACAATTTCCACCTATCTAGGATTCCCATCGATGTTTCTTAACAACTATAGATCACAACTTCTATTTGAAGTTGTATTCTTGTATAGCTTGAAAAAGACGTGCACCTAGGGATTAGCTCTAGACCCATCTGTAATTTTTTGAACCAAATATTTATTGCAGGTATCATGGAACTATTTTCTGCCCCAATATACTATGCCAACATACCCATGGAACCAATGGTAAAACCCAACCAAGAGCCAACAACACATTGTAATGTATTTGATATATATATATATATATATCAATGTTACCAGGTCAAAAGAGGTGAAGTGAGGCCCACAGGTTTTACCCTGTGACCTACGCTCCCAAAATACAACATGTTACCATTGTTTCTTTTCCCAATCCCTTGTTATGGGATAACATGATATTCTTTTAAGTTTTGTTAAGATTTGGAGCCCAAAAAGGGGCGCGTCATTGTTATTCAAAACAATATAAAAACAACACATGTTCAAATCCATGATGGGGACGATTTTAGGCCCATATGCTTTCACAAATATTGATTTGGATTGAAGGTACAAGAAGGTATGATTCCATACAACACATATAGGAGTAGTCTCGATATGTGTGCTAGAGAAGGTATGTGTCAAATATAGTCGAGTTTATACTCATTTTTATCAGAATTTCGAAAGGAACGCAATGGTGCAGTATGTTTCTATGTTTGACTGATAGAACTCAATTTTTTTTCCAAAACTCATGTATGCAAGGTTTTTAAATAGTTAATAAGATTGACCTTCTCATTGGAAGTTTCCTAGAGACGCAGCTCAGGAGGGGTAAGCTCCGTTATCATTTGTTGTGTGCAATTTTATGGTTTGCATGATTGTTTATTCACTTAGGTGGTTTGATTAATCACTTAAAACTGTCTTTTAAAATTTATTTTATGACTTTAAGCATTCAAATTTAGCATGAAATTTTAATGGTTAAAAGATCCTGAAAATTTCAGATCAAATTTGGCATCAGAACACGTTAACCATTGCATTGTGAGTTTGTGAATGTTAACAATATGAATTCTTCAGTGTGATGAAGGATAACTTGAATAATTTGATCCAAAATTGGTTCAAGAATAGGTAGAATGGATTCACCAAAAGGAGAAGATGGTGATTCTTCAATCCCCTTTGAAGGAGAATTTCTTAAGGATTTTATGAGGATGCAAACAATATTGGAAGAGCTTTATCAATATTGGAAGAAGGGTGAACAAGGTGGCTCATCTAATACTGAAGGTAAAAGAGAAGGAGATGGTGAGGACCCTCCTAAAAACCCACCTTTTTCACCATATTTTCTTAATGGTTCTTTACATTCTCCATTTCAAAAAAAATATTTGATGAAAAAATTGATTTTAGTATGCCTCAATTAAAGCTTGATATTAAGTTTGAATTACCTATTTACAATGGAGAGCTTAATACTAAGAAACTAGATAATTCAATCTGTCAAATATAATTTTGTCATAGGATTCAAAAATTCACTAAAGATAGCATCAAAATTCATTTTTCTTCTCTCCGACTCGGAGGGAACACTCTCATAAGGTGGGAGAGTACAGCACAAGAGGATATTTTGAAAAAAAGTAAAATTATTTCCTCTTGGTATGAGTTTGCGTTGGCATTAAAAAAGAATTTATATCCATTGGTATATATCCAACAAGCAATGATGGAATGGAATAATTTGAGGCAAGGTAAAGGAAAAGTGTGCAAGAATACATACAAGAGTTCTAAAAAATATCTTTGGTATTTGGAATTCCTCTCTACACTAAATAAACTCTTCGAAAATATATAGGAGAATTACATAGTTATTCCCGTCATATGATACTTATGTTTAGTTCGACTAACCTTGATGAGGTATGTGTTCAAGTGAATCATATGAAGAGCAAGGGGAAGAATGCAAAAAGAAAATTCCAAGAAACCTTTTAAACCAGATGAAAACAAATTTAAAGGTAAAAGGAAAGGTAAACATACAACCAAATTAAACAAAGAAGGAGAAAAACCTACATGCAAACATTGCGAGAAAAAATGTCACGACACATCCACATTTGGGAAACTTCACCCAGAACTCAAGCCTGATAATTTTTGGAATAAAAAAGATAACAATACCACTGTTGCAGAAATCCAACATAATTTGGGATCTGACTCTGGGGATGAAACTAAGATTTTTGCTACAAGCATTCAAGGTAAAAACCCTTCTACTTCTATTTCAAAGCATCAACCTGTTGTTGAGGAAAGAAAGAGAAGTGATTTATTTCATATTAGGGGAATATCTAAACATAAAAAAAATGATACTCTTTTTTTTATAGTGGATCACAAGCAAATTTCATTTCAGAAGAGAGATTTAAAAAACTTCATTTGGAAACAAAGTTACACCCTAATCCATATCCACTTGGATGGGTATGTAATGATGCACAGTTTCAAGGCATAAAACAATGTAGACTTAGATTTATTATTACTTCTATATTTTTTTATGAAGTTGATATGGATGTGGTCACATTGGATATATATGGTATTGTGTTGGTGGTAGTCCTCATATTTATGATAGGGAGGCTATCTTTTACAGGGAAGATAACATGTATCAACTCACCAAAGATGGTGTTGACTACATTGTTCGTGCACACCACACAAAGACTAATCTTTCTTTGGTTTCTACAAGTCATATGAATATTTTAGTGAATTATAGTAATCTTTTGTTCTTATGATAGTTAAATAAAAGGATTTTGGTAAAAATGAATCTCTTAAGTTATGTGATCCCAAACTTAAAAAATATTCACTAAAATTGTATCTGATTATGATATCTTATTTCAAGAACCAAAAGGATTCCCTCCTAATAGAGAAATCCAACATGAGACTCACTTACAACAATATGCACCTCTTCCTAACATTAGCATGTAAAGGTATTCAGTAAATGAAAATGCAAAGGTAAAGAAACATGTTAAAGAATTTCTTGAAAGAGGGAGAACTCAACCAAGTTCCTCTACATGTGGTTTACCAATTGTTTTGGTGTCAAACAAGGATGGAACATGGCGCATGTGTGTGTACTACAGGGAAATAAATAGAATTATAGTATGATAATAAGTATCCTTCCTATTATTGATGATCTATTGGATCATCTCAATAATGCAATTTTTTTCACTATGTTAGACATGTGAAGCGACTATCATCAAATTCGAATTCATGACAATGAAATTCGGAAGACTTCTTTCAAAACTAAAGAGGGATTGTATGAATGGATGGTAATTCCCTTTGGGATTTGAAATGCACCCACAGAATTTATGAAGGTGATGAATGATGTTTTTAGGCCCTTCATGGATGAGTTCATCATAGTATACTTAGATGATATTTTTATTTTTAGTCTCACTTGGGAATAACATGTCAAGCATGTAACTTAAAAAATAATTGGATGTACTTGTAAGGGAGAAATTATACTTGAAGATATCCAAATGTGAATTTGGAAATACATATTTAGGGTCTATATGTTACATTGTAGGGGGTGGTGAAATTAGAATTGATCCTTCTAAAGTGGAGGTCATTGTGAGTTGGCCCAATCCAAATAATGTAACAAATGTAAGGATCATTTTGGGAGCAACCCCATACTGAAGGAAGTTCATTGCAAACATCTCCTTCATAGATTCTCCCTTACATGCTTTGAAAATCATGAACAAAGTATTTCAGTGGGAAGGAAAAGAACAAAAATCCTTCAACACTTTGGAAGAAAAGATCAACACAACACCAATACTTGCATTGTCGAATCTAAAAGAACCATTTGAGATAGAGAGTGATGCTAGTGGTTATGCCATGGGGGTATTCTTAATGCAACATAAAAAAACCAATATGATGTCACTTTGAAACCTTCTCTAAAGAAATAATTAACTATCCTACCTATGTTAAAGTTTTGTATGCATTAGTACAAAGTGTGAAGAAGTAGAAACATTACCTAATAAGTAAAGAAACAATTATACATATTTATCACCTCACATCAACCATTACAATATTTGTAATCACAAACTAAGCTTCAAAAATCAAGTCATTTCATGTAGATGGGTTTTTTTACAACAATTTAATTTTCTTATTAAGTACAAGAAAGGGATTCAGAACAAGGTTGTAGATATTTTATCTAGACCTCCAATAAATGCTTCTATTTTCATTCAACAAAGTCCTTCAGTGCATTCAAGTTATGTTGAACACTATACTAAGGATGAAGACTTTAAACAAGTATACAAATCACTAATGCATGGATATCAAAATGAAGAATTGTATTATCATATTCATGACAAGTTGTTGTATCACCTTGGAAAAATCGGTGTCCCACAAAGTGAAAGAGTGCATGTGATAAGAGAAGCTCATACTTCTCTCATTTCAAGGAATTTTGGTGTAGAAAAAAATGTAGCACAATTGCAAAAGTTTTGTTATTGTCCTCACATGAATGTTATTATGTCTAAGTATGTCAAAGGATGCGGTATGTGTACAATAAGTAAGCCAATTAATGGGATGTTAGGATTGTGCACTCCACTTATCGTTCCTTTTCCTCCATTAGAAAGTGTGTCAATGGACTTTATAGGAGGGTTACCAATGTCTAGAAAGGGAAATGATTATTTATATGTTGTTACGGATAGGTACAACAAAATGTGCATTCTAGTTCCTTGTAAGAAGTAGGTCACAGCTGAGTTGACTACTCATTTGTTCTTCCAACATGTATGGATTCATTTTGGGCTACCTACTTATATTATATATGATCAAGATTATTGCTTTCTTCATAAATTTGTGTCATATATATGGGAACTTATGGACACAAAGTTGAATAAAAGAACAACATTTCATCCACTAACTGATGGACAAACTGAAGTGGTCAACCGAAGTGTTGTACATCTTCTTCAAGGATATTGTGGAAAGCATCTTAAACTTTGGGATGAGAAGTTGAATTATGTTCAGCATACCTACAACAAAGACATACACTCTTCAACACATAAGTCTCTGTTCGAGACATGTTTTGGGTATTTTCCAAAGTGCCCCTTAGACTTTGTTTTTGGGAAATACTTAGTGGAATATGCTCAAGTTTATGTGGATAAGTATTTGATATTTATTCACCAGATCCATTTGATTCATCAAACAGTGCAGGAGTAGTAGGAATCAAGTCAAGACAAGTATAAAGAAAGGCATGAAAAACATCGATTCGATCATCACTTCCAAGTTGGTGATCGAGTTTGGATTCATATTAGAAAAGACCAACTTGAAGGTGAAGGTATAAAGTTGAAAGCAATCAGGTATGGCCCTTCACAATTTTGGATCAAGTTGGTAAAAAAAAAATTTCGTTTAGATTTCCATCCTTATATGCAAATGTATTATGTTGTTAATGTGGAAAATTTAAAATTGTATGAGCCTCCTTTGATTATGGACCAATATGTATAGGTTGAAGTACCTTATGTTGATGAGTTTTCTTCTAAGTACCTCAATGAACTTCAGTAAGATGTCATACATGATAGGAAGGTCAAATATTCATGATGTTGAAATATTCTAACTTCAAAGGATATTCTAAATGTATTTTACTGATGTAACCCAAGGGAGATGTTATTATTCCTCTGACGGGATGTTACTAGTGTATTTGGTCATCATAGAGTCATGAGGTAAAGCCTCCACCCGTGTCAGGTATTTAGTACCCTAATAAATAATACAAAATACTATTTTTGAGTATTCTTAGGTGAAGTTGGCCTAGACAGTTTATTAGGGCCGACTTGTCTAGTGAAAAGTCAAGTTGACACATGTGTGTAAATAGAGGAGTTGTGGTTCTTATTTGAACATAGACTCACTCACTTTTGTAGCACATATGAGAGAGAGAGAGAGAGAGAGAGAGAGAGAGAGAGAGAGAGAGNATACATCTTATGCAGAGGAAGTTTTTGTTGGGTTTTCTTCCCCTTGATGGTTTCCATGGATAAATGATGTGTCCATATTGTGATTTTGTTTCTATCAATGATTATTGATATGCTATTGTGATTTTTTAATTCAATACTATTGAATCTAGTCTAGCATATGAAAACTTAACATGCTATCAGAGCTAACTTGATTAGAGTAGCTTTCACAAGATGAAATTCGACCTCCTTCCTCTTCGTAAGAAATTAGGGCTTCTAAAAAAGTTGGAGGACTAAAGATATACTCACATAGAAAGTTGCACTCTCCCAGAGTGCATCTATTGAGACCTAGATCAATTTTTTTGGGTGGCTATATCTCCGAGAAATCTAAACCATAGTTTGGCAGTGAACCAGAAAAACTGCAGTAAAAAAGAACCACAGAAATTGCAGTGATGCAACTTTGCAAGTAGGATTTAAATACTGAATATTAGGGATCTCTAGAAAGCAGATGGATCAACCAAATTGCCTCCTCCAAGCGCGTATACTGGTAAGCTCAATCTCCTGTTTTGATAAATTTCATTTTTGAGTGACTTACTAGTCAAGATGGCCCCAAGCACTAAGCTTGAGGACAAATTGGAAGGCCTATAAAACTTCTTGGCTTGGAAGTATAGGATTGGCCTCATTCTGAGAGAGAATGGTCTTGCGAAGTATATCAAGAATGAAATTGCAGAACCTGAAGAAGTTCAAGCTAAAGAGAAGCATGAACAAGACCTGATCAAGGCAATGAGGATCATTGTTTATTCCATCAAGGATAACTTGATCCCTCAAGTGTCATCCAAGAAGACACCTAAGAAAATGTATTATGCACTTTCCAGAATGTATGAAGGAAAGAACAAAAATAGAAAGATGAATATGAGAACTCAATTGAAGGGCACCAAGATGAGAAAAGTAGAATCTATTAAAGATTAATTCACAAGGATCTCCCATATAAAATAGAATCTAAGTGCTATTGGATATATCCTTGATGAGGATGAATTGGTTATTACTTCTCTCAATGGCCTCAATAGACCTTGGGACTTATTCATCCAAACACTATGTGCAAGAAAAGAAAGTATGAATTTTGACATAATGTGGGAGTATTGCATACAAGAAGAAGCTAGAGTAGCCAATAGAAAATCCCTTCTCAGAGAAGATGATAAGGATATATATTCCCATACTAAAGAAAGAAAATAATCAAACTTCAAGAAGGGTAATCATAAGCCTTGAAAGAATAAATTCCAAAACAAGAAGAAGAAGGATTACTCAAAGTATCAATGCTACATCTGTCATAAGATAGGACATCTTGCTAGAGAATGTCCATCACCAAAGAACATCAACAATAAAATACATCATGCTCATCTAGCTGAAAATGAGGATGAATAAAGAACTCAAAAGAGAACTAGAGGTGAAGATGTACAAAAATATGTGTTATTCTCTGCACTCTCTAGGTTTAAAACACCTGTAGAAGATACATGGCTTATTGATAGTGGTGCCTCTAAGAAAATGACGGGAAAGAAGACAACTATGTCAAATCATGAAGAGAAGAATTCTCCCCATAAGATATCATTGGGAGATGACTATCAATATCACATCAAAAGTATTGGTGAATCAAGATACAATATTGACTCTGGGACCTCCATAAAGATGAAGGAAGTACTGTATGTACCCAGTTTGAAAAAGAACCTACTCTCCATCTCAGCTCTATATAAGAAATGATGTAGAGTTGCTTTTATAGATGGAAAAGTACTCATGTGGTCCAAAGGGAAAACACTTGAAGATGTTGTAGTCATTGGAGAAGAAGAAGGAGGGTTGTACAAGATCAAAGGGCATCCAGAGAAAGCCCGTGTCCATGAGACTACCATCTAAAGTGAATTGTGGCATAGGACACTTGCTCACATCAACTAAAAATAATTTCCCTATGTGAGCAAGGTGGTAACAGGGTTACCAGATTTGAATATTGAACATGATGGAATCTACAAGGGATGTGCACAAGGAAAGAAAATCAAGAATCCCTTTCCGAAAAGTGACACAAAGACTAAAGGTACGTTGGAACTAATCCATTCTGATGTGTGTGGTCCTATGCCCTCCATATCCTTATGTGGATATGAATACTATGTCACATTTATTGATGATTATTCAAGAAAGACTTGGATACACTTTTTGAAGAATAAAAGTGAAGTGTTTGGGAAATTCAAGGAATTCAAAGCCTTGATAGAGAACCAGTTAGAAAAGAGAATCAACACACTAATATCATATAATGGTGGAGAATACACTTCAAAGAAATTTTAAGAATTCTATAAGGAGGAAGGAATCAAGAGGGAACTAACCACTCCCTATAATCCCCAATGAAATGGTGTTGTGGAAAGAAAGATTAGAACTATCATGGAAGTAGTAAAGACCATGATTCATGATCAAGACCTACCTATGAACCTATGGGATGAAGCTACAAGAACAACCGTATATGTGCAAAGTAGATTATCTCACAGTGCTCTTGGATTCAAGACTCATAAAGAGATGTATACCGGAAATAAACCTTAAGCAAGTCATCTCAAGATATTTGGTTGTCCAGTGTATGTACATATTCCGAAAGAGAAGAGAACCAAATTGGATCCTTCTGAAAAGAAGGGAATATTTGTAGGATATTGTGAAGTCTCCAAAGACTAAGGATATACATTTCAGGATTTCACCATATTGAGATTAGTAGGGATGTAACCTTCGATGAAGAGGAATCTATTAAGAAATCTAGAAGGTATCAGCTTGAAGAAGTACATGAAGAAGATGTACCTCCCAGAAAGACAGAAGCTAAACCAACTCCTGAAAGAGTAGCATCAAAAGACCGTGACATGCTAGAGCCTTAGGATCCCCCTACTATGGATATCTCTCGAAAGAGAAAACCTACATGGGTAAGAGAAATCATACAAGAAGTAGAAATATAGGGAGAACTAGAAGGCTGCAAAAGAACCAACAAAAGATCACAGCCATATTCCAGTTATGTAGCTTTGATGTGTGATCTTGTAGACCAAGAACCGAACAGCTATGAGGAAGCTGTACAGAAGAAATAATGGGTTGAAGCAATGATGGAAGAATACCAATCGATCATGAAGAATGATGTCTAGGATATTGTTCCCAAACCAGAAAACAAGAGTGTGGTATCTTTGAAAGGGATCTACAAGATAAAACATGTTGCAGATGGAAGTATTGAAAAGTACAAGGCAATATTTGTGGCTAGAGGATTCTCTCAGAAAGAGGGGATCGATTATGAAGAGAAATTTGCTCCAGTAGCAAGGTACACTTCCATCAGATCTATCATGGAATTTTCTTCCATGATGAAGTGGGACTTACACCAAATGGATGTAAAGACAACCTTCCTTAATGGTGTGATTGAGGAAGAGGTTTACAGCCAACAGCCATAAGGATTTTAAGTTGAAGACAAAGTGACTCATGTATGCAAGCTGAAAAAGGATCTGTATGGACTAAAGGATCTATAAGGATCTGTTGAAAAAGGATTTGTGAGGACTAGATAGCTTCTTAAAAAGCATGGGATTTACCAAGAGTAAAGATGATCCTAATATTTATATGAATATTATGTATGATGAACCAATCATACTATTGTTGTATGTGGATGATCTATTTCTGACTGGAAATTACAAATAAATCAAGGATTGTAAGAAGAATCTAGTCAAAGAATTCGAGATGAAAGATATTGGATTGATGCATCATTTCCTAGGGCTGGAAGTGTGGCAGAGCCTAGAATGAATATTTCTGAATTAGGGAAAGTATGCAATAGAAATATAGAAAATATTTGATATGTTGGATTGTAAAGTCATGGCCACACCCATGGACACCAACTTAAAGATTTTGTCTAATGAGACATTCGAGCTAGTGGACATGACTCACTATAGACATATTATTGGGTCATTAATGTATCTGATGAACACAAGGACATATATATGCTTTATTGTGAAAACCTTGAGTCAATATCTAGTTAAACCTAGATGGGTTCACTTGATAGCTACAAAGAATGTGATGAGGTACCTCAAAGGTACGATTGATTTGGGACTATACTATGGAAGAGTTCATGACTACAATTTGTATGGGTATACAGATTTAGATTGGGAAAGAAGTGCTGCAGACAAAAAGAGCACCTCAGGTGGATGTTATTATCTAGGATCCGCCATGATCTCATGGTTTAGTAAGAAACAATCCAGTGTTTCTCTTAGCACGGCTGAAGAAGAGTATATTGTAGCTTGCTTCGCTTTTTGTGAAGCGATATGGATTTGAAAGATGATGTCAGAAATATTTGACATGGAGGTGGACACCATAATAATTTTTTGTGACAACCAAAGTTGTATAAAGATGACAGAGAATCCAGTGTTCCGTGACAAATCAAAGCATACAGATATCTGATATTTCTATATAAGAGATATGGTACAAAAGGGATCCATCAAGCTCCAATATGGGGGTACCGATGAGTAAGTTGCTAATATACTGACCAAGCCTTTATCTCAAGTGAAGTTCAAGTATTTTTGTGACAAGCTTGGTGTAGTTCAGAAGAACTTTCCTTGCAAGGAGGAAAAGTGATGGAACTACAAATGATGGACCCCTTTCAAAAAAAAAATATCAGGTTGGAGACATGAACCTCCTCGAACAAAGGGTGAGTAGGTTGATGATATGAAACTTCCTAGGAAAGGTAGAGTAATGATGAGACTAACATCGATGATGGATGACAGTGTTTATGGTCTGACATTTGTTTGTGGACGATAGTATCCTCTCTTGAGGATGAAGGTATACCACTTTGTTCATGAGAGTGGTCCTTACTAGCTAAGGATGGCCCTTTAGATGCTATTCTTGCATGGAGAGTACTCACATTCACTTGAGGATGATAGTATCCTCTCTCAAGGATAGCAGGTATAACACTCTGTTCATGAGAGTAGTCCTTACTAGCTAAGGATGGCTCTATAGATGATACTCTCATGGAGAGTACCCACATTCAGTTGTGAATACCGTAGATTAAACACTCGCTCAGGAGTGGTCCTAACCTTAGTGGTTTGGATGCTCTATGATGAGTCCCCACGAATGCTGGGACTGACATTGTGTATGAATTTGAGATCTTCCTTATAGATTATACTATTGTATGGAGTGTATGTCTACATTCATATGTAGATTCCATAGAATAAAACTCGCTTGGGAGTGGTCCTAACCTGTGTGGTATGGATTCTCTATGATGAGTACTCATGGACAACATAGTACAACACTCACTTGAGAGTGGTCCTAACATATGTGGTATGGATGTTCTATGATGGGTCGACATTGTGTAGGAAATCGAGATCTGCTCTATAGACAATACTCTTACATGGCAGAGTATACCTACCCATGAGTGTAGATACCATAGTATAATAGTCACTTGTGAGTGGTCCTAACCTGTGTGGTATGGATGGTCTATGATAAGTCCTCACAGACAATAGGGCCAACACTGGTTGTGGTCGAGATCTACATTTAGTTGTAAATGATTTAGCTGATTGATTTCATGGATAATGTTGATGGAGGATTGCATCGTCCTTGGCCTTATGTCCTAAAGTGATCGAGATTAATCATCCTGCAAATAGATCATGTGTAATGCAGGTAGCATAATAATGAAGGATCAAGTAAATCGAAGTACGATAACGAAAGATCAAGTAGATCGAAGTGTGGCTAAAAAGGATCAAGAGCTATCGAAGGACTGCCGCAAAGGAACGAAAATATCGAAGTTCTACTGCAAAAGGATTGAAAGGATCAAAGAGCTTCTATGAGGGATTGAGAAGATCAGAAGGCTACTGTAAAAGATCAAAGAGCTACTGCAAAGGATCGAGAAGATCGAAGTGCTATTATAAAGGATTGAGAAGATTGAAGTGTTGCTACAAAGGATCAAGAAGATTGAAGTGCTACTGGAAAGGATCGAGAAGATCAAATTGCTGCTACAAAGGATCGAAAATATAGAAGTGTTGCTACAAAGGATAGAGAAGATCAAAGTGCTACTGCAAAGGATCGAGAAGATCGAAGCGCTGCTGCAAAGAATTGAGAAGATCAAAGTGCTGCAAAGGATCAAAGTACTGCAAAGGATCTAAAATATCGAAGTGCTACTATGAAGGATCGTACGACCGATGCGTTGTTGCAACGAAATGATCAAGTGACCATGTGATGTAGAAGATGAAGATTAATTGTTCCAAATTACTAATTGTTGAAAAAACTTCTTATGATGTATAGATGTATCTCCTCAATTACTGTTGTAATTGTCTCTCTATTCCCCTATAGTCTGTGATGATGTTGTCAGTAGAATAACCCTCTTGTTAAGAGGGAGTGTTGAAATATTGTAACTTCAAAGAATATTCTAAATGTATTTTACTGATGTAACATAATGGAGATGTTATTATTCCTCCGATAAGGTGTTACTATTGTATTTGGTCATCATAGATTCATAAGGTAAATACTCCACTTGTATTGGGTCTTTACTACCCTAATAAATAATATAAATTTTTTTTTGAGTATTCCTAGGTGAAGTCAGCCTAGACAGTTTATTGGGGCCGACTTGTCTTGTCAAAAAGTCAAGTTGATGTTCAAATATTGTAACTTCGAAAAATATTCTATATGTATATTTTGTGGTCCCCGATGGTCCTACCGGGAGAACCACTTGTATTACTTTGTACCCCGATGATTCTAATCAGAAGAACTAATAAGAGTCATGAGTTAGTCCCCTCTAATTGTAAAGGTGGGTCATGAGCACCCCAGTGTGGTTACTTGAGCCTACATGTGTAACTCGAGCCTACATGATTTAACTCGAGCCTACATGTCGAATGAGTTAGTTAAAGTGAACGGATGAATATAAATAGAGGTGTGGTGCTCCTCATTTGAGACACACACTCTCACTTGTATAGCGCATTAGTGGAGAAGAGAAGATTAGCAGGAGAAGGAGGAGGATCAGGCTTTGATCTCCTTGTTGGTTTTATCTTTTACCTTTTTGGGGCATCTATATTGAGGAAGCTTTTGTTGGGTTTTTCCCTTTAGGGTTTTCCAGGATAAATCTGTGTTGTTCTTGTGATGCTGTTTCTTTCAGTGATCGTATTTATATGCTTTTGTTATGAAATACTGATGTCTTAGATAAGCATATGAAAATTTAACATGGTATCAGAGCTAACCTGAACAGGACAATTTTCACAAGGAAAAATAGCCCTCTCTCTCTCCTCAGAAGAAATTAGGGCTTCTTGCAGAAGAAGAATGTTTGAGTGAGCCTGGCATAGGATTTCTCTCCTCATGAAAATCGAAGTTTAGAGACCTGGATCAATATTTTTGGTTGGGTGAAACTCTGGGAAAGTCAAACCCTATTTTGACCCTGAGCCACAAAAACCATAAATACTATAACTGCTAAGTTTTGGTACATTCGATATATCTCGAGATTGGAAAAGGTTCAGGAGATGAAAATTGCAGAGGCCGAAGATAAAATCCCGATGTACATTTTTTCCAACATTCAGATTCAGATTCGCTATATTCTAGGAGATATGATCCCTCCAAGTCATGGTTCCAACCTCTTCCAGAATTCATCCCTAAACATGACACTGAAAAAATGATCATAAATCCCAATTGGTGAATCAAATTCTGATGAAACCTGTGATGTTGGATCAAGGACATGTGATTTTACCTCAGTATGAAATTTCAGACACAAATCAGAATTAATTTCGGAGATCTCATAGAAACAGTGACAGGCATTTTTGCAGAAGAAATTGGAAAACTAGGGCTTCCTATTCTGGGAGCTTCCCTCCACTGTTTTCAGAAAAGGAGTACATTGGATATCTCCATTTGAAGAGATATATCTTTCTATCCATTCATATCTAAAATATTCCAAGTTTTTAAAATTAGGGTTTGTCTAACAAGCCCTAGATCATCCAGCTCTGGAAGTAGGATGAACATCTCAAATCGGTAATATCTAATCTTTTGCTATTTGCATTTGAGGTTCTCATTTCAAAGTGATATATCACATCAGATTGATGATAATCTTGGTAAAGTTGAAAAAATCCAAGCATGGAAGTATTTGATCTCTCTGAAGAAAATGAATTAGACACCTACATGAGTAGAGAGGTTCTAGTTCCATACGAAGATGAGGCTCAAAGCCTTACACAGGAAGAACTTGATCAAGGCCAAGAAGATCATTGTTGACTCAATCACGGATCAAATTATACCACAAGTCTCTTCCCTAAAGACACTGAAGATGTTTGATTCATTGATTAAGCTATTTGAAGATAAGAACTTAAATCAGAAGATGGCTTTGAGAAAACAGTTGAAGAATGTGAATATCCAAAATGAAGAACAACTTGAAGCAGTAGAAGAAGAAGTATGCAGAAGTGGTGATAGCCACCTTGAATGGCCTCCCAGGATGAAGGGATTCATTCATGTGACGAATGTATGCTAGAAGTAAGTGATTACGTTCAGCTCGAATAATAAGAAGAGAAGAAGAATATGGGAGAAATTGAATATCAAGCTCTCACCATTCAAATAAGATCCCTTAAGCGACGAGGAATATGAAAAACTCAATTCTTGAAGAACCTCTTATTCATCTTATCATTTGGATAAGAAATGATGATTTCATGAATGAAGAAGATGATAAAGCAGAATGATCAAGATGGAGTCTACCCACGAAACAAATAAAAGATGAGTATTCAATTGCCATTTCATGATATTGTTTTGTTATACATTTGATTGTATGTGTTATGCATGATAGATTGTTTACATTAATACTACTAATATGCATGTGATGGGTAATTAGATCATGGCGCTATATAACTCTCCAGTGCTACTTATCAAACCTCTTTGCTGACATATTGGATTAGTCCACAATCTCAATGATGTCATGGTAGAGATGGAAGGCATCTAGAAAGTTTCTATGAGATATGGATGAATGTTGTATTGGATAAATAGTTGCATGATGCATAAGAATTTTTCATTATGCATATGTTTTATGAAATAATTCTAACCATGCAACTGGTGCATTTGAATTGTAGGAGAGGTCGTGTACAACCTCCTACAAGAAAAGAAGGACGAGACTTGTTCTGAAGAACAAGTGATGATAATTCAATAAACATGAATCTGAAGCTCCCAGGGTCAGAGACACCATGACGGAATAAAGAGCTTCAGAGAGCAGTAGATCCACCTCAAAGAATGAACACCACCATGGGCATGAGAGATAACTCAAGATGAAGAAAAGAATTTTATAAAAGAAACTATGATCAAAGAATAACAGTTGATCATGGGGAATGATGTATACGATATGATTTCGAGACATAAATGGAAGTACATAGTATCCTCCATATGGATCTACAAGAACAAGTGTACAAAGAAAGCTTCATGATTTGTCTCATAAAGAATAGACTATGACATGACATACTCTATTGACCAGTATATATCAAGCATAGAAACACCTGTACTGAGTGAAGAAGGAAGATAATAGTCCACTTCAGGGGGAGTGACTACAGAAGATATATGCGTTCGACATGGTATGACATGATGGAAAAATTCTTGATGGATCGAGACTTTACCAAGAGTAAAGTGGGTTCCAACCTTCAAAGTTGAATGCAAAAGACTAGGATATGTTGATGATATGACAAGAAAAACTCATGGAAGATGTTATGATGAAAGAATACTAGAATGATGTATGGGATATAGTTCCCAAACTAGAAGGAAAGAGTATTGTATCCTCCAAATGGATATACAAAATAAAGCATGCAGCTAACAAAAGTATCGAGAAGTATAAAGCAAGATTTGTGGCCAGAGGTTTCTTTCAGAAAGAGGGAATTAATTCTGAAGAGACACTTACTCCAAGAAGCAAGGTACACTTCCTTCAGAACTATCATGGTAGTTTCTTCCATGGTGATGTAAAGACAAGCCTTCCTTAATGGTATGATTGAGAATGAGTTTTACATCGAATAGTCATGAGGATTTGAAGTTGAAGCTGGATGGAATCACGTATGCAAGTTGAAGAAGGCCCTCTATGGCCTGAAGCAATCTCCCAAAGCTTGGTATGGAAGAATAAATAGTTTCTTGTCGAGAATGGGATTTACGAAGAGTAAAGCTGATCCTAACCTTTATCTCAAGGTTGTAGAATATGAACTTGTCATCCTGTTATTATATGTGGATGACCTATCCTTGACAAGAAATGAGAAACCGGTCATGGAAAGCAAGAAGAAACTAGAAGAAGAATTTGAGATGAAAGACCTTGGGTTAATGCATTATTTCCTAGGTCTGGAAGTATGGCAAAGTTCAGAAGAAATCTTTCTCAACCAGGGAAAGTATGTGGTAGAGATGTTGAAGAGATTCAATATGTTGGAATGCAAAGTCATGGCCACACCCATGGAATCCAATCTGAAGCTGTTAGCTGATGACTCATCAGAGTTAGTGGATATGAATCATTACAGACAGATCATTGGGTCATTGATGTACTTAACAAATACCAGACTAGACATTTGTTTTGCTATCAACACCTTAAGTCAATATCTTATTCAACCAAGATGGGTTCACCTAGTAACTGCAAAACATGCGATGAGATATCTGAAAGGGACTATAGACTTTGGTTTATACTATGATGGTAGCCATGAGTATAGATTGTATGGCTACATAGATGCAGATTGGGCTAGAAGTATCTTGTTGATGTATATGTAACTTCGGAATGTATTCTTCTATGTATCTTATGTATTGTAACCCGATGTTTATTCCGAGATGTTTCTATTATGTATTTGAGT
>LPNX010627250.1:73729-117030 GCA_001517045.1 Pseudotsuga menziesii
ATCTCAGATAGGAAAAGCACATTAGGTAGATGATTTTGTTTGGGGTCTGCTATGAGTTCATGGTTTAGCAGGAAATAGTCCAGTGTTTCTCATAGCATGGCTGAAGCAGAATACATAGCAGATTGCTCTGCTAAGTTGTGAAGCCATATGGATTCGGAAGTTGATATCAGGTCTCTTTGAACTAAAGATACATACTACATTGATTATATGTGATAACGAGAGTTGTGATAATAGAGAACCCCGTGTTTCATCGTAACACATAGAAATCCAGTATTTCTACATTCAAGATAAAGATGCAGATGATGATGTTTCAGTATTTACATACTGTAGATACAGATGATGGTGATTCAGTATTTCTATAATGAATATAGAGATGATGATGTTTCAGTATTCCCATACTGAATATATAGATGATGATGATTTCAGTATTGCCATACTGAAGATATAGATGATGTTTTAGTATTTACATACTGTAGATGCAAATGATGGTGACCTAATGATAGTTCAGTATTCACATACTGAAGATGTAGATGAAGATGGTTTAGATGATGATGTGCTAACAAATCCTCTATCTCAGGTAAATTTCAAACACTTTCAAGACAAGATTGGTATGGTTCAAAAAGACCTTCCCCGAAATGGGGAGTAGTGATGTTGCAGTGGGATTGTATCATCCCTGGACACTTGCCCTAAAGTGATCCGAAGACCTCGGTATTCGAGAATGAAGAGGGATTGTATCATCCTAGGACATATGTCTAGAAGTGATCCGGAGACCTCGGTCTTCGAGAATGAAGTGGGATTGTATCATCCCTGGGAACTTTCCCTAAAGTGATCCAGAGACCTCGGTCTTTGAGAATGAAGAGGGATTGTATCATCCTGGGACATATGTCTAGAAGTGATCCAGTGACCTTGGTCATCGAGAATGTGGTAGGCTTGTATCATCCTTGAACTTCAGTTTAGAATGGATCCGGTGTAACTTCAGTCATAAAGAATGTGGCAGGATTGTATCATCCTTGAACTTCGGTTCAGAATGGATCCGGTGTAACTTCGGTCATCGAGAATGTGGCAGTATTGTATCATCCTTGAATTTCGGTTTAGAATGGATCTGGTGTAACTTCGGTCATCGAGAATGTGGAAATTTTGTATCATCCTTGAACTTCGGTTCAGAACGGATCCAGTGTAACTTCGGTCATCGAGAATGTGGCAGGATTGTATCATCCTTGAAATTCGGTTTAGAACGGATCCGGTGTAACTTCGGTCATCGAGAATGTGGCAGGATTGTATCATCCTTGAACTTTGGTTCAGAATGGATCCAGTGTAACTTTCGGTCATCAAGAATGTGCCAGGATTGTATCATCCTTGAACTTTGGCTCAGAACGGATCCGGTGTAACTTCGGTCATCGAGAATGTGGTAGGATTGTATCATCCTTGAACTTTGGTTCAGAATGGATCTGGTGTAACTTCGGTCATCGAGAATGTGGTAGGATTGTATCATCCTTGAACTTCGGTTCAAAATGGATCCGGTGTAACTTTGGTCATCAAGAATGTGGCAGGATTGCATCATCCTTGAACCTCAGTTCAGAACGGATCCGGTGACCTCGGTTATCGAGAATGTGATAGGATTGCATCATCCTTAGACTTTAAGTCCAAAAGAGATCTAAAGACTTCTTTGTCTTTGTACTATAGGCTGCTGCTAATGATGATGATGTTTCCTGATTGAAAGATTAGAGTGTGATGATGATGATGATGTTTCTGATCGAAAGATCAGAATGTGATGATGATGATATCCTGATGACGATGGTGCCGTACTGATCGAAATATCATAGTACGATGATGAAGACATACTGATCGAAATATCATAGTACGATGATGACGTACTGATCGAAAGATCAGAGTATGATGATGATGATGTTTCCTGATCGAAATATCAGTGTGTGATGATGATGATGATGTTTCTGATCGAAAGATCAGAATGTGATGATGATGATATCCTAATGATGATGATGTCCTACTGATCAAAAGATCAGAGTATGATGATGAAGACGTATTGATCGAAAGATCAAAGTATGATGATGACGTACTGATCAAAAGATCAGAGCATGATGATGATGATGTTTTCTGATTGAAAGATCAGAGTGCGATGATGATGATGATGTTTCTGATCGAAATATCAAAATGTGATGATGATGAGATCCTGATGATGATGATGCCATATTGATCGAAAGATCAGAGTATGATGATGATGACGTACTGATCGAAAGATCAGAATATGATGATGAGTTGATGATGACGTTAGAGTATGATGATGTTCGGTTGATGATGTTTCTGATCAAAAGATCATAGGCTGATGATGATGATGCTTCTGATTGAAAGATTAGAGTGTGATGATGATGATATTTTGATGCTGATATTTTGATGATGATGATGTTTTCATGATGATGTATCTGATCGAAAGATCAGAGTATGATGATGATTTTGTTGCTGATCAAAAGGGTCAAAGTACTAAAGATGTTGTCGAAAGATGTTGCTGATCGAAAGGTCAAAGTGCTGAAGATGTTGCTGATCGAAAGGTCAAAGTACTGAAGATGTTGCTGAAGTTGCTGCTGATCGGAAGGTCAAAATACTGAAGATGTTGCTGATCGAAAGATCAAAGTACTGAAGTTGTTGCTGAAGATATTGCTGGTGTTGCTGATCATAAGATCAGAATATAATGATGATTCTATTCAAATACTGAAGAAGTTGTTGCTGATAAAAACAGTCAGAGTGTTGCTGTTACGGAAGACTGAAGATTGAAGATGAAGACTACATGATATTGAAAAGCTTCCAATGATTTATAGATGGTTATCCTACTGATGTTGATGATGTCCTCTATCTCTCTCCTACTATTGTTGTTGTTGATGTTGTTGTAGAATACCCTTCTCGTTAAGGGAGAGTGTTGAAATATTGTAACTTCGAAGAATATTCTATATGTATATTTTTTGGTCCCCGATGGTCCTACTGGGAGAACCACTTGTATTACTTTGTACCCCGATGGTTCTAATCGGAAGAACTAATAAGAGTCATGAGGTAGTCCCC
The DNA here is from genome assembly GCA_001517045.1 of Pseudotsuga menziesii. Taxonomy (NCBI): domain Eukaryota; kingdom Viridiplantae; phylum Streptophyta; class Pinopsida; order Pinales; family Pinaceae; genus Pseudotsuga; species Pseudotsuga menziesii. The sequence continues at coordinate 76,802 of LPNX010627250.1, forward strand.
TCTAATTGTAAAGGTGGGTCAATAGCACCCCAGTGTGGTTACTTGAGCCTACATGATTTAAATCGAGCCTACATGTCAAATGAGTTAGTTAAAGTGAACGGATGAATATAAATAGAGGTGTGGTGCTCCTCATTTGAGACACACACTCTCACTTGTATAGCGCATTAGTGGAGAAGAGAAGAGTAGCAGGAGAAGGAGGAGGATCAGGCTTTGATCTCCTTGCTAGTTTTATCTTTTACCTTTTTGGGGCATCTATATTGAGGAATCTTTTGCTGGGTTTTTCCCTTTAGGGATTTCCTAGGATAAATCTGTGTTGTTCTTGTGATGTTGTTTCTTTTAGTGATCCTATTTATATGCTTTTGTTATGAAATACTGATGTCTTAGCTAAGCATATGAAAATTTAACAGTTGACACATGTGTATAAATAGAGGACTTGTGGTAGGCTTATTTGAACATGGACTCACTCACTTGTGTAGCACATAGGAGAGAGAGAGAGAGACATAAAAGAAGGAGGCGAACAACTGTTTTTGGGGTTGTATTTTATACATCTTATACAAAGGAAGTTTTTGCTGGGTTTTCTTCGCCTTGAGGGTTTCCCAAGATAAATGTTGTGTCCATCTTGTGATTGTGTTTCTATCAATGATTCTTGATATGCTGCTATGATTGCTTAATTGAATACTGTTGAATCTAGTCTAGCATATGAAAACTTAACACATGAAGAGGTGATGTGGAATATCTTCATGTGTGACTTAAAGGAATGCATCCAAGTAAGGCATGATTGCTAGAGACCGAAATAATGAGGGAACTGTACCCTCACTTTTTTTTGAATGAATCCATGATTTTGGTGGCCCAAAATACTCTTAGTGGGGAGGTTTAATCCAAGAGGATATCCAAAATCGATCAAAATAAAAGTGTTCAAAACAAAAACATAATATTACATCAATGTAGAGCTCAACGAAAGCTTTTTGATGACATTTGTTTCATGAGAAACGAACTCTGGATGTGAAATTGATTGAGTTTGGAATTTGCAACAAAACAGGTAAAAGTAGAAAAAAGGGGGGGCACATTGAACACCCACAGGGTGTCACATGGCATGCAAAATAAACATTTAGATTCCACATGGCAGCACCAAACACAGCCACATGGATGATATGATAACATGGCACATGAGTTCAACCAATAGTTGGCTGAAAAGTGGTAGTGTAGGTGTCCACATGGACCAACCCAGGCGTGCCACATGGAAACCCCAAGTGATGCCACATGGCAGAGATGATGACATGTAATATGAGTTGGACCAATAGTTAGCTAACAAGTGGCAAGGTAGGTATCCATGTGGACTAACTAAGGTGTGCCATGCAGTAGCCTGGTTGGCACTTTGTTGGATTTATTTAAAAAAAGTATGGTATTTAAGGAGGATTGGAGCCCCAAACTCTCCTCATCCAAAGGTTCCACACCTTCCTGCTATCCAGGATTCTTGCTGATGTTTCTTACACACTATAAATCAAAACTTCTATTTGAAGTTGTATTGTTGTATACTTTGAAAAAGGGGTGGACTGAGGGATTATCCCTTGACCCATGTGTAATTTTTTGAACCATATATATATCGCATGGATCGTTGAACAATATACCACCACAATATACTATTCCAGCAGATCCATTGAACCTACGGTAGAACCCAACCGAGAGCCAACAACACATTGCAATATATTTCATATATATATATTCTTGTATACAAGTCAAAAGCATTGAGGTGAGGCCCATGGGTTTGACATCGGGATCTTCGCTCCAACATATAATGTGTTACCATTGGGTCATTGCACAATCTTGTAACATCATCTTTGTTACTCCTATTCTTCAGCAACAAAATATACAAGGTAAATGTAATTATGCAACTTTTTGATGAGAACCTCAAGGTCAGTAAAAGAATTATATGTAATGTTAACTTAATTACTGAAGTTGTGAATTGCTTTGGTAGATTTAGGAGACTGAGTACTTGACTCGACTAAATGAATCGGGACACGAATCCACTAAGAATAGGTTAGATGGCTCGGAAGTTATGAGTATGATGACAAGGTCATCTTAAGTGTCTTGAACACTTAAAAAAATAAAAAAAAAATAAACTATTGACTACATAACCTAAAAGTTTTAAATGCTGACCAAATTAGTATTCGTTGTTAGGTAAAAGGTTGATGTTTACGGTCATATAGTTGTTTATGACTATGAACCTACAAAGTATATAAATTTATGAACCTACAAAGTATATAAATTTATTTACATGGTATATGGGCGATTATCATGTAAAGAGTATTATATATATTAATAATTTTATTATTGTAAGTTGAAAGAGAATTTATAAGTTGCGAAAGGAGAATTAAAAACTACAAGAAAATAAATAACATGGTTGTTATTTTATTAATGGATTATTTAGCATCCAAGAGCCATAGTCATATTGAGATGTTAATTACCTAATTGCAAGGTAAAATTTACACGTGTAAAAGGGAATAAGAAAATTGTTATAGAGAAAGAAGGTTAGGATTTCTTGGAGCATAACCACCTACTCCAAGAAAGGGAGGATTACGCCCTTTGGGATGGGATCTTTACTCCATACGTATATATATATTTTTTAAAAACAGTATGGGATATGTAGTCTTTGTTCTGTTATTGTTTCTAATTTGTACGAAAGAAGATTACCTCAACGGTATATTCTTTATTGGCCTACATATTTCATAGGGGAGTGAATATTTTTGCTCTTCCAGTAATTTTAACATTTGTCCTTAAAGGTGATGTAAATTCTATTAGTATAGACCCACTAATGCTTTTCTGAGGAAGAGAAATGACCCAGAAATGATAGTTGTGTTATTAACGGAGAATTATTGTCTTGAATGTTGGATGCATGTGAATCAATGACTTAATATCCATTGCAATAGGTAACAAGAGGGGCTGCATTACAACAAGTCCCTACCTTAAGTATTTGTTTTTTTACTTATATGCGCACTTGATACAGTTTGCTCATATGCTTAGCCTACCTACCGAGCTGGGTCGGGCCGTCACTGAAGCTTTGATAAGTACTCACTGATTCATGTTAATTAGCAATATAACAATATGGTCATCCAAAATGCATAGAAAAAAGTTCTTCTTACCTTTTGCTTCTTTGTTTAGCACTAACTGCCCAAATTGAAGAGCTCCCATCTTCATAAGCCATTCAAGCCTTGTTTAAATGAAAAGAGGGGACGAAATTTAAGGAATATTTTATTGCAATCATCACAAGAATCTGATATATGCATGGAAGCAATGTGGTATTGTTGAAATATTTAAATATTAAAGGTTTGGAAAGCATGATAATGATAAATTTTGAAGTATTATATGACATCACGTTTATCCATTATTGCTTGTAAATTTTCTTTCATAACCCACATGCTAATGCATGAATTAAATTGAAATGAGTTATATTACATGTAATGTCTTTTACTTAGTCTATCAAATATTATGTTTGATCGGTGTCTTCGTAATGTTTACTAAAACTTTATGTTTAATACCAGTTTATGTATTATTAGTCAAATTTGTTATTAGATTTAATCATAAGATTTTTAAAAGAGGGCACTTAACATAGATTTTAAGACAATCTATTAGTGTAGTAAGATGATTATTTTGATGGCAACAAAAATCACTTTACTATGATTTCACATATACATAATTGTTTTGTTGTGGTTAACATAACCACATTCCTCTAAATTTCAATCATTCGTAGAAGATGGGGATTCATGATTCCATCAGTTCCTTTAAAATGGTCTTTCGTTTTTCTAAAAATTCCTTCAACTCCTAATTTCAAAATATAAAACATTGTTTAATTTTTAAAAAATATTAGACATCAAGAACCTGTTTGTTGCAATCATATAAGCAAAGTATACTTACCTCCTTGGAGATCGTTGTGTATTTCAAGTGACATATGATATTTCTCCTTGGAGGCCACTTCGTAAGTTTTGAATTTGACAAACTCTAATGCATGTCTTATACTTTGATAAGCAATGAACTTTATTTTAGACAAATACAGGTGTCCATGCTTATGATGCACCCATAACATGTGGCATAGTTTTGAAAGGAAAACATTCAATCATGACACATTTTAAATAGAATGGCTTTATGCTTATACCTTGTTCTCGAAAGACATGTTTGGGATGGTATGCATTAACTTGTAGTTATTGTCAAATTGATGAATATGAAACTTAGTAATTGTTTCGAGACTAACTGAGTGTAGCAGTGCATAGTTTTCAGTATTGAAAAAGAAAAGGATCCTGGAATATAGAGAAGCAAACGAGCATTTGGTGGAGGCTTTCCACAGTTGATAAGAGTGAAGCAGCGAGGAGAACCGCCATGACCAGATTTCCTCATCATTTCCTTCGCCTGATTTTCAATATGGTCCACTCTCTTCACACTAACTATGTTTCTTTCATCCCAACAAGAATTTATTTCGATTTTGAATGTTTTTCCGTATTGTAACTTCTTTGAGTTTGAGTGTTCAGTGAATGGTCTTCTGAAATGTAACTGTAAATGTTTTGGGTGCTCTCTGAAAGCACACAGACATAACATTAGCCATAGTTTCCATCTCCATTTCCATTCCTGCTCGATATTGCTTTGCAGTTTGATTTGATCTGTTTCTTCAAGATTTTCAAATGTTTCAGTGTCTCTACCTTCATTTATGGAATATAAATGTAAGATATTGAGAGCCATTGACATCCATTTTCCATTAAATCAAACAAGATCCCAACTTAGCTCAACCATTCTTCCAATCTATAGTTGAAAAAATTAAACACACCACTTTGAATTTTGTTTTGGGCTCAGTGATTTGCTCTCCGACACTTCTCCAGCTCTGGTAAGATTTGTATAGGAGTCCCCTTTGAAAGTAATTCCCAAATGACAATATTGGGTGATTCTACCGTACTCCATGTAGCTATGTAAGTTGATCCTACAGAGCCTACCTCAAGCTTCAGGTTGGAATGTAGGAAGTGGGTGATACATTTCTATATTCCTCTTATGAGGTCTAGGGTACCCATGATTTTGAGACTAATCCAGTGTAGCAGTGCAGAGCTTAATGTGTTCCATCTGAAAATTTGATGCCCTGAGCATTGTAGTATTCATGACTTTTTTAGTAGCAACCATGCTTGGTAGGATTTCCAGGTTGAAGATCCCTCTCTTTTCCCATCTATTGATTTCCATGCTTGTATATCTTTCACTATTGAACATTTTTTACCTTTTGTTTGTCTAAACGTGGGAGGCCAGGGAAATTTTTTTAGCAACATCCATGCTTCGCAAGAATGCCAGGTTGAAAATCGCTCTCATTGCTCATCTCTCTCGATCAAATATATTTGTAGGTTTTCACAATATCTTATTTTTTTTAATTGCATTATCTATCAACATTATTATTATTATTCAAGTGGTTTGCGTGATAAAAAACAGAAGACCACAAATTTGATAGCGATCACAACATATTGTCCATAAACTAGCTAGAATGATGCTTGCTCATGCAACCTTTTGTGGTCATCCTTGAGCCCCAAAGTACTATTGGAACTCGTTCATCCCAATCATCGTGGTTTGCTACACAAAATTTGGTCAATCCACCATGTCCAAAATCTTTTGCAAATTTCCAAATACCGATCCTGCAATTGCCTTTGATCATTATGATTTTTGTTAGTACGTCGAAATGAAAGATCCATTTAAATATTCTGTATATTCTAGACTTGATATTTTCAAGTTACAACATTTTTATTTATACAGTATAAGAATATAATACCCATTTAAAAGAAGAGTAGGCATCAACACCTTTAATCTCAGGCTAAAACGTTTGAAGTACAGCCGTTTTTGTTCTGTACAAGGAATAATTTCTATATTGCAACTAGTTTTCTACGATGATTTTGACTACAATATATCATAGGGTTGTTGTTACCTTTGTTACAGGGTTGATTTCTTATGGTTCTAGCAAATTCTTCTCATCGGTCACATCAACAAAGTGAAGAGGGTCTTGGACCCAGGACTTGGACCTAGCAACATGAAGAGGTACCCCGACTTTTCAAAGTTAAGCTTGAGCCTGTTGAGCTTAAGCCTTCCTATAATAGCTTCTTGCTTCTCCATCTAGCAAAAGAAAAGACACTTGCATTGCATGCAAAGAAGCTAGCATGGTGAACCATAGCACTTGGCATCTCGCAAAGGAGCTCTTTTGCAGCTAGAATGGTGAACCACAACACTTGGCATCTAGAAAGGGAGCCCGTTACACTGAAAAGGCCACCAAGTTGAACAGATCATGCCAAGATAGGAATGTGTAGTATATGCAGTAAAGCAACCACTTAGCAATACATTGCATGCAGTAAAGCAACCACTTAGCAATTCAATGAAGCAAGTCATTTTGTAAAGGAAATATGTAAACTACAATACCTTATGCCTGTCACAAATTTGAATCTTGCAGTTAATGTTTGGAAGTAATGCTAACAGAATTCTAGCATTATTTGAAAATTGCTTTGCATTTTCTCATAGCTTAGATGGAAGTCCAAAAAAGAATAGGAAAACTATGACGTTTTTATCTTATTTGCTCTGGATCAGGCCAAATAAGAGCTCAAATCCATTGATAGGTGAATAAAATGGTTATATTAGAATGATTGGTCATATAAAAATGTTCAAATGAAAACTTTGGATAATTTTTTTTTATTTGTATGTTTTTTAATGAAAAAAAACAGCAAGGCAATTCATATAGTCCCTGCTAGCCCGAGGGTAGCGACTAATAACAAGAGATGGAACAGTTTGATAATTTAGGTCCTTAGTTAAGGATTGGTGTTTTTGACCTTAGACCCATGTAGTTACCATTGGAAATTGTGCATTAAGTCCAAGCTTTATGTTTTAAGTCTGCACTTTATTTGTTATTTTGATGAATATTGCACTGTGTCTATGGATTACCTTGTCCTTCATTGATATCAAGGGTCGAATTTTAATTCTTGAGAATCTAGGTCACCCTAGAAGTGCTGAGCTAAATTTAGGAGAGTCATTTAGTTAATTTTCAATGGTTAAATTTTGTAGTCCTTAATAGTCAAATTCCATGTTTCTTTAAGACTCTAATTTTAAAAAGAAGTAACTTTGCCTATTTTATTTGCTCTACTGAGAACCAAAACTTAATAATTCAAGTTTCTATTAAACTACTTTTAGCTAAATTTAAACCTTTGTTGGTTGGGAAAACGAGTAGTAACTATGGGCATGCCAATAAATATGCATGGAACATTTATATTACATTTCCTTATCCTAGTGGGTTCATGATTGCTTGGGATTGCCTCAGATTCTAAACTGGTGGTCAATGATTTAGAATAAAAATTTAAAAATTTAAAATGATGGCCGCACTTATGATATATCACAAGTGTGATATGTAAAACTTAAAAAAAAAACATAGGCCCGCAGCCTCTATTTTCTTATTTTACATTGCATGTTGCACAGAACGAAAGCGAGAAATATCGCAAAGGCGATTTTGAGTGCATGTGATTTGAAGGGCACATTTTGAGGGAGGAGATCAACAAGGTTGAATGCAATGGAAGGTAAGAATTGATTTGATTTTTTTAGGATTAGGAAATAATTATTTTGATTTTTTTTGTTTGGGATTAGGTAAGAATGGTTTTGATTCTTTCTTTTAATTTAATAAATTTTTAAATAAAACAAAGTATGAAATATTAATTCATTTTAAAAAAAATTGTTTTTATATTAACAGACAACACAAATCCTAAAGAAAATTTCCAAAACCAAACCACCAATAACCCAAACCCAAACCCAAATCCTAACACCAAACATGTGGATGAGGAACATGATAGGTTACGAAATTCTTGCTCGTTTGGGTGCATTGAGATGCCTTAGTTCACTTTTTAGAGGGGGGACCACATAAGATGGTCATTGGGAGGGGCACTACATAACATTACAAATACAATTTCCAATGCCCAAGGAGCATTGTACAACATTATCTCCTACAGGGATTCCCAGAGGCAATATTGTTCCACTAGGCTGAGCTACAAAGAGGTGAAGAAATTAAAGATAACAAAAGACCAGTTTTTTTCACTATTCTAGGACCCTAGCACTAGATTGGTTCCTCCCACTAGTCGACCACACATTTCTATAGACTCATGCATAGAACCAAATATTAAATCCAACTGGATGGATCATTGGTACATGGTTTTCGATAAAGACCCGCATGGGAATAAAGACATCCCATTCTATTTCCTTAGGAAATTGTATGCTGAATTTATATTGGGTAAACATGAAAGTTACTTTGATATTTTAGAGTTCCAGGGGGTAGGACATGGGATGCCCCAAAATAGGCAAGGGAGAAGGACTTATCCAAACCGCATGCGACGACCTCCGTGCACACCAAACCCCCCTCATTTATATCCTCCTGCAGGTCCTGTGATTGATGACACGCAAGAGGCATTATTCAATTTGGAAGATACATTGCTTCGACATAAACAATATACATATATATTAAATATCAATATTAATTATTACTATTAATATATATTAATATTAATAATTAATAATTAATAATTAATAAATGGTTATTAGTAAACTATTCTAAAATAACGCATCCTTTCATGGATGGTATACAAGTGCCTTTACAATTAATATATATATGGCACTCACTTTGTAATCTTTTATCATAATTCATTTTAATATTTATTTAATATTTCCAATATGGAATTATTTTCCATTGGTTGATTATTCAACTAAGTAATCATTGTGGGTTTAGAAGCCTTTGTTTTCTTCAAGTGGTATTAGAGCAAGAACGAGAAGGAAAAATAAAGAATAAAAAAAACATAAGTTAAAAAGAAAAGTTAAAAAACATGTTCAAGGTTTGCTTGAATTTAGGTCTTTGACCTCACAGTGGATTTTAGCCATCCATATTCAGAGTTTCTTTGGTAAAAATTGGTTTTTGAAAAAAAAATTGGCCTTTGGCCATTTGAATTTCATTGAAGAAGTATTAATTCCACTCCAAATATGAAGCAAGAACGAGAGGGAAAAATGAAAAAAAAAAAAAAAAAAAACAACAAAGGAAAAAGAATTATCAACAAAAGAAATAAAAGGGAAAATGTTAAAAAACATAAGTTAAAAAGAAAAATTAAAAAACATGTTCAAGGTTTCCTTGAATTTAGGTCCCTGAACTCACAATGGCTTTCAACCATCCATATTCAAAGTTTATCTGGTAAAAAGTGGTTTTTGAAAAAAAAATTGGCCTTTGGCCTTTGAATTTCATTGAAGAAGTATTAATTCTAGTCCAAATATGAAGCAAGAACGAGAGGGAAAAGTGAAAAATAAAAAATATAAAAATATAAAAAAAACTATCAACAAAGAAATAAAAGGGGAAAAGTTAAAAAACAAAGTGAAATAGTGCATGGTTTTACAAAATAACCCATCGTTTCACTTACAATATTTAAATTATAAACTAGTTTTATAAAATATGCTTTGAGGACAAAGCATCATGAACCGGAAGGCAATGTACCAAACTTAAATAATAACAACAAACAATATATATATATTAAATATCAATATTAATTAATAAATGGTTATTAGTAAACTATTCTAAAATGACACATCCTTTCATGGATGGTATCCAAAGTGCCTTTACAATTAATATATATATGGCACTCACTTTGTAATCTTTTATCATCATTCATCTTTAATATTTATTTAATATTTCCAATATGGAATTATTTTCCATTGGTTGATTATCCAACTGAGTAATCCTTGTAAGTTAAAATGTGAATCATGTGGGTATAGATGTCTTTGTTTGCTTTAGGACTGATGTCGAGGGAAATGTAGGCCAATGGGTTTCCACATTTGGGGTTGGAACATATGGGGTTGGAACATCTGGGGATGGACCATCACACACATAGGATCTAGTTATCCCTCCCGACCCTACCAGATCTAGAGATCACAACGAACATGCAGAGGGTTCAGAGCGTCACGTCATGCCACATCCTTGCACAACTTGCCAAAACATATGCTATGGGAATTCTTCAGAGTTTCACGGTGATGGGTTACTCTAATATTTAATTCAAACTCGTTCTTAACATAGTTTATTATTTTTTATATCAAAGTGTTCAATTGTTTCATAAATTATTTATATTTAAAGTATCTGACAATTTACATGAACACATTTACAACTGGTGTCCAATAACACCCCAAAATCCCATACTTCCCTGGTTGATGCTAATGCAATGGATGTAGCAATCAATGCTGCATATGACTTTGGTGCTTCACCATTACTTGTCGGAACATTACTTTTTTTATTTATCATCATTGATTCACATATTTATAGTAAGGATTGGAACATATAATACATCTTTATATTGATACAATATATTTTATGCAGGGTGGGAATGATGAGTATGTTGCATCTAACATAGGTCTGTCACATATAGAGAAAGATTGGCGATTACGGGTATGATTTTAATTATTATTTTCATTATGATTTTAATGATTCGACATGTACTTTTTTAATTATCGAAAATTGTATAATTGTATCTTTATGTATTTTTACGTAGGAACATATGCTCGATAGATTTAACCATCGAGCAGCCTTGCTCACAGATGTATATACCCACCCTTTTAGGATGGTGTCAATTCTTTCACCCACTTGTGACCCACTTCTTCACGTACCCCAATTATATGTATATCGCTCTTATCTTGTATCTATGTTTCCTTAATTGTCCCTCCATGTAGTATAGTTTTCTTTGTACATGCAAGTATCTTTTTTGTGCACCCATTGATTTGCTGACATTGACATATATATTATTTTATGCATCTTTCTAGTGAGCAAGTGGTGCTTGAAAAGCACCCAATTGGGGTCATTGGTCACCCACCTCCTCTCCCCCCCGCCTAGGTACATGTATGTCTCGCTTTCTTTGAAAAAGTCATTGTCCCTCCATGTAGTATAGTTTTCTTTGTATATGAAAGTATCTTTTTGGTGCACCCATTGATTTTCATACATTGACATATATTAATTTATGCAGCCTTCTTGTGAGATAGTGGTGCTTGAAGAGAACCCAATTGGGGCAGCTGCTCACCCACCTCTCCCCACCCTACGTACATGTATGTCTCGCTTTCTTTGAAAAAGGAATTGTCCCTCCATGTAGTATAGTTTTGTTTGTACATGCATGTATCTTTTTGGTGCACCCATTGATTTGCTGACATTGACATATATTATTTTATGCATCCTTCTAGTGAGCAAGTGGTGCTTGAAGAACAACCAATTATGTCTGCTTCTCACCCACCTCTCCCCCCCCCCCCCCCCCCCCCCCCCCCCCAAGGTACATGTATGTCTCGCTTTCTTTGAAAAAGTCAATGTAGGATGTAGATAAATTTTCAAATATTTAAATAATTGGTTGTCTTATACAAGGTGTCATGTATCTAATTGTTGGTACCATTTAATTTTTGTAGGATGTTAGTGAGGCACCAATGGTACTTGTAGTTACACACAGACAGTAAGTAAAAATGTTATATTGGCTTGTAATTTGAACAAATGTACATAGAATTTTTATAGGTTGGTAAACTAACTTACAAATTATGGTTTGTGTGCAGTCTCTGGAAATGAGATCTGATCAACTTGTTTAGCGGCGGGGAATACCATCGAGCAACCGAAAAATAAAGATAGACATCTAAAAATCCACTGACATCGACAGTGAAAGGGGGGATAAATAGAGTTCATGTATAAGGGGGATGCATACATGTACCATTTTGTTTGTATACAAACATATGTATAGTATGATCCACTATTTTGTATTATGGCCATGGCATGCCATTTTTGTAAACATTATATGTACATATAATATAAAGCAAGGTTCAAATTTATATATATGGTTGACTTGATATGGGAACATAATATTTATTATATGCCTTTCAGATATGCTTAACTATGTATTTCATTAAGTATGTGTTTAATTAAAATGATACTTAATGTGTGGTTCACCTATGTGATATTACGATATTGTAGACCTTATCATGACATATCCTACTAACTATTTGAAGATCCCTAATACTACAAGGAAGAATGTATGACTCATCCAACTAATATCAAGTAACCATTAAGTAATTCACCTCTAATATGTAAATATGTCACATACCATGCAAGGGATAATCATACACCATGTACCTGAAGTCTCATGAAGCACCCCTAAACATGGTGCAAAATATTTTGTAGTAACTTTGAAAGATAATACCCACTCTTATACGGAAATGCTTTTCACCAATACAAGTAAGATCCCATTGCAAATCCACTAGACCTATGTAACACCCCTGTTTTGACCCCGTTTGCATTAAAAATGTATACGATGTATATATTGTAATTAATCATGGTGTGGGGCTAAAGGAAAAATTCCCACCATTGATTTAGCGTTTTAAGTTTCGATGATTAAAATCGATGTTGATGGTATTTCGTGCTATCTGGCATGTTATAATTTTGGACATCATGTAAATATGCAATTTAATTAAAATACCCACAACCAGCTATGTAAATGAAACATTAAAAGAGATGGGGGAATTATTTCCTAAGGATAAAGGGGGGGGATATTCTAACCTTTGGGCCAATGGGGAAAATCCAAATGTTAAAGGGAGAACCCATCAAAACTCCCAACTACCCATTTCTTGTCTTTTCCCAATCAATTATTTTTGCTAGAAATTCGTTGAAGTAGTTATTGCTTGGGAATGGGAAGAGTATGGGAAAAAATTCGAATTGGGTAGAGCACCCATTTTTGGAAAATGAGTTTTGACTCCTTGGGCAAGTAAAACCCCCAAAAAAATTCCCATTCCCTCATGAATTCACGTTGTTTTCTTCCCCACGTTTTTGGAGCTGTTGTGCATTCTCCATAGACGTTTTTGCAGTGTTCTTAATTTTTCCCATGGCTAGGAAGTGGTTTTGTTGACATTCAGTGGGTGGGATCTCTGTTGGGTGTTTTTGTGTTGTTTCTACATTCCCATAGTTGGGAATTTCATGTTTTCTTTGTTGCACAACAAATGTTGGGCGAGGAAAAGTGCACAAGGATAAATCAAACGCGCAAGCAAAAGACAAAAAGTGTGTGCGCGACTAGGTAAAAACAAGTCAAGAAAAGAATGAAGGAACCAACACAAGAAGGAAAAACATGCACGTGACAGAGGATAGGCAGGTTAAGGATTTAAAGAAGTTGCGATGAGGATAGATGCGACCAGGAAGGAAGATTCGATTCGATGGAAGAGGTAGATACAATAGTTAAAGTTGGATAGGAGGAAGTCAAGGAATACTGCAGAAGGATGAACGAGTGGAAAAAGAAAGGACATTTTTTGTGGCTAGTTATGACTAGTAGAGACGAGTTGAAAGAAATTTCCACGGCTAGTTAAAGCTATGGTTAATTTCCTCCAGGACTTTCACAGCTAGGTATGGGCTGGTATTTATGTAACATAGATATTTTTGTAATTTGTTGAGTCTGTAATAACTGAGATCTACTCAGTCAACCATGTGTGGTCTCATAGATGCTATAAGTAAGAAAAACCTACTCTATATAAGGGTTCATAAGGTTATGTAATTTTAGTAAGTTGGCTGGACCATAGAAGTAGAAAGTTATTGAGACGAGGATCTTGAAGCTCTATACACAGACCGCTAGTAGTAGAGTAATCTGCAACTATGTGTGTAGATAGTAAATTAGAAGAGTCGATCCAGGCTATGTGTGGATCAGTAGGATTAGATAGAAGAATAAACAAGAGAGCATGAGACCAAGAAGATTGAGTCAAAAAGACATATCTTAAGAATAGTATGCAATTTGTAGAGTGCAAGGTGCTATACCCATTTCATGCTAGATGAAGAGAACCTTGGTGGTTTTTCCCATATGGGTTTCCATGTTATTTCTTGTATTATATGGATGAATGTTGTTGAATGGTGAATGTTTATATGAATACTTGCTTACTTTACATTATTATAGTTACTGTTGAATGTATGTCGTAATCTAGTTTATCAGTGCAAGAATGAATACTTAAGGTTGGTTGGAATGGTATGTACGAGTTCATGGTTAAACTATTAAGTAAAAGTGTAGTCATGCATTGTCTGTTGACTATAAGAAATTAGCTTCATCACATCGTCGCACCAGTTGTAGGTTCGTAAGGATGAGGTTGTGTTGTGTGCAAGTTGCGACGCCTCACTTTCATGTTGTCACATAGTAGCAAAACTCCATCCCATCGCCATTGTTGGGTGCCTTGGCCACATGCCTAGGGACTATAATCCCTCACCAATGGAAAAAACATGGTTCTAGAAGTTACCCATTAAGATATCTTAGGTGGGACTACACCTAGTTCGTAGGTGTTGCCGACTGAGCTTGCTTTGTCGAGCCAATGTCTTTTGGTGTCATGTTGGTATTATGTTGGTGTTGAACTCCAAGTCGAGACAGGAAGTAGAAACATGCCAACAAATGGTTCTATTGTTGGGACCCTTAACCATTTAAGTTGAGGGAAATGTTGTGCCATTTGACAAATAATGAGATAGAGGACTGGCTAGAGTCCAACATGCTAGCATTCGCACAAAAAGAGAGCACAGGATCTCAGCTGAGCGTAAAAAACTAGGTAGACCAGTACGTATACTGATATTCATGAGATATTATTTGCATATTTTCCCATTGTACCGCACAAGTGGTGTCAAGATTGGCAAGAAGGAAAACAAATTTATAGAGAAGAGAAGCCCTCAAATGGAGGGATCACTTGGTTCGCGAGGTAAATAATGTAAGTAACACCATCTCTAGAGCTATTGATTTTTGGGTTGATAGTATTTTGCAAGGATATATTATTGAGTTTGCAGTAGAGGCTATAACCTCGTATAGTGAGGCTAAAAGAATTTTTTTCCAAGGACCTCGAAGAAGATATCTGTTATCTATCAGTACATGGATCAAGATGCTTGTGTAGGAGAAGGATATCCTAGAGTTGAGTAGTTGAGTCACATCCCACAGAGGAAGGCTATGTCGTAGAAAACCTATCAGGAAAATGGGAAATGGTGAGTTGAGATGTTCTCAGGAAGTACAGAAACTGAACTAGAGGTTGGATTCCTAAGGAGTGGAAGGAGATTCAGATATGGGAAGAGGAGAAAGAAAGACGAAGGTTGAAAAAATACTAGTTTGTTTCGAGGAAAGTGAACATGAAATTCAATCGCAGGTAGATGAAGGATCTTGCGAAGAAGAGGAGGAATATAGCCCGATTTCAAAAGGACCAGAGGACTCTGAAGAGTCTGCTGAGACACCAAGTTTAGGACACAACTACATCACACTAAGAGTATCGCTAGAGGTAAGGTCTAGAGACTCATATCCTAAAAGAGTTATTAATACTGATAGTGCTAGTACTACGACTAGCACACAAGAGGGATCACCTTTGTTAAATCCTTCATTAGATAACCCCGATGCCAACTGAATGGTTGGGGTGGATATTTAGTTACCCACCTTCAATGGCAATGGATCAGAGGGTCTAGAGTAGCATTGGTTCATCTATGAAGCTATATGGATGGTTCGTTTAGTTCAGAATGCAGACTTAAAGAAGCACATATGTTCATGAATCTAAGGGGTCGTGCGCTGTACTGGTTTATGAAGTATTGCATAGTACCGCTAAGAGCACCGCAGAAGACCCTTGAAGAGATATGATCTGCGATGATATCTGAGTTTAGGAAACCTAAATCTGATTCGTAGTGTATCACCGAGACCAAGGAGATAAAAAAATCATTGGAAGAGACAGTATGGGACTTTGAACAAAGATTTAAAACTTTAATGGCCAAAGTAAGTTTCCAAATCTCATATGTTCAGCATAAAGATTGGTTCATTGCTACGTTGTTACCACATATCTGAGGTCCATTGATGCAACAAAAGATTGAGTCGCAGACATAAGCATTAGAATTGGCAATAAAGTTGGAATCATTTCCAATTGGTGATGGTGTCACAAGCATGGTACAGATTCAGTCGCAGTTGGCTAATCTAATGACACAACTTTCTGACATCAAGAAGGGAAAAGAATCCCATGAAGACTTATGGTGCACAAAATACAGAACGGATGGACACACTAAGGATAAATGTCTGAATTTCATGAGTTATGTCTCATCCAGTGCGCCAAACCCATTAAATGGCCATGGAATACCCTGGTGTCGCATATGCCAGTCTATAGGGCATCACGACAAGGATTGTTTATACTTGAAAAAATTTGTAAGTACCCCAACAAACCTATTTTGTAAATTTTGCAAGTTAGTAGGGCATGAGGAGAAGGATTGCAGAGCATACTAGCTCCTGAAGGAAAAGACAATTGACACTTACTTAATGAAGAATGAGGAGCAGGCTCAGGCTCAACCAGCGCAACCATCATATCAGCCTGCGCAATTCCCACCTAATCAGTATCAGAACCAGTATCAGCCTCAGTATGCACCACAACACCCATATGCATAGCAGAATCACTATCAGCCACAATATCAGTAGAACCAATACCCCCCGCAGCAACCACACCCGTAAGGAAGGGGTGGTGGAAACTTTAGAGGCCGAGGTGGAGGAGGAGGAGGATTTTGTAGAGGAAGGGGTCAAGTTACATGCTATAATTGTGGACAACTAGGTCAGTACGCTAGAAATTTCCTAGAACCTATGAAGACATGTTCATACTGTAAGGGATAGGACCATAATGTTGATAAATGTCCCCAAATAATCCCAAAGTGGCAGGCTAGAGCCATCACAGGTCCTAACCCTATGTAGAATCCAAAATTGAACATTCAGATGATTGATGCTCAGGAAACAGATCTGAATATCGCTGTCATAACACAAGGAGGTGTTGTGACCGGAGCTAATCAGGATGAAATATAAGAACAACTACAGTTGTAGGTATGACCGATGACACAGAAGAAGGTGCCATTCAACGTCCAAAAATAGAAGCAAGTAGTCATGGACATGTGATGTTAGTTTGCGGATCTAGAAGAACCATCGACATCAAAAGAAGTCAGGGAGATTCCTGAACGATTTCATCAAATATTTCAGAAAAAAAGGACTCCGCAAAAGTTTAGTAAGCTTAAGTTCTTCCTGTCAAGTTGCTTAGTGCTAATACAAGACAAAGATATTATTGCAGAGCTATAGAAAATGATAGAAGAAACACCAGTAGAGACGCAATCTGAAAATAAAGTTAACCAGGTTGGAAAGAAATTCAAAATAGGACACGAGTTAAGAATGACTATGCAGATAGGAGATTATGACATGGATTACATCATCTTAGACTTGGGTTCCGATGTCAATATTTTGACGTGACATACTTAGGAAAGTATGGGTAAGCCGCGCCTGGACTGGTCTCCTATCCAATTGCGACTTACCAATCAGTCAAAGGTCCTCCCAATTGGTAGGTTGATTCAAGTCCTTGTCGACATCGAAGGGTTGTGCACATTTGCATATTTTGAAGTCATTAACATTGTTGATGAAATAAACCCATATCCTATGTTGCTAGGAATATATTGGGCCATAAACAATCAAACCATTATCAACTTCAAGAAAAGGATACTCTCATTTAAGGATAATGAGATGAGGATAGTGTCCCCCATTGACCCTTTGGAAGGACACAGATATGTTGAGCCTGTCTAGAATGAGAGACACGGTCACTACCTTGACTATATCTACAATGTCACTTCCATGCAATAAGATTACATCAATCCAACAGCGCATGGAAACCTGAGCTGGAAGAGTGCTAGTTCTTGCAAATCCGACTCAGGGGAGGCTTTGGAAAACTACAAAAACTAGTTACATGAAGTCTCTATGAGGAGATGTGCAAGGATTACAAGATATATGTGACAAGTGGAAAATGATTTAAGAGATCCTCCCACCTATGAAGGCTTACCTAACCTTGCAGCCTTCCTAAGTGAGTTTGAAGAACTCGTCATCGAGTTGTAGCGCTTTTCTGCATTGGATCATGTACTGAAGGCTATGCCTGCCAGATGGTGGGGTAGACACAAGCAATTTATAATATAATGGAAATGATGTAGAAGGTTGATGAAAGTTAGGTTTTGGGAAGAAGTCGCCATCGTCAGCTATAAGTACACAAGGTTGTTGAGCCCTGCTGCGCACATAAACTAGTGTTGCACTGTATTTGCAGCATAAACATGATAGGAATGGGTCCATAATTTCATACATACATTGGAAATGACACCTAGGATATGGTATGCATCTATGGATTTGAAGTAAGGAACCCAAGATTGGGAAGGGCTCACTAAGCGGTTTACGCACACATTTGAATTTGCTGACTAGTAACCTATACTTGATGTTGTGCTTCAAATGATAAGGGAGAATACATTTGTTGAAATACCTATCAAGGAGGCCAATGCTCACCAAGGAAATATGACCATTTAGCAATGGATGGTTTTCTACAATTTAGTTGGAAACCCAGATGATGATCCGACTAACATAAACATACTAGAATCAGAAGGTACACGCGCAATAGAAGGAACCAGTATTTCAAATGACCAGTTCCTTAAGATGTTGAAGATCAGGAAAGTAAACATTAGGTCACCAGACAACCCAAATTTCTCCAATATAGGAGATTATTGGGACGAAGAGATAGTCGTGAAGATCACAGACTTACTGCACAAATACCAGGACCTATTCCCTACCAAATTTTCAAATATGAAGGGGATAGTGGGAGATCTAGGGGAGATGAAAATACCCCTGCAATCGGACTCTAAACCCAGTAAGAATCGACCCTATAGGTTGAGTCCAAGGTATAAAGAGAAGGTAAATGAAGAATTGGATCACATGCTCGACATAGGAATTATTGAACCTGTTGAAGAATCAGAGTAGATCATCCCTATAGTGATCCAGTATAAGAAAAAAACTGGCAAAGTAAGGATTTGTGTTGACTTGAGGAAGCTAAATGATGCATTCTTACATGATCCATTCCCAACATCATTTACAGATGAAGTGCTTGAAAGCGTCAAAGGACAAGAAATGTGTTCATTTACTGATGGATTTTCTAGCTATCATCAAATCAGAATCATGAAGGAGGATCGCCACAAAATGACCTTCATTACTGAATGGGGATGCTACTAGTGTACGGTAATGCCCTTTGGAAGGAAGAATGCACCTGTTATTTTTTCTAGAGTAGAATTCTCTGCTTTCAAAGATTTTATTCATAAATTTCTTGAAGTATACTTTGATGATTGAGTTGTGTTTGGTCTAGTAAGAGACCATATTGATATTTTGTGCATGATGCTAGCCTGTTGTCGCTAGTATCAGATCTGCGATAGAACCAATGCAAAGAATAGGAAAAAGCGCCAAGTGCATGAAAAAAAATAAGAAGCATAGGAAAGGTGAAATGTACTGCAAAAAGAAGAAATGATAGGCTGGCCGACATTAGAGTACGAATATCCGGCAGAGATCGAGGCAGTTATGATAGCTAAGATTCATAAATTCGAAAAATATACGAGGATAATGATGATGTGCTTTTTGGTCCCATCAATTGTCCTCGACATAACTACCATAACTATGCTGATAGGTACAACCCACAGATCAAGTAGCAGAGTTAATGAAGGAATGTGTCGGTCAAAAATCCCATGTGACCGATTGGACATTGACCTCAAATTGCATGACGACGGCAGAGCATCTGGGTGCATATAAATATCAGGCTTCACCATCGAGCATCCTTTTTCACACATGGAGAGAACCAGAGTCAAGTGTTTACAGAGACAAATCCTATCACAAAATAAGCTGACACCCATGGTAATAGAGATCCACAGTGAGAGTGAGCTATTTGACGCAACCGTTATCATGGGTTTCCTAATCATCAAAGAGATTGAATCGTCTGAGGTACAATAACCAGAGTAGCAACTAGAACTGATGGCGAGAACCAGAAAGCAACTTGCTATTGTGGCTGCCTCTACCAATATTCCAACCCTTGGTTCACGCCCTGTACCAAACCAAGCTCAGAGACCCAAAAATGTAGCTGCACCTACGCAACAACTCAAAGAGCTAAGACAACATGGAGAGAGTGCACCCAGAGATTCATCTTAGCCTGAGATACCAAGGAACCAAAAGGCTAAGGCTGTTTCGGACAATATTGGCAAAGCACCAATGGAGGAAGACTCGCTAGAGGAAGAAGCCATGGAGGAGGCCTCCCCACCACCCAGAGGCTAGGGTGATGATGAGGAAGATGAAACATTCTTGCATTATGTCTGACCAAAGAGATCTGATGTGGAGGAAGCGGTGCAACCAAATAAATCCACCACAGTCTTGCTAGCACCTCAGGTCCCTGCGAATATCCCTCTACTAATGGACGTAATGCCTAAGCTTTCCAAGTTAAAATTTGACACTCAATAGTAGGAAGGTCTGAAAAAGAGAGGACTATATGGTCATGGATCAAACCGACCCAACTGGGCCCCATGTGCTAAAGCCAATGCAATGGGATGGGGGTGTCGACCAAGAAGGGTTGATGAGCCTTTTATTCATGCCACATTTCAGCCACATGCTCCAGACCAATATGTATGTAAAGAAGCTCCTGGTCTGCTTCTGTAGAGGGTTCCTATGGCTCGATCATCCATACCCTATTGACATTGATCTCATATTAGAGATCACAGGGCTTCCAAAGAAAGGACATGACCCCACACCATATTTGCAACAGAACATGGATACCACCAAGATAAAGCTAAAGTATAACTTTCAATGCACGAAAAGTGGATTCCTGATTGGCCCTATCGACAATGTCAATCTGTGGTTTGCTGCAAGGATATTCTCTTGTAAGCAGGATGCTACACAGGATGAGGCCGACCCAATCTACTGCGGGAATAGTAGAGCTTGTAGAGCACTGCGCACAAGGTATGGTTTTCAACTGGTTGCAGTTCTTGCTTAATGAACTGATCGATGATGCAGTGCAGGCCCAGGAGGATCCTAACTATAAATTTTGCTACTCTTGGATGCTCATCTTGGTCTCATTCACCTTGTGGGCGAATCCTCCTAATTATGAACAAATGGATGTCCCACTACCTTGACATGGTGCAAAGCACCATAACTTGTGGGAAGACAAGAAAAACAAGATCCACCAGAAGGATAGTAACATTGCATTGTTTATGCACATAGAGGATTACGTGATGTTATCCAGTGATCTCACTGAGTCTAGGATGCGTCGGTGTGCAGGTACACGGACTTCATCAATTTCTAGGCCGGTGCACATAACATGATTTTGAAGTATAAGAAGCACCCAACGAGACAAGCATACAATGCAGGGTTCATGATCAATAATGTTGATGTGGACGCAATCATCCAAGAATGATCAAATGAATGGCGCGAACCACTAGCAGAGTCATTACCCAAAGAAAAAAACCAAGAGGACCCACTAGTGGACAAAGGAAATGAGGAAGGCGATGATCAAGACAATCAGTCGCAAGAAGAGGAAGAAAAATATGATAATTAGGATAGGGGTAGCTCTGATCATGATGATTCAAAGTGCACACCTAGTCAGGAAAACACACTGACCCAACAACAAAGCAGCAACAAGGATGGGAGCCCCCACGCAAGAAAAGGAAAGCTAGCAAGACAGATAACATGGATACCTTGACTGAAGAGTATATCTGCACACTAGCAGAAGCTGTAGCTATAGTCGCCAAGGACAACCTCATTGTTCTAAATATGCAGTAGGTAAGCATAGCTGATCAAGTTGGGAACCACCTTACTAAGTTGGTATATGCCATTAATGAGGTCGAAGCCACTATTGAGGCCAATACATATGGCATGGATCCCAGTATTCCATTAGTTGTACTAGATTTAGTGTCACTGATCAAAGTACAAATCCATGGGTGCACACTTGAAACAGGGATGGAGACACATGCATTTGATTATGTTGTCAAGGAGTTTGACACACTACAAATCGACTTCTCCAAACTATCATTGGGTGAAGTCTATGACTTGTAGCAGGAAACCGTGATAGAGGTACAGCTTAGGCAGAATGTCGTTTCCTATCAGGAAACAAAACAAGAAAGGAAGGCCAAGGCATGCAAGGCCCTCCTTAAGGAAAAAGAGAAAGAAATTTAGGCACGCAAGAATAGACATGTCGCATTAGTAGAAATGATTAAGGGCACAGTCATAGAGTTCCCACCAGAAGTGAGCCAGGAAGATGAATATTTAGCAAATAAGGTTTCCCAGCTGTCATAGATTGTAGTCGAACTGAAGACACAGGTTGACGAGCTTTTGGATAGGCAGGTACCGAGCACACCTCCTGAGTTGCTTGAGGAGAGAAGAAGAGCAGCGCTTGAGGCTGCTGGGAATATCACAAAGGGAGAATCACTCTGCACAAAGGTAGTAGAAACTGTTTCCATGGTTCAGGAAGCAATTCTAGAAGATGAGACTTCCAAAAACATAAGGGAAAGCACATGATAGGAACATGAGAAAAACAACGTTGCAAAGACAGAGATGAAGAAGCCGACATTTCAAGAGAAGGTTACAAAGATAGCACAGATCAAACATCTGCAGCAGGAAGTCGAGGATATTCATGACTAATAGTGTAATAGGGAATCTAAGGTGGAGACATACTAGTTGGAAGCTGCATGGCTCACAGGCCTTATTCAGCCTGTACAGCAGAAGCTTCAGCAAGTAGCGCAATCTCTAAAGGAAGAACCGTCGGAACATATCAGTTCCGACCATGTAGAGAAGAGGGCCGCACAAGAAAAGGAAGTCACAGTGGAAGTTACTAGAGTGCAATAGATGGTTAATGAATTCTATCTAGGACAAGGTTTTCCCTCCCACGCATTCAGATCGTACGCCAAAAACATAATTTTTGGGGAAAAACATGAAGTTTTGCGGCAAACCATTTTTACGGAGAATTCCCTTTTTGCTTAGTGGCTCGGGACGAGCCACATGTGAGTGTTGGGGGCATGTTGGGCTAGGAAAAGTGCACAAGAAAAATATAAAAAGTGTGTGCATGGTAGGGTAAAAACATGTTAAGAAGAGAATGAAGGAACCGATGCAAGAAGGAAAAGCATGCACGTTGTAGTGGAAAGACAGGTTATGGATGGAAATTAGTTGCGACGATGATAGATGCGACTAGGAAGGAAGGTTCGAGTTGGTGGAAGAGGAAAATAGAATAGTTAAAGCTGGATTGGTGAAAGTTAAGGAAGATTGCACAAGGATGAACCAACAGAAGAAGGAAGGACAATATTTGTGGCTAGTTATGACCAATACAGACGAGCTAAAAGACGTTTGCATGACTAGTTAAAGCTGTGGTTAATGTCTTCCATTACTTTCATGTCTAGGTATGGGCCGACATTTATGTAACATAGATATTTTTGTAAGTTGTTGGGTCTGTAATAATTGGGTTGTACTCAGTTGACCCTGTGTGGTCTCATAAATTCTATAAGTAAGAAAAACCCGCTTTGTATAAGGGTTCAAAAGGTTATGTAAGTTCAGTAAGTTGGCTAGACCATAGAAGCAGAAGGTTGTTGAGACGTGGATCTTGCAGCTGTGTGCACAGACCGCTAGTAGTAGAATAATATGTAGTTGTGTGTGCAGATAGTAAAGTAGAAGAGTCGATCCAGGATGTGTGTGGATCAGTAGGAGTAGATAGAAGAATAAACCAGAGAGCATGAGAGCAAGATGATTGATTCAGAAAGACATATCTTAATAACAGTCTGCAAGTTGTAAACTGCAAGGTGCTATACCCATTTCTCATTCCAGATGAAGAGAAACTTGTTGGTTTTTCCCAGATGGGTTTCCACGCTATTTCTTGTATTATATGGATGAATGTTGTTGAATGGTGAATATTTATATGAATACTTTCGTACTTTGCATTATTACAGTTATTGTTGAATGTATGTCACAATCTAGTTTATCAGTACAAGAATGCTTAAGGTTGGTTGGAATGGTATGTACGAGTTCATGGATAAATTGTTAAGTAAAAGTGTAGTTGCACACTATCCATTGAGTATAAGGAACCAGTTGTGTCGCACTAGTTGTAGGGTTGTAAGAACAAGGATTTTTCACGTGCAAGTCATGATGCCTCAATGTGTTGTTGGCGTGCATTAGTAAAACTCCATCCTATCTCCTTTGTCAAGTGCCTTGGCCACACACCAAGGGACTATAATCCCTCACCAATTGCAAAAACATGGTTATGGCAGTCACCCATTAAGATATCTTTGGTGAGACTGTTCTTATTTCACAGGAATTTCCGACTGAGCTTGCTCTATCGGGCTGATGTCTTTTGGTGTCATGTTGGTATTGTGTTGGTGTTGAACCGCGGGTCGAGACATGAAGTATAAAGAGGCCAACAGCCAATGGGGGACAAATCCATGAATTTAGGGATTGAGAAAGTCATTTTTTCCCACGTGAAGCCATAGAGTCATTCCATGTTTTGCTTTGATCTAAATTGGTTGGTATTGGAATTGGGTCTAAACTAGCTTGATAAACCTAGTGTATGAAGGAACCTCACAGAAAAATCCAGAGGGGCTGGTTTTTTTCTTTACACACCGTAAATAGCATTGGCATGGAAATCATAGTCTGAGGGACTGTTTATAAGAGAATGGAATGCTTCCTTTTGTTGGGTGTCTATATTTTTATATGTCAAGATAGATCTAGTGCAGGTGTCCATAGCTCTATGATTTAGGCCACTACCTTAGCAATTTTGCCTCCCACCTCCCTAGCAACCTGATAAACCCAACTATGTTTGGCTTGGATGAAGTTTGATATACCTTTGGCTATGTGTTAGTTTTCTAGTGTTCCCTTATTCCTTGTGGGAATCATGCCCAACTTGGGGGTGGCAGTGTTGCTGAGAGATTAATGAATACACTGGCCTATGATTGGGTGGAACGTTCCAATGGCGTAGCTAGTTGCGGAACAAGATTCTTTCAAGATAAGTATCTCTTGTCTATTTTATCTCTGCAATGGATTAATATGAACATGTTAATGATTGAATGGAATGTATTTTTCTTTTGTTGTATGTTAATAATTTATGCATCTATGTATGTTTTTATTTCAATGAATTTTATCTTACATTCATGGCACTTAGATTGCCCAGATTAGAACACATAATGGTCGCGTTCCCTCTTAGGTAGATGGGAGGGGATGTGACAAGCTACCATCTAGTTAGATCACAACATCTCAAACCTCCAAGAATGTTGACCACCTGTGAATATGAAGGAACGTAACTCTATATCATCAACAACTTTCCAAAATCCATCATCCCTCAAGTCAACACCATGGGAGAAAATAACTAGACACCACATCATAAGTTGTTCAGGACATCCTACAAATATAATTACATCTCCATACAAGACCAAGACAAATGAATTCTATTTATGAAAATCACAAAGATAGATAACTTCAAAAATCCATCCTTAATGAAATACCAAGATCATGGTATAATCAATCACCCATGTAGTACTATCATCAACTTTTTAACATCATAACCTCTTTCACACACCTTAAAACCTTTGACAATCGACACACTAACATGACTAGGTTAAGTCTCTCTTTCTAAGAGAATTTTTAAGAAAGAGTATCATCAAGGCCCAATTCTCTCTACCTAAGACATTAAAACAACCCTATCCCTATAGTCAAAAACACTCTCATCATTTTCAAGCCTAGAATCAATCTATAGGTTCTAAACCTATCTTCATGGTATCTCACCATGCATTATCTACATATTCCTCCACAAAAAGTAGATGGCCCATCTTTCCTTTCCATGAAATGTACAAGTGCCACTTGATCAACAAGAAACCTGTAAATACCACCCTCACTCAAAAAACTACAATCATTGATGGTGCACTATTTTCCTTAAAATGGAGCTAATACTATACATATATGATATAAGGAATTCTCTCAAAACATTCTTATTCAAACAAGGAACAAATATAAAATCACTCACATGTGATAAGTAGCATCATAACCAAGATCCACACTCATACCTCCCTATTTCTCTTGAAACATGTTTAATAATGACCTATCATATGTCATGTGTCTTAAAGCTCCAATGTCCACATACCATCCAAGGCTAGACACAATATTAAAATATAAGAAAGACACCATAGCCATATCCATGTTAAAAAAACAACAATATGAAGAATACATAACATTTTTAGGGTCCAAGAGATTCTCCCAAAAAACTTAGGGTATCACACCCACCAATATCAACAAATTCAAGCACCTAACCTAAGTGCACAACAATTGAAATACCAAGACTTCATAAATTACATATTGTGTCACCAATACAATAGTTGACCCACGAATGCATTAGTTGACCTACCAAGGTCGATATGGGAACACAACCAATAGTTTCACGGTGGAGTGATTTGTAGAGTTGACCCACCAATGCAAGAGTTGCATTCAAGGAAACTGAGAAAAACCCTAGTTTATGAAATCAATGCCCATTGTAGAAATTGGGCCATGCAAACATGGTGGAGAGGGAACCCTAGATGTATTCACATACCAAGAGAACAACGGAGTCGACGATTCATCGATCCGACCTCCGGTTGTTGATTTATGTCTAGTTGAAAGTTGCTTGAAAATGTGTTTCAAGGACACTTAGTGAGTTTCGGTCGTGGAATGAATAACCAAAGCATAATTTCATATCATTGGATCGTACAGTTGTGTATCAGAAAGGATGATATGGGAAGACAACCAATAGTTGCATGGTGGAATTTTCTTTTACCCACCAATGCAAGAGTTGCATTCAAGGAAACTGAGCAAAACCCTAGTTTATGAAATTGATCAAGAATGTAGTCAATACGACATGAAAACATGGTGGATAGGTAACCCTATATGTATTCACATGCCAGGAGATCAACAGAGTCGACGGTTCATCCATCATACCTTCGATTGTCGATTTATGTCCAGTTGAAAGTTGCCACAAAATTTGTTTCAGGGACATTTGGTGACTTCCGGTCCTGGAGAAAAAAAACAAGCAGAGCAGCATAATTGCATTTCGTTGGCTCCTGCAGGTGTGTATGGGAAAGGCTGATATGGGAACACTACCAATATTTGCATGATGGAGTTTTTTGCAGAGTTGACCCACCAATGCAAGAGATGCATTCAAGGAAACTGAGAAAACCCCTAGTTTATGAAATCAATGCACAATCTAGTCATCGGTGCATGCAAGAATGGTGGATAGGGACCCCTAGATGTACTCTCATTCTAGGAGATCAACGAAGTCGATGATTCATCGATTTGACCTTCAGTTGTGATTTATGTCTAGTGGAGAGTTTCCTCAAAATGTGGTTCAGGGACACTTGGTGACTTTTGGCCCTGGAGAGAAAAAACAAACTAAGCAGCATAATTGCATGTTTTTGGATCCTGCAGGTGTATATGGGAAAGTCCAATATGGGAACACTACCAATATTTGAATGGTGTATTTTTGCAAAGGTGACCCACTAATGCAAGAGTTGCATTCAAGGAAATTGAGAAAAACTCTAGTTTATGAAATCAATGGATAATTTAGTCACCAGTCCGTGCAAACATGGTGAAGAATCCCCCCTAGATGTGCTCACATGCTAGGATACCAACGGATTCAACCGTTCCTCGATCAGACATCTGGTTGTTGATTTATGTCCACTTGAAAGTCGCCTCAAAATGCTGTTTAGGGACAATTGGTGAATTTTGGTCCTGGAGTGTAAAACCAAATGAAGCAGCATAATTTCATGTCATTGGATGTTGCAGGTGTGTATGGGCAAGGAAAATATGGGAACACTACCAATATTTGCATGGTGTGGTTTTTTGCAAAGTTGACCCACCAATGTAAGAGTTGCATTCAAGGAAACTGAGAAAAACAATAGTTTATGATTTCAATGCATAATGTAATCACCAGGCCATACAAACAAGGTGGAGAGGCCTTCCTATATGTATCTACAATCCAGGAGACCAATGAAGTCAATGTTTCGTCAATCTAACCTTTGATTACTGATTTATGTCTAGTTGAACGTCGACTCAAAATGTTGTTCAGGGACTCTTGGTGACTTTTGGTCATGGAGAAAAAAAAAAGGAGTATCCTAATTGCATGTCGTTGGCTCTTCCAGGTGTTTATGGGAAATGCCTATATGGAAACACTACCAATAGTTTCACGGTGTAGGTTTTTGCATATTTGACCCACCAATGCAAGAGTTGCATTCAAGGAAAATCAACAAAAGCCTACTTTATGAAATCAAATGCATAATGTAGTCATCGGGCCATGCAAACACAATGGAGAGGGCCCTCTATATGTACTCGCATGTAAGGAGACCAATGGAGTCAACAATTCATCGATCTAACCTCTAGTTGTCAATTTATGTCCAATTGAAAGTTGCCTCAAAATGTGGTTCAGGGACACTTGGTGAATTTTAGTTCACCAGCAAAAAACAAGAGTAGAATAATTGCATGTAATTGGCTTCTGCAACCATGTATGGGGAAGGCTAATATGGGAACACTACCAATAGTTGCAGGGTGGATTTGTTTGTAGATTTGACCCACCAATGCAAGAGTTGCATTCAAGGAAACTTAAAAAAACCCTATTTTATGTATCAATGCATAATGTAGTCACCGGTCCATGCAAATATGGTGGAGAGGACCCCCTAAATGTATTCGCATTCCCGAATACCAATGGAGTCGACAATTCATCGATCCGACCTCTGTCTGTTGAATTATGTCCTGTTGAAAGTCGCCTAAACATGTGGTTCAGGGACACTTGCCGACTTTCGGTCCTAGAGTGAAAAACCAAACAGAGTAGCATAATTGAATTCCATTGGCTCTTGCAGGTGTGTATGAGAAATGTTGATATGGGAACACTACCAATAGTTTCACAGTGGAGGTTATTGCAGAGTTGAACCACCAATGCAAGAGTTGCATCCAATGAAACTAAGAAAAACCCTAGTTTATGAATTCAATGCACAATGTAGTCATCATTCCATGCAAAAAGGGGGGCCCCTATATGTATCCACATTATGGGATACCACCAGAGTCAACGGTTTGTCAATCCGTCCTTCGGTTGGCAATTTATGTCCAGTTGAAATTCACCTCAAAATGTGGTTCATAGACACTTGGTGACTTTTAATCCTCCAGAGAAAAACCAAACGGAGCAACATAAATTCATTTCGTTGTCTCTTGAAGGTATGTATGGGAAAGGACAATATGGGAACATTAATAATAGTTGTATGGTGGAGTTTTTTGTAGAGTTGACCCACCAATGCAAGAGTTGCATTCAAGCAAACTAAGAAAAACCCTAGTTTATGAAATCAATGCACAATGTAGTCACCGGGACATGAAAACATGGTGGAGAGGCCTGCCTAGATGTATTCACATGCCAGGAGACCAACGGATTTGATTGTTTGTCGATTCGACCTCTGGTTTTCAATTTATGTCCAGCTAAAATTCGATCAAAATGTGGTTCAAGGACACTTGGTGACTTTCGGTCTTGGAGCAAAAAACCAAACGGAGCAACATAATTGGATGTCGTTCTTTTCTGCAAGTGTGTATGGGAAAGTTTGATATAGGAACACTACCAATAGTTGCATGGTGGAGTTTTTTTGCAGATTTGACCCATCAATGCAAGAGTTCCAAGAGTTGAGCTAAAAATGTAATAAAATATGCATTAATGTAATTAAATGTGCATTAATATAAAAAATATTCATTAAAAGTAAATTGCAACAACTCTAGAGCATGTTATTTTTCGAATTGTATTTGGTATTGTCTAAAGACATCGTTATTTCTTGGCACCTCCAATGTTCCATAGATCATGTTTCTGTCCTAGGCACACGAAAGGATAAACATTAGTACTCTCATCATAAAATAAAGAGAACCTGATGAAATTGTGCAAACATGATTTATAGATAACTCAATTTAGGGTGTAGGATGGTGTTTATATTGTCTAGTATATTTTGACTAGTTGGATGTATGGGAATGGTATTCATCAATGATAGGTTAGTAATGAAATTGTATAGGTGAATGGTATTGAAATTGTTCTTCAGCATGCACTTTAAATTTTAAATAATGCACTTGAAAATCTAGCCACACTAGACAATCTAGTAACACCTGGAAATTAACTCACTCTAGTAGGCCATATGGATCATCTCTGTTGCCGATGGTGTCAATCAAATCTCTCATTCTCTAAATGAGGTAGCAATTATCGTACATGTTCCATATTATTGTTCGAAAGTGTGCACATTTTGATGTTTATACCAACTACCAGGTTGGAGAAGTGGTATACAATAGCTCTTGCACTATAGTCCTGATATACATACCCACCCTTCCTTTTATGTTGTGCTGCTACTGTCAAGTAATCCCCTTTTATAACCATAGAGCCAGTTAGGAATTTAATATTTTTGTCATCTGTAACAGGTTTGAGAATGGTTTGTTTCCCCTCTAAGCAACGAGCCAACCAATAGTCAGAACCTCATTCATTATTTTTTGGGGAAACCACTGCATATATCTAACCTGTGAAATGAAATAGGTCGAGTTAATAATAAATTTATTTAAAAAGGTATTGCATGTAACATAAATAAAATTCTTTATATGTAAAGGCTTGTAGTGATTTAAGTACTACAAATTTACTTTTTTTGTACCTACTTGTATGAAATCCAGTATGTGATCATAGTGTGTAGAAATATATGTATGATCATCTTCCATTGCGTCTATTTCATTATACCACTTCAAAACGGTGGCAAGTGTAACTCAATCCCATGTATCAACCATATCTATATACTCATAATCATCCCATTCATCGATGCTATAGGAACTGCAAAAGAATACTTTCAATCTTGTCCATATCTGTAGGGCCAAGTTGTCTGAGCTTATAATTGAATGAAACTATCGAGTTCGATGCACCATGTTCACCCGATGTGTGTTGGATCGGTACACATTTGTCACCTCCAAGAATATTCTCCACACTATGGTTTTCCTTGTTGCTTGTTCTCCCATCACAAATGCACACCATTTCACTATAGATGCAACATCTCGAAGGCAAGAAACTGTAAAATTCATCTATTCCCTTCTAAGGGCAGTTTTTATGCATGCACCAGTGCCATCGTGCTCTCCTTTTCCATGGCCAGTTTCAAAGTAGTTCAATGTATGTGGCACCTTGTATTTTATGTGCAACAAACACAACCATTGAAATACACATGCAATCTTTAACTGAACAGCACAACCATCTAACCAAATCAAATGATGACAAAATGGTATATTCATAGATATCTCATTATCATAAAACAATTTAAAGAAATGTTGCACGTAATGGATGTCATGGGTCCAGTCGTCACTTACGTAGAAGTGAACTTTTTTCAATATCACACGTTTCTTTTCATTGCTATCTGTCCCATGTCGATAAGTGATATGGACCATTATGCTCACCTTCTCTGAGTGATATTACGGACTTTGTATTTCTTTTTTTGTTTGTAGGGTGTAATTTTCTGCAAATTCAACCACTGATAGTATTATTTCGAGAGGGAAGGTGTCTCAGCATATTCTGAATTTCTCGTCTTTCCACCCTGCCATATCGACATGATGAATGTACTGTTGGAACTTTCCATGAAACTGTGAAATAAATTCACATACTTGCACGTAGTGGGAAACAAAATAAACAATGTTATAAAACATCATAAAATTATTTACATGAATATAAAATTATGTTAATAAACAATGTTATAAAACAACATAAACAATATAGTCATTTAAACGAGTATTATTCATGTACATTGTCACCTGTGAAGTCACCAATTTAATCTTCTTTCTTTATTTCCCATCATGTACCTAATATGTCTCATACCGATAGTTTTGCTTTAGG
This sequence comes from Pseudotsuga menziesii, assembly GCA_001517045.1. Lineage (NCBI taxonomy): Eukaryota > Viridiplantae > Streptophyta > Pinopsida > Pinales > Pinaceae > Pseudotsuga > Pseudotsuga menziesii. The sequence continues at coordinate 108,548 of LPNX010627250.1, forward strand.
ACAATTGAATTCCCGAATGGTTGATCTTCACTCTCATGGGTGAAATCATACCATAATGATATCCCACCACATTTGTTGAAAGAACCCTCTACACATTTTTTTAAGTAATATGTCTGCCCATCTTTCCTCGAACACATTATGGTATGGATGGCAAGTGTAACTCAATCCCATGTATCAACCATATCTATATACTCATAATCATCCCATTCATCGATGCTACATGAATCGCAAAAGAATACTTTCAATCTTGCCAATATCTGTAGGGCCAAGTTGTCTGAGCTTATAATTGAATGAAACTATCGAGTTCGATGCACCATGTTTACCCGATGTGTGTTGGATCGGTACACATTTGTCACCTCCAAGAATATTCTCCACACTAGGGTTTTCCTTGTTGCTTGTTCTCCCATCACAAATGCACACCATTTCACTATAGATGCATCATCTCAAAGGCAAGAAACTGTAAAATTCATCTATTCCCTTCTAAGGGCAGTTTTTATGCATGCGCCAGTGCCATCGTGCTCTCCTTTTCCATGGCCAGTATCAAAGTAGTTCAATGTATGTGGCACCTTGTATTTTATGTGCAACAAACACAACCATTGAAATACACGTGCAATCTTTAACTGACCAGCACAACCATCTAACCAAATCAAATGATGACAAAATGGTATATTCATAGATATCTCATGATCATAAAACAATTTAAAGAAATGTTGCACGTAATGGATGTCATGGGTCCGGTCGTCACTTACGTAGAAGTGAATTTCTTTCAATATCACACATTTCTTTTCATTGCTATATGTCCCATGTCGATAAGTGATATGGACCATTATGCTCACCTTCTCTGAGTGATATTACGGACTTTGTATTTCATTTTTTGTTTGTAGGGTGTAATTTTCTGCAAATTTAACCACTGATAGTATTATCTCGAGAGGGAAGGTGTCTCAGCATATTCTGAATTTCTCATCTTTCCACCGTGCCATATCGACATGCTGAATGTACTGTTGGAACTTTCCACGAAACTGTGAAATAAATTCACATACTTGCACCTAGTGGGAAACAAAATAAACAATGTTATAAAACATCATAAAATTATTTACATGAATATTAATTTATGTTAATAAACAATGTTATAAAAAAACATAAACAATATAGTCATTTAAACGAGTATTATTCATGTACATTGTCACCGGTGAAGTCACCAATTTAATCTTCTTTCTTTATTTCCCATCATGTAGCTAATATGTCTCATACTGATAGTTCTACTTTAGGACAATTGAATTCCCGAATGGATGATCTTCACTCTCATGGGTGCAATCATACCATAATGATATCCCACCACATTTGTTGAAAGAACCCTCTACACATTTTTTTAAGTAATATGTCTGCCCATCTTTCCTCGAACACATTATGGTATGGATGAAATATCTAGATGACATTGGCAGTACTGTACTTGATCATTCCTGCAATGGTTAGGATGCAGAAAATGACGTATATGTGCAAATGTATGATAATATATATCAAACTCTATGTGGTACCTACAACAACAAGTGTTCTAGATTGTATTGATTCTAACATAACAAGGCTTGCATTTTTTTAAAGATCTTTTTTCCAAGCCTTAGCTCTATGTGGGAAATTTTAAACATCTCGAACAATTGAGTTTGTGTCATGCCAAGATAATTTTTAACATGTGGTTAATTATTCATAGAACCCCTACAAAATTTTAACACATCCTTTGTGTTAGAATAAGGCCTAGTGTTATCATGCCAAAATGTGTGCACTAGTCCCTTCACTACTTCAACTAACTTCATGTATTTATGGGGCAACCTACCGCTAAATGCCCATAATATTTCCAATTGTCCCTATACATCAAGGTTGTATATTCTTACTGAATATTTTTAAGTGTATTTGGATGTAAAGGAAAAAATTGTGATGTGCATTTAAGTAAACGACGTTGTCTTGTGGATCTACTTACAATTGATTTAGCTAAGACACAGCAAGTCACATTAGAGTCCTGTGAACAATTTCTTTTACCAATCGATGTGAATGCACCAGCAAGAGATTTCATAATGTGATTACTTGATTCGATATTCTTCAATGTTCTTATGCCCAAATTTCTTCTAACAATTTCCATACTCCTATATTTAATCATACCTAAAAACAAATTGCATTTACTGGCATCATATTTTTTATCAAGATATTGTTTCATTATTTTAGAACAATGATGAAGGATAGAACGTTTAGGCACCTTACCTTCCATGGAAGTCAATTCACTCTCATCCACTTGTATGCATTTAGGAGTTCTCTTTCACGTTGATGCAAGATGTTTTGTGATTTGAAATGATGGAGTGGCATTTACATACACTATGGGCTGCCAACTTCGATTAGGAGATTGAACTGCCTCACATGGTTGTTGCGGAGCCACATTTTCATCATCACAAACATAATGATTGAACTCTTCACAAAATTGTTCGCTTAATAATGCACCAATATTTTCATCTTCCCCATAACCAGCTTCCGTTAATGTTGCATTATCGTCCTCAACCTCTACATCATGTATCTGTGATTTTCCCCTAGATGTTGAGGTATTTGATGCAAAGTGTAGTGTTCCATCCAATGAACTCAATATTGAAATGTGGTTCACTGGAGAATGAATGGTATTTTCCACTATCAAATTTCTCTGCTTTGACTCTTCCTCTAGGGTATCCAAAATTGTATTTTTTAGTTGAGCGGGAATGGGAAGTATTTGCTCATCTATTGAATGTCGATGATTTCTTGATTCTTCCCTCTTATTTTCTTCTTTTTTCAGCTTCTTTCAGTGTAAGCACCTTCCTCTCTCATTTGTGGCCTCTATTAGGTACATTAACCATTGAAATCCATCCAAACTTGTAAAATACCTATGGATTTGTGTAATAAATGATGAAATGACATATTCAATAATTGTCTGTGCGTGGGTTCAGAGAAATGATGTATTTTTCTACAGTAAAACTACCCCATGACCTACAACCCAACATTTTTTATAAAACAAGTATCGCATATGTGATATAACGCATGTCCGGTTTAACACATATGCGTTATATCGCATATGAGTTATGGTTGCAATGGTTTACCCCTAAGGGTCTATACGTAAAACATGATTTTCATATCACATATGTTATATAACACAAATCCTATATAATGCACATGTGATCTATCGCATATGCGATGTAGTGCATATGACATAGGAGAAGTTAAAATTACACTAATTAAGCTAAAAGAGGGGGGGGGTAGTCCAAGGAGGGAGAGAAATGTGTAGAGGGAATCATGGGAGGGACGGATGGGTAGGGGAGAGATATGTGGGGGATGAAGGGAGGAGAAATATAATGGTAAGGCACGGATGGGTAGGGGAGAGATATGCAGGGGATGAAGGGAGGAGAAATATAATGGTAAGGTATGGATGGGTGGGTCATAGATATAAGGGGAATGGGAGAGGGATATATATAGAAGGATGGGATGATTGGGTGCAAAACATATATAGGATAATGGATGGAGCAAATATATAGCATAATGGATAGAGGGAAAAATTGGGGGGGTGGTTAAAGAGTGAGAGGGAGGATAGGGAGGAGACAAATGGATGGAGTGGTTGTATAGATATAGGTATAGAGTTAGTGAGTGAGAGAAACAAATGGGGGGGTGGTTAAAGAGTGAGAGGGGGGAGAGTCAAATAGATAGAGAGAGAGAGATGGAGGAGAGACAGTGATGGATGGAGGGATGGTTAGAGGGTGATAGAGTGGAATAATAACAGTGAGAGAGGAGGCATTTAGGGAAATGAAGGATGGTTACACCAATGGATAGAGACGAGGGATTGTGTGTGTGTGTGTATGTGTGTGTGTGTGTGTGTGAGAGAGAGAGAGAGAGAGGGAAAGATATAGAGAGATGGAGAGAGGGTGCATGAATGTGTTTGAGAAAGACAAAGGGGGGAGGTTGTTTATAGAGGGAGAGCAGGTGTGGTGTTCAAAGACGAAGAGGTGTGTAAGTTTGTTTGAGGGGGGAGTGGTGAGATAAGGAAGGAGTGGGGAGAGAGGAAGAGAAGGAGGGAGGGGGAGAGAGGAAGAGAGGGAGGAAAAGGGGTGAGAGAGATGGTTGAGGGATGGTTATAGATGTAGAGGGATAGTGAAGGAGATAAATAGCGATGGTTATATAGAGAGGGATGGAGAGAGGGTGTGTGGATGTTGCTCAAGGGGGAGTAGCGAGATAAGGAAGTTTTGTTATTCAGATCCTTAGTCCATTTTAGATTGGTTCAAAAATCATATTAATTCTCCCATGCATGCTTCTAATAATTGGGGAGCTATCAATTGAGTTGTTCTTGTGCTCAGTGATAGTTTAGCTTAGAAGTTTGGAATTGGTTCTTAGTTTTGGATTGGATTAGATGATGTTATGGGTTGTAGAAATATAATATTGGTGGCGAATATTTTCATTCTAACTTATATTGTTAATGAAGATGCCTCTTTAACTTGGAAATGGGGATAGAAGACCAACTTCAATTGATAGGTCAATTGAAATATCAATTGAATTGTTTTCTTTTAGAACTAAAATTCATACAAGTTTAGTGAAATTAAGATCCAGATGTTTTGATCAAGACTCTAAATAAGAATGGAGGAGGTTATACAGTGTAGTCAGGCTATCAAAAGCTTATGAATGTACAGGATCTGGAAGATATATGGTGGTGGGAAATAATTTCAAGAATTTAAGATCCAAAAAGTCTAAAATTCTCATCTTTCTTGCTCTCACCTCAAAAGTATTGAATGAAGATATCTATCAAATGAAAAATAATGAAGGTATTGGAATATGTTATATTTGTTGGCAAGGTGGAGAAGACATACCCCACATCTTCATGAAATGTCCCTTTTCTCCTCAATTTTGTAATAAGATAGAATGTTGATTAGGAAAGAAGGATATTTGGTTGTACGAGTCTGTGGAAATAGGCCTAAAAATATGGTTTTCATGATAATATATAAACAATTATAGAGCAAGTAGTGTCCTAACTAGATGGAATCTTTGGAATTCTAGGAATGTTGTGTCTTTTGAGAATTGTCCCTCCCATTCTACACAGGTTTCTACTACTATGTTCTCTTTGAATAAACATTTGAAGGAAGATTTGAATATTAATATAAATATAAATTCCCATGCACATATTATTTCATTTAAACATAAAAATATATCATCATATAAAGGTACCATGCACCAGTATTCTATCAAGGGTGTATTAAAGTTTGCCATATTCTCGCATAGAACAAACAATATGCAACCCTTCCATTGGATTAGAGTAGCCTAGCTAAGTAGCCCAAGAGCCCAGGATCCAAGCCAAGTTATTAATTCCAGTATCCAAGCCCAACTATGACCGGATTACAATGATTGGCTATCGATATGAGATGACTAGCTGACAATAATTTTCAACATATATACCATACAATGTATAATATGTAGGTTAAGTTGTTACAAATTTATAGAAGCTCAAATCCATAAATATTCAACTTTTAACTCTTTATGCAAGCGTCAATATATATTTGCATTCTTTGTATTCTAAATCCATATTCAACCATAGCTACTTTGACACATTGGAAAAAGGGAAAACTCATTGTAAATTACCTAGTAGTTATGGGAAGATACAAGATACCCTTTCCCCAGTTTTACCTTCTTATCTCTATCCTACTACCAATTGATTTGAGTTTGGTACAGATTAAAACAATGTTAATTGAATTTCATTGTCTAGTTTGGGAAAATGGGTTTTCTTAGTCTAAGTTATATTATTCATAACTCCTCTTCATCCTATTGGAAGGAAATTTAGACAAGGACTCCTAATTCATTTTTGTATCCATTTCAATAACATTCTATTAAGGGTTTATACGTTGTTTTACCCGACCTGCATTTTTTAATGCATATTTGATTTATATCGCATATGTGTTATAATGCATATGCATTTTGTATCGCATTTGCATTATAGTGCACATGCGTTTTTTTATCACATATGCGATTTGTAAAATATAAAATTTCGGTGAGAAAAAGGCTTGGCATCATGTTTAAAATATCTTCGAACTACTGAACCTATTGGATAGGACAAATAAACCAGGGCTATTCCTTGTATTTCAAAACTCTGTGAATATGCTGAGTTTCGATGGCATTTTTTGCTATGACAAACACAATACTATTTTATGAAAATGTAGAATATTGCAGAATACGATGTTACGTTTCTGAATATGTAATTTTTTCTTACAGATGTATGTTTTATTTATTTATTATTATTTTTCTAAATGATAGATGTCAGTTTTTGAAAATAGATACATCCATTTTTTTTTATATAACTTTTGATTTCCTTCACCATTTCGCATGAAAACTATATGGTGCATTATAGGAGAGTGAGCTCTACAATATTATATATGGAAATCAATAATTTCATTAAGTTTATCTCCTAAAGTGTTGCACTTGCAGAGAAAGTTTTCGTTTCAAGGTTTTTAGACTTCAATAATTAATAATAATAAAAATAATTCATGAGTTTTTTTTTTAAATAGTGTTGCACTAGTACCATATGTCATTTACATTTATGCAAGAGTTTATCCAAAAATGACATCATTTACCTCATATAGTGTTGCACCCACACAAACATATTTGTTATGATGTGCTGGAAATTCGAAAACCCAATCTAATGGAAACTAATTTTATAATATTTTTCACAAATTTCATATAGATAAAAGTTATATATTATGAAAGCTAGTATTCAATTACCTAACTTTTTTATTTTACTTCAAATTCAATTCGATTAGGTAAGTACCTCTAATTGTCACCTAAAGTCATTGGTTCCATGTTTTTTTATTGTTATGTGGCATCTAAAGAGCCTTTCAAGGAGTCCATGATTGTGCATCATCCCAAGGTTAAAATCCAAATACGAATATATCGAGTTAAGTATGTTGAAGAAAATACATGATGAGGTAAACTTAGTCGTGGACTTAAAATTTAAATGTCAATTCAAGATTATATAAAGTAGGGTGTAAATTTTTCTTAAGGCGTAAGTGAGTAAAATGTAATTACAATTATTTTACTAAAAACATAACTTGCTATTATATTTTATAATTTTGTTTGTGATTTTATGATGCAAATGATTTCCAACAAGAAATTTTGGAGCAAGGAATGTAGGTTCATAGGGATGGAAGAAGCACTTTGAATGGGAATTGATAAGGTATTCGAAAGCAAAAGATAAATTTTGCGATGGAAAAAGGAAACATGATTTCTTAATTATTATGATAGGTTGGCAAGATAATATCATATGATCAAGCAATCACATTTATGGAAACTCATAGTTTAGATGACGTGATATGCCAATAATATACTTTGTAAGAATTTTTGGAAATTTCTATCGAAATACTTGAGTATGGTAACTGTAGCATTTTTTAGAATGAGTTGTTGTGTATATGTCACATATGTTATAAGAAAATTGATTTGTAGAATTTTTGAAATGGTTTGTACATGCATAGATACTAGAGTATCAAGTTATGCAAAGTGAAAATGTTGTTAAACATGTTAGATGTGTAACATTGTTACTTAAGTCTTGGAAGACATAGATGAATATACCTTGGTGCTGAGTCTATAAGCTCTTTAGTATAAAGCTTATTGAGTTACCATGTTGATATGGTGTTGATCCGTTGGGCTCAAGAACATCAAGCATGATCAAAATTATTAAAATCTTGGTTTGATGTGGGGTCGTTAGGCTCTTATACATTGATTACTCTCAGTGCTGGTTATGATATTTCATGCATTCAATATTTCTTTTGAAATGATATTAAATATATGTCATTATCACTAACAATGTTTTGAGATTATTGCAGGTAATGAATTACGGTTGTTTTACTAGTACCATAATTGAAGAACTAGATATGAATATATATAAACCTTGCAATAAGAAGATTGAACTTAGTACAAGTAAACACTAATCAAATAAAGAATTATGAAAATTTTGAGCTAAACATAAGGGACACCCTGGGTTATAATTCTCTAACTTCTAGGAAAAAATATCTACACTAAACAAATAGTTTTAAGACAAAGTATATAGGATTAACCAACTTATGAAGAGGAAGAATAAAATTTGGTATTCAAAATATGTGATTAAGAAAGAGAAAGCAATTTTGGTGTTGAGCATGTTAGATTTGGAGCACATGTGAGGTGTTAGGATCTATTAAGTGCTCTATTATATTAAAGTCCTAGGAAAAGAGCTACCAGTGAGCACCGAGAGGAGGTGCTAGGCTCTTACTAGGATGCAAAACTACTTGAGAGCACCCAGGTGAGGTGTTAGGTTTTGTAGTGATATTTGTTATGATGTTAATATATTAGTCTCATAGAAATGTGGGCTTCTAGGCCCTCAGAAATTTCAGGATCTATGCAACTGATATGCCTGAGATCTGTGAAAAGCCGATGAATGGTACCATCCTTATGTTATATGAATATATATCGATATA
>LPNX010627250.1:117309-157378 GCA_001517045.1 Pseudotsuga menziesii
TAATATCGCCTATATTTACATAAAATAATTTTTTTATCATAATATTCGCCAAAATTTACACATTTCAATGTTAATTTTATGTTTCATATTTAATACTTCCACCTATCTATAAACATGTCTTTTTCAATCCAAAACAATCGCCTAGAATACTATACTAAGTATAATATTAGAATCCTTAAAAAATACCCTGCCTACATCTGAACATGCAGCAGCATGAGGAGATGACCCTCATGTATATATATGCCAAAACTTTTGAAAGAATATTTCAGACAAGAAATCCTTGGAACATCAATGTCATACAAAAAGTTACAGGAATAATATATTCACAAGGTAATCCTTCAACGAAAAGATAAATTCTAAAATGTTGTTACAAAAATATCACATTGATTTTAACTAAATCCTAAGTGTCTAAATATCCTAACGATTTAGCACGGAATAGCAGTTAAAAAAATATTAAAAATAAGAATTGAAATAAAAGTTAAAATAGAAATGGTAATCAAATTGTAGAATTAAAGTAATAAAAAAAGTTGAAAAAGGTCATAGTGAGAGTAATAAAAGAGTAGAAGTGAGAGTAATAAAAGAGTAGAAGTGGAGGAGAAACCATTCTAATGAGAAAATAAAAAATGAAATGCAAGAGGTAGTCAAAAGGATCAAAATAGTTCAACTCTACAAGTAGTAAAACTAAAGGTTGTGAGGATGATAGATTGATAAGTTTGGAGAAAAACATGTTCTTGAAACTATGAAGCAGTATGATATTATTGAAATGTTGGATGTTAATAATTGTTTATATTCTTAATCTGATCTGCCTCTAAAATTGACGGAGATTTTAGCCTCTAAATTGGTATGATTTGCAGTTGTAGGAAGAAAAATTTGCTCACTTTTTTTCGAGGAGGGGGGATGCATGTAGGTGAGAAAGTTTGATTAGGGGTTCTTTTATCCCTGGTCTGAGATAATATCATGAGCTATGATCTATTTCTTTTTTTGGGTGTCGATCCCCTTAGCTGCATGCTAGGAAACCCTGCTTGACTTGACCCCTATCACTCTCTTGTTGGTAGCTCGACTCGTGGAAGACATAGGAATTTGTTTTCAAGGAGTTCTGTTTGGCATGGTTGCATGGCTCCCCTTTCTCTAGATTCTCCCCCAGAGGAGTCTTGCTAAAGCCTAGATCTTTCTTTTCAGGATCTAGTTGCGAACACGGCATCTATCACTGATTTGTTACCTCCTTCCTCCTCTTTTGTTAAACGATCAACAGTGCCCAAAGTCCAAATCATTTCAGTGATTTCACAAATGAAAGCTCTTACTCTGAGCGATCGAGGCCTCATTAGTCAATTCTCTGGGATTTGGTCATCGCCAAAAGCTATGGATATATGGATCTCTAAAAATTGGATTGCTCTCATAATAGGGGGATTACAAAATTGTTTCTACGGAAAAGGCTTATATAACTTCTTATTCAAAAATAAGGAAGACAAAGACCTTATATTTTGAACTGGGCCTTACTTCATGGGACCAAGAGGCTTATACCTAAAACATTGGAATCTCTCCTTCGATCCAGAAAAAGATGTCCCCTCTGCAGTGCAAGTCTGGGTTTGACTTCCTCAATTTCCTCTCCACTGCTAGAACAATGAATCCCTATAGACCATAGGGAAGTCTCTAAACAAATACATCAACAAAGATGAACCAAAAGGTCCCCTATTTTCCTGTGTCAGGATCTGCATGTAGGTAGACCTAGAGAAAGGATTACAGGAATGGGTAAACTTATTCATGGACGGATGGGAATTCTATCAGAAGGCTGATTATGAACAATTACCATTTAAATGTAGGAAATGCCATGAATATGGACATTTTCGTTAAGAACTGTCCAAAAAATACCCAGGAGGAAGCTGAGAAAAACCATGAAGAGAGGTGGAAAAAACATAAGAGAGGGAAAAAATCAAACCCTACCTCAGCTAAAAATGTTGGAAAAGGGCCAGAAAAAGCTCAGGAACAACCTAAAAAGAGAAATAGAACTTCTACCAGTAGTCAATGTGACCCTCTTGAGATTGAAGAAGGAGAAATTCAAGATCTAGTAAATCAGACCAAGGAAGGTGGAGTAGAAGCATCCACAGCTTCCCACTCACCTGCAGCGGAAAAATAATTAACTGGGAAAGCACCCAATGGATCGACCTCCCTTGAAGGAACCTAGGAAAATATGGTAGCATTAGATGAAGGTAACAATGAAAAATCACCTAAAGTATTTCCCTTTCTTAGGGGAACTTGAGTAGAAATGGTAAAGCATAGCAGAATTATCTCAAATCCTACAACTCTAGGCCAATCGTCATCTAAAGAAACCGAGGAAGTAGCATATCTAGGACCATATCAAGCCACGAGGGGAAGAAAAACCCAAATATAACAAAGAGAGAAATAGGAAGAGAGATAACTAGAATTAGGAAGACAACTAAGCATAGAGGACACAGGAATTCTACAGAATGTCAAATCCTACAGAACCAAAGGCTTCAGGTCCCAAGCAAGATCACACACATGTAAGAAATAATGAAAGTAGTCTCTTGGAATTGAATAGGCTTGGGAGGATCAATCAAGGTGGAAGCCCTGAAAAACTTATTAAAAATAGAGAAACTAGAATTGTTGGTCATCCAATAGACTAATATGCCAAAATAAGAGGTAATGAATTGGTCATTTGTCTTTTGGAAAAACATTGTTTGAAAGGCCATTAGCTCCTGTTGGCCACTTTTCCCAACTCACGTGACCCAGGTTCTATGCATCCTGTCGATCCAGCAACTACCCGAGATATCAACCCGATAGAGCAAGCCCCATTGGAAACACCTGCGAAGCAGGCGCAGTCTCACCTGAGATATATCGTAGATGGGTAACCGCTGGAACCATGTTCCCACGATTGTTGGGGAAGTATAGTCCCTTGGATCGCAACCAAGTAGCTCAATGAAGGTAGCAGGGTGGCTGGATGGAGGATTTGGTTCTACACGAATGAGCACAAATGTATGTCATCATGCGCGACCTGAATTTCCTATCCCCCTCGGAGCTAGTGCAACTTGTTCGGCGCAGGTGAATCACATCAATCGGCTCTATGAATTAAGTTGGGATTCATAACAGGAATTATACAGAATGATATACATTTATACAGTTTCAATTCAGCAAGGAATTATGTTCATCCATTTACCAATTGTAAGAAACTAACAGAAACTGAACCACATTTAACATTATATGGAAATCAACTAGTACTCAATCACATAAACATTCACCACATCAATCATTCATTTATACACAAGAAATAACATGGAAACCCATTTGGGAAAAACCACCAAGGTGCTCTTCATATGGCATGAGAAAGGATATAGCACCTTGTAGTCTGTGGGGTGCATACTGATCTTAGATATGTCTTTAAGTTCACACTCATAGTTATCATGCTCTCTGTCTTATTTCACCTAATATGCTGCTACTACGTACAGATCTGCACACATTCTGGATCGACTTCCATAGCATCTTCACTTCTCTAGCAGAGCTTCTGAATACCTTTTCCAGATTCCTAATTACCTTCCCCTTAGATTTGTTCTCTGCAACTATATATAGCTGTCATCTATCAAACCCATTCTGTAACTATGAATAGAAAAAAGAAACCTTCTAACTATTAAATCTCTCCTATTTATAACATTTTACATGACCACACTAGGTCAACTGCTTACAGGCAGCCTATTTACTGTCACCATCAGCCGCCCCCAGGCTATATTTGTGGTGATCATGACTCGACGCAAAGCACTAACGGATTTACTTACAGTGTGCTTCCCCTCGTGTGGCATCCACCAACTTAAGTTTGCTTTTGCACCCATGACTTCCCTGTCTTTTTCAGGTCGTTTTCCCCTTGTGCGCTTCCATGCTTACCTTTCCTTTTCCGCGCACCTCTCTGTTCTTCCTTCACGGGCCCTTTTCGTCCTTCACGATATTCCTTTTATTATATCGCGCACGCAGTGCATTTTCCTTGGTTGCGCACGTGAACTTCATTTTTTTTCCCCTTTCCTAGGACAACAGGCCCCCAACACTCACCTATGGCTCATTCTGAGCCATGAAGCAAAGGACATATGAGCATCCCCACCTGCGTGATATCTTTTGAATTTTTTTATTTTTATTTTTTTACTTGGGCTTATACAACTTCCTCTTCTGCCTATTCTAATAAGTCTATGCCCATGGCTTGCTCTGCATCTAGTCCGGTCCTTCTTGATGACACTTATGATGTTCTGTGTCATGTTCCTACGTGACCTTATTTGCATTCCATTCTTATTCTCCTACTTCCTCTCTTAGTTCTTCTGTGGTATCCACTGTGGCTATATCTTTCCCTGAAAGCTGGGCTGCATTGCCAATGTTTTGCTGGAATTGGGCCAGAATAGGTGTAAGTTGTTCTATCTCCTGAAAAGATTCATCTTCCTGCTGCTTGATTTCCTGCACTGTGCCACTGCTTGGGTGTTCTAACGAGGTACTATCCAGTGCATGAGTGAACTTGTGGATTCACTGTTGAACCGGTTGAATTAACTTTGTTATCCTTTCGGCCTCGGCCTGCTATTTAGTCATTTCCTTGTTGTGCATGCTTTCCTTGTCACATAGGTTTATGGCCTTATTGAGGAGCTCGTTAAGCTCAGTTCCCCTGGAAATTTTCTCCTTCATTGGAAGCTTCTTAATCTCATCTTTTAGTGCCAATATTTGTAAGTCTGCTTGCCGTGGTTGCTCGAAAAGTTGCTCTTCCACCGCATCATCAATGAGCTTATCCCATGTTGTAGGAATTGTTTCTATTGCTTCTGCACATATGCTCTTGGATTTCCTTAGCCAAGCAATAGCTTGAGTTGTCGATTATTGCCTTTGCTGCACCACTTCTGGGGGCATGCCAGGCTGCAGGTTGGTTTTCATCTCCTGGATCTCTTTCTAGAGGTCTGCGGCCAGCTTGGATAGATGTCTTAATTGATGCACTGGTTTGACCTCAAACTTTGATTCCTCATAAAAGAGTTGCACCGCTTCCTCCTTTATTACTTTTTCTAGCGAATCCGGCCTCTAGGCTTGGGCTGCCAGATCTGTGCGCTGGTGGTGGATAACTTGTTTTTGCTCCCTTGCTTTCTTAGTTGCCTTAGCTGCTTGAGATGCAGTTGTATTTTATCGGATTCTAATTTCTATTGCAGCAGCCTATTGAATAGAGTATATCTGAGGCAAAGTTAACTTTGAAAAAGTTAAAATCAATGTGTCCAAGCTATGGATACTTGCCTCAATTTCTTCACCTTTCTTAGACAATGCCTCCGTATGCATTTCTATCGTTAGGGGCGAGATCATGATTGGAGCCACAAAGGCATTTGATTGGGAGACACCATGGGTTTCAACTTGCATGGTATCGCACACTTCAGTGACAATCCACGTGAGTTTGTTAACCTTTGTGGTGATGGCCGCTGTCCAATTGGTTTTCCTCATCGCGAGCTTTCCCAAAGTTTTCTCTTTTACTTCAGTAACGGTGTCACACAGAAGAGTCAAGTCTGTGTCTGGTATGTATCTGACATAGGGCCAGTTAACCTTCTTCCTCTTTCTATATGGGAAGCTCAATGTGTCTTCATCTTCCTCCTCTTGCATGGGCTGCTTGCCGCTCTTTTTCCTGGCTTGCTCAGCGCTCAATTCTTCACTTACAGTGGGATCGTCTAGGTTGGCATTGGATAGATAGCACTCATCTTCTGCTTCACCTTCTTGGGAGTCATCCTAAGGCTCCTGCATACTGGTATTGGTGCCATGCTAGTTTGGGTTCTCTGGTGGATTCTCCTACAGGAATTGATGTCATGTAGGTACCTTCTCCTGATGGGTAAGCCATTCCTCAGGCCAATATTTTATTTCTTGCTCAATGTCCGCATCCCTGAGGATGAAGAATGTTGGAAGGGCATACTTCTTGCGGTCCCCACGTGGTTTCAAGATGATGTTGTGTTGTGCTTCATGGAATTTAATGAACGGATACTTTGCAACCATTGCAGGAGTTAGCCGGTACTGCGTTCGCACAATTTGTCGTAGCCTTTCTAGATGTAGGAAAATTGTAATTATGGCATCAGTATTGTGCTTGTTGTCCTTATGGTCCCAAATTTTATGGTAAGTCCTGCCAATGAACTCTACGGGGATATCCATAGGCTGATAGTCTGGTGGTGGAGCCCATACTGCAAAAGAAATTAAAATTAAGAGCTAGGAGAAGTGAAACTTACCTGTGGGTTGTTCCTATGCTTCTTGTTTATCATCCCACAGTTCATTCAATATCAACTGGGACCAGTTATGTGCACATTTTTTGGTAATTTATAATGCTGCGGCCATGCATTTAGCCGACCTCATCTTGCGTAGGACCTTGCTACACAAGATCTATGCTGCTACTTGCACCACACTATCCTGAATGGAGCTGATGAGAAAACACTTTCCTCCATGGAGGAGCTGATACTTATCCTTCATATTGTTTTTTTCTATCTTTTCCCCCTCATTATGCAAGTCTGGGGCCAGGTCAATTCCATTCCGTGGAATACCTGTAATGGATGAAATCAAGTCCAACGTCACCTCATATGGTTTGTTTAGCCAAAGGTAGACACCATGGAAGCACGCAAGCAGTTGCTTAACATACATTCTGATTGGTCCAGAAAGGCCGAAGTGGGGCATAAGGAGTAGGTTTAATAGAACAGACCCGTCCAATCCGCATGCATACTTTAGTGCAAAGACAACGTCTGCCTCCTTTGGCTGGATGGATGTTACTTCCACGAATTGATCTTTGGAGATGTCTAGCTTCCGAGTGTCATAGTCTTCAAACTTTAATAATTGAAGCTTAGTCAAGATGGAATCCTGGGGTTTTGTGACGCCCTATGGAATAATGGGTTCTTCTAATAGCTCTGGAATGTTCACCGTTACTTCTATGGCACCGGGCCACCTGGGTGATACATAGGGAAGTAGTAAGTTCTTCTCTTCTTCGGTGAGCTATGCCTCTGGTGATGATGGATGAACTGGGTATGCTCTACGAGCTTTGGGTATTTTGTCTGTAGGGTCGGAGGAACTTGGGGGGTCGGCATTCAAGGATTGTATAGCGATAAAAACTTGATCTCCTGTTGGTTGCACAAATGATGGGGAGGTATTTATTTGTGTGAGCTGACTTCCTGCTTGCGATGGATGCAACAGAATCTGCAGTGGTTTTTTGACAATCCTCGAATTTGGTACTACTTTTGAATTTTCCTAAGTCTTCTTTATCTTATTGGGCAGCCAAAATAGTTCAAGGTGTCCTTACTGGAGTGCTCACTATGGCTGTCATATTTTACTAAGTAAGGTCTTTGGTTTTAAAGGATGGCTCGGTCTGTGCAGTGGTCTTGACTCTTTGTATTGCTGGTTTGTTAAAGCAACATAGAAGTTATAGGACAGAGGACAAGGACGGATTATAGGCGACGAGTTTTTAAGCTGACTGGATAGAGTGAGGGACCCTCTAGCAGATCACATGGGCTTGTCCTTTGCATGCTTAAGGTCGATTATGCATTTGTCAGGGAAGTTAAGGAACTCTACCAAATGGGACCAAAACGTCTGCCACCTTTTTCCTCAGGCCTGCCGCTTTAATGCTACCGAACGTGTAGTGGTGCCTGATCTTTTTCAAATTTCCCATGCCCTTACCAGATCTCAGTTCCTGCTAGTTTTTTGCCACTTTTGGCCAGCTGTCTTGTGAAAAATATCTCCCCCCCAATTTTTTTTTTTTGCACATCACGGCTTTATGGGTTCGTGCCGCAGTCGTCACGATAGGGTTTTAATTGACTGCCATTGATCATGCATGCTAATGGTGTTCCATATAGCTTATGTATTTTTACTGCGCCTACTTCAGTAATCTACGCAACAATGTATGGACCTAACTAATGCGTTTTGAGCTTACCTGGATGCCTAAGAAACTTACTATCATACATCAGAACAAGTCCACCAACATTGAACTGCTTTTTTGTGATGTGGAGGTCATGCCAAGATTTATATCACTACTTTTCCACATGTTGATGGAAGCCTACAATAAAACCGTCTTCTTCCATTTGAACCAGCTCCGCCAGCCTCTCTTCTACAATGCCGGTATTAGTCATTTCCGTTATCGCAGCAATTTTTAGGCTCAAGACAATATATTCCATAGGCACGAATGCTTCTTGTCCATAGACTAAATGGAAAGGGGTGTATCCAGTTAGTCGTTTGCATGTTGTCCTATAGGCCCATAATACCGCTAAGACTTTCTGGTCCCAGTCGTCTTTGCGAACATTGCATACTTTGGTCAACACATTCTTGAGTACCTTTTTGAATGCCTCGATAGTTCCATTTGCTTGAGGATGGTAGGGTGTTTTTTTCTTGTGTTGGATTTGGAATTCTGCAGTCAGTTCAAAAATTAGCTTATTGACAAAATGCATACCTTGGTCGCTGATTAGGATTTTTGCACAACCAAATCTTGTGACAATGTTCTCAAAAAGGAAGTGGGCCATAGTTGCAATAGTACAATATTTTCCAGGTGTTTCCTCTGCCCATCTTGTCAAGTAATCTGTAGCAGTGATGATATAACACACACTAGTCCATTTTCCTGGTGGACTGATAGGGCCAACAAAACCCACTGCCCATTTAAAAAAGGCCTGTAGTGTAATTTGTGGCACAGGTGGAATTTCGTCACGTCGCGATGGTTTCCTGTTATTTGACACTTATCGCAATTGCAACAGTATTTTCTTGTATCCATATGTACCATCGGCCACTAGAGTCCAGCTTGCAAAATATTGCACACTGTTGCTTTCCCGGCATAGTGTCCTCCTAAAACACCCACATGTGCTTCTGCCATTACCCATTGTCTTTCATGATCAAAGACACATCTTTGCAGTATTTCATCTGAACCCAAATTATAGAGCTCTCCTGCAATTAGTGTGTATTCTGAGGCCTTAACAACTAGTTGTTTCTTTTTCCATGTTGAATAATATTCAGGTTCATATCCTATATTAAGTAAGTGTATAATCACATTGAATTATTTATTGACAACATCTATAGAAAATAGCTGCACATCCAATAAATTTTCCTCTAGGCTGGTGGGTTCCTCCCCACTTTCAATTCGCAATAAGTAGTGAGGCCCAACATTTATTCGTCCTAGCTTCACAATGACTTCAAAATCAAATTCTTGAAATAGGAGGAGCCACTGGCCGATTCCCCCCCCCCCCAACACTGGCTTAATGACCAGGTACTTTAGCATAGAATGGTCAGTGAACATTTTGAAGTGTCCACCCAATAGATTATGTATGAATTTTTGTAGCACATAGACCATTGCAATCCCTTCTCTTTCATTTTTGGTATATTTTTTCTCTGTCCTTGATAGTTTCTTACTTGCAAATGCGATCGGGTGGTCAATTGCACCATCTTCTGGTTGGGTTAAAACTATGCCAAGTGCAATCGATGATGCATCAACATGTACATGGAATTATTTTTTCCAATCTAGAAATATTAATATTGGTGCAGTAGCAATTTTACCCTTCATTTTATCCAGACTCTCCTTGAAGTTTTCATTCCATTTGAACTTGGAAACTTTTTTTAGCAGCTTCTCAATTGGGGCAGTTATCTCTGCATACCCTCTTATGAATTTCCTATAATACCCAGTGTGTCCCAATGTGGACCTAAGTTGCATGACTGATGTGGGTGGAGGCAAGTCCAGGATAATTGCTACCTTTGCGAGGTCGACCAGGATCCCATCACGGCATACTACATGGACCAACAACACACTGAAAGGTGCACAGAATATACATCTTCTCAAGTTCAGCATAATTTGATACTGGCGACACCTCTCCAGCATCATGCACAAATTTTCAATATGGTCTCTTTCCAGACCAAAGACCGTTCAATCATCAAATTATACTTCAAGAAAATTATGAATGAAATCTTTGAAAGCAGATACTACTATTCTAGAAAAAATAGCAGGGGCATTTTTAAAAGCAAGGGACATTACTGTGTAATGGTAGCATCCCCAATTCGTTACAAAGGTTGTCTTTTGTCAATCTTCTTACGCAATTCGGACCTGATGGTATCCTGAGAACCCGTTTTTGAATGAGTACATTTCTTGTCCACCAATGCTTTCAAAAACCTCATCCGTGAAGGGTGTAGGGAATGGCTCATGCAAGGAGGCATCATTTAGTTTCCTCAGGTCGACACAAATTTTGACTTCACCTATCGCCTTTTTGTCCTTGATGACTATGGGACTTATCCAATATTATTCTTCAATTGGTTCAATAATTCCTGCCTCAAACATGTGATCCAGTTCTGCTTTTACTTTCTCCTTATCACATGGGTTTAATCTGTATGGTCGTTGTTTCACTGGTCTTGCCTCGAGTTTGAGTGGAATTTTCATTTCACCCAAATCCCCTACTATCCCCTTTATTTCCCTGAATTTTGTTAGCAATAGGTCTTGAAATTCATGTAATAAATTGGTGATTTTCGATACTGTTTCTTCATCCCAGTAGTCTTGAATGTTGGAAAATTTTATATTGTCCTCTGACCTAATGTTAACCTTTTTAATCATTAGCGGCTTAACGAACTTCTCACTGGAAATGCTACTTCCTTCTACCTTGCACGATCCTTCCCATTCTGGAATATTGATGTTGGTCGGATCATCATTTGGGTCCCCAGAGATATTATAGCATGTCATCCAATGTTGGACTATTTCACAGCATTGGTGGGAATGCATAGCACAAGGTTGAGAATACACAATCTCCAGTGGGATCTCGACGAATATTTTTTCCTCAATAGTTTTTAGTGCAATATCAACTGTAGGTTGTTCATCTGCAAACTGGAATTTGTAAGTGAATTTATGTGCAACTTCTTCCAATTCCCCTATCTCCTGGTGCAACTCCATAGATGCATACCAAGCTCGTGGTGTCGTCTCAAGAGTATGGATCAAAATGGTGAAACCATTCCTAGAGAGGGTAGTTTGAGAATGCTTTGGAGAATTGTCCTATGTGTTCTATAGGGACTGATAAACCTGTAAATCTTTGGGTTATAGTTGTAATTTTTTCCCCAAACCTTACTTCTAGCAGCCTTCTGCACTGTGGCCATTCAATTATGGTGTTCTTATGTGTAACCCACCATTGTTTGGGCGTATCTTTCAATGCGAATTCTAGTGCAGATAGTCGTTGTTGCTATGTTACCAGTTCTTCAAATTCAGTCAAGAACATTGCCAAGTTAGGCAGTCCTTCATATTATTCTTGCACATTGATCTAGGAACAAAGCATCAATCTCATCAAATAATAATCAACAAATAACTCATGAAATGGTGTTAATCAGAACCAGAATGGTTTCCTCTGTGTATATTCAAAAAGCAATGAATGGTTACAATAACAATGTCAAGCAATAGCTTGAATCAATGAGAAATTTTAATACCTAAGGAGGCAATTCAAATTCAATGAGTGAGTCTAGCTTAACTGACTCCAAACCATTGGTTCACACTCAGTTAAACACTTGACCAAAACCCTAATTGACTCACCAAACCCTAATTGAAGTTGGAGTGCAATAAATGACTTAATCTCAACTAAAGGAGATCAAACACATGTCATAGCAAGCCAACCATTAAGTGCTAGTACTCCATGACTTCAATGAACCCCGATGAGGTTAACTGAAGCTGAAATGATCATCAAAAGTTGGTGGAGGCACCCTTATTGACTCCATATCATTAAATAATATTAAATAATCATTAAATAATATATTTAATGAGAGGAGGCACCTTAATTGACTGTATGAACTGATTGTAACCACCAGTTAGCAATTAGGTGCATTAATATCACTCAGATCACCCTCGGAGTGCTCCAGTTATCCTCCTTGACTGTAGGAGAAGGCTATGTTAGCCTCCTTGACTGTAGGTAGGCGTGTGTGTGACTGGATGATGGAAATTAATGCTCCACTGATGTCAATTAATGTCAATTATACTTAGGATAGTGGTTTAACTAGGCCAATTTGACCAAAAAGAGTNGGGTGGTAAATGTCTCCAACAACCCCCCTTAAGCTATACTCAGGAAGAGTTAGAAAACATAGATGCATAAAAATTATAGGGCCCCAGAAACAAAGGCCATAGGTCACCCAGTACAATAAAGTAACTGCTTAATATAACCAAGGAAACGGGGAAAACCTCATGGGAAAAATACCCCCACTCAAACTAAGCAGTAAATCAAGAATTGGTTCTTCTATGCAGTAGCATCCTGAGACTATGCATGTGAACCTCTAAATCCAAACTAAATGAATATTTCTGGAGGAATCTTCCACTTTGGAAGAATAACAATGCACACGACTGAATCAGAAATATAAACAGCTGCACGGTGAAAATTGGACCCATGTAGAGCAGTTGAAATCATCTGAAGAAAGAGCAAAGGTTCTTGAGGATTCAAACCATGTGTGGAACACTCAAGAAAATGATATTTTTCAGCCTTGAACAGCAAACCATGAGTGGTAAAATCAGCCCCAAATTTTAGGAGCAAGTGTCCAAGCAGATGCAGAATGTCTTCCTCTTTACTAGTTCTGTGAGGAGATGAGCATGCGATCAAAGGTAGAGAATCCCTGGGACTCTGGAGAGTGAATGATTGATCTCCATAATCTGATATATTTTCTGAAATAGATAATGAATCACATAATAAAATATCAGAAACCTCATAAGAGGGAACTAACACAAAATCCCCATCAGCGAAATTGAAGAAGAACCGCGATACTTGATTTTTCACACCGGAATTGGTGAGAGTAGCTACAAGCATGAATGAAAGATCTTGGATTTTAAAATATATGAAAAAAATTATATCAAATTAGAATTTAAATCAGATCTAAATAATTTCACAACAGATCCAAGACTATGAAATGAAATCAAATCCCCAGCAGCAGTTTTGTAGGAGAGTTGCGGTACTTGTTTCTGCACACCGTTGATGAGAACAGCTACAAGCAGTACATAATGTTTATGAACCTAAAATTTTGAACCAAGAAATATCAGATCAGATCCAAATAATATCATATCAGATCCGATAAGGTTCATATCAGATCCAAAATTATGGTCAACCGAGACGGTGGATGCATAGTTGTCCTTTTCTTCAAAATTCTGAATTTTGGTGCATGCAATCCTGCAGGATTTTGTTGGAAGTTCTAGATCATGGGAAGTGAATGTGTCACTCTTATAATCTGATATTTCTTCCAAAATATCCAAGTTTTTACATATTTTCACACCAGCAGCAACATTAGAGGGAGAAAAATCAAATTTCTCTTCACTTTCGGAAGCAATTACTGGTAAATTTTGCACAGAATTCAAAGGAAAATCACCGGTGAATGTTTGCATGGAAGTGCAGCAGTATTTTTCTTCAATATTAGAGATTCAAATGTATTCTTGTATTTCAGCAATATGAGGAGATGAGATATCAGAGATCTCATGAACTTCTGGAGCATCAGGAGAAGGAGTCACTTCATGGAGACTTTCTTCAATTCGAATTGAATGTGTAGAAGATTCTACTTCATATTCATCTTGAACAAATTCATCAGAGAGAGTAGAGCCTAAGAATTTTGAGTAAAGAACTCTTGTGGTGCTGGATGTGATCTCTAAAGTGCTATTATGATCCTCACTGTTCTTTCCAAAGCTTCTGTCCAATTTTGTCCAGACTTCCTTTGGGTATTCAACAGAACCAATAAGGTAGTAAGAGATAGGAGAAAGTGTTAGTTTTTCAGCATTAATCTAGAATTGTTAGGATCTTTAACTGAGAGAATAACAAGCACAACAATCAAACACAAGAGACAATGAACATAGTTTTTTTCCTCAGGGAAACCATAAAGGAGAAAACCCCGTAACTTCCTCAGAGATAGAAACAACACCAAAATAGAAAAGCCCAAAACAGTAAGTGATATCCTAACAGAAGTAATCTTCTTCTTGTCTAGCCCCAGTGTCTTCTCCTTCCTCAACTATGCGTTACACTTGAGTGTGGATGAGTTGTGTGATAAATAGAGACTCATGTTCTCTATTTATACTAATCCCAGCATGACTAAAACCCTACTAGGGCCGACCTCTACTAGGAGAGTCTAATAACCCTAGTGCCCCCGAACTGCATGGACTTTAAGCCTTAGACAATCGGAGGGTTACCCACTATGACTTAACATGACTTGTTTACATAATAGATCCTCCCGATCGGAACATCAGGGCATGACAACATGGCTCAATTACATAATAGATATATCCCAGAATAAACATCGGGTTACAAGACATAAGACAAATAGATGAATACATTCCAAAGTTACAAATACATCAACACTCCCTCTTAACTAGGAAGGTATTCTTTCGACACAATTTTCATCACTGTTCTTCTCCTCTGTATCAACTGGATCATCTCATCATATTCAAGTATTCTTTGTCTTCGAGTCTTCGAGTCATCTTATTTCTCTTAAAGTCTTCTTCATCTTTGAGTTTTTCAAGTCATCTTCTTTCTCTTCATCATGGGATCTGCATCATCATGACTACTGGCTCATCACTGTTGGATCATCACTTGATTTGTATCATCATCAAGTCTAGATCATCTCATCTGGATCACTTGATCTAGATCATCAAGTTTGGATCATCATCACAACTGGATTGTCACTTGATCTGGATCATCATCAAGTCTGGATCATCTCATCTGGATCACTTGATCTGGATCATCATCTTCTATCTCATAATGGTGCTATCTCGATTCTTCTTGTCACAGGAAGTTCTACATAGTCAATCCTGTAGGCCTACCTTTCATGTAGGTCTTCATCAGCGCTTATATTTGACACTTAAGTTAGAATGGCCTACCCAGCTCTTACATCTAACCACATCTTGTCAGAAAGGCATGACCAGCACTCACATCTGACCTCATCTTGTCAGAAAGGCCCGGCACTCACATCTGACCTCATCTTGTCAGAAAGGCTCAACACTTATATTCGATCATGTGCAAGCACATTGCATCAAAAATGCTCTGCACTTACATCCAACCCCATCTTGTCGGAAAGGCACAACACTCACATCTGACCATGTGTAAACACATCGCGCCAGAATGGCTCAACACTTATATCCAACCTCATCTTGTTGAAAAGGCTTTGCACTTACATTCTGACCATGCACAAAGCATCGCATCAGAAAGGGCATCCACTCACATCTGATCATGGAGGAACTAATCCTACCATCGCATCAGAATGGCCCCCAGTTCCAGACTGAGCTACCTGGTAACTGACCAGGTGCCTCCATTCCCAGAATGGCAGTTGCCCTTACATCCGACCTACTCGTCGGAATTGCCAACACTCACATCTGACATGGAAGGAACCTAATCCTTTAGCCATGACAGAATGCTTCAACCCTTACATCTGATCAAGTGGGAACACATCCCTCTATTACATCAGAATAGCTACTCAGTCCTAGACTGAGTGTTCCTGGTACCTCACCAAGAAGCTCCATTCAAAGAATGGCAATTTCCCTTACATTTTTCCTACTCGACAGAATGGCCAACACTCATATCTGGCATGGAAGGAAGCAATCCTCTCACCATGACAGAATGGCTCAGCCCTTACATATGACCATGGAAGGAACCAATTCTCTCACCATGTCAGAATGGATATGGGTCTCATCACTTTGTCTTGGAGGAAACCTCGATCTAGAGAACACCAAGCTTCTCCCCGAAGTACTCGAACTTCAGCCTAGCCAATGGCTTCATCAATACATCAGCTATTTGTTCCTCCATTGCAACATACTAGAGCTTCATTGCTCCCTTCTGCACCATATCCCTGATATAGTGATACTTGATCTCGATATGCTTAGACTTGTCATGGAACACTGGATTCTCTAACAACTTCACGCAACTTTGGTTGTCACAATGTATAGAAGTAGCATCCAACTAGAGATCAAATATATCAGATAGTAGCTTTCACATCCATACTGCCTCATAACTAGCTGAACAAGCTGTGACATACTCTGCTTCAGCTGTACTCAGTGCCACATAGGATTGCTTCCTACTAAACCAAGAGATCACACCTGATCCCATACTGAAACAACATCCTGAAGTGATCTTCCTATCAATGGCACTACCTACCCAATATTATCAACATAACCCTCTAGGTTAATCTTCTGATTCACATTGTACTTGAGCCTATAATCAACTGTACCCCTTAGGTACCTCAGAATATGCTTTGCAGTAATCAAGTGAACATTTTTCGGATCTGTCAAGAATTGGCTCAAGGTGTTCATAGCAAAGCAAATGTCTAGTCTCATGTTCGTCAGGTACATCAAGGATCCAATCATCTGATGATACATCATGGCATCAACCGTCTCTGAAGAAGGATCACTCAATAGATTCAGGTTCGGTGCCATAGGTGTGGCCATAGTCTTCCAGTCCATCATCCCAAATCTCTTTAGGATCTCTACTGCATACTTCCCTTGTCCAAGGAAGATTCCATTTGAGCTCTTCCACACTTCCATACCTAGAAAGTAATGCATCATACCCAAGTCCTTCATCTCAAACTCAGCAGCAAGATTTCTCTTCGTATCAATAATCAACCCATCTATACCTATCACAAATAGATCATCTACATATAGTAGAAGCATCACTGGGTTTCCATCCTCAACCTTGTAGTAAAGGTTGGAATCTTCTTTACCCTTGGTAAATCCCAAAATGGATAGAAAGCTATCAATTCTTCCATACCAGGTCCTAGATGTCTGTTTCAAACCATATAGGGCTTTCTTCAATATGCATACATGAGACTCCCTGTCATTTGTCTCAAGACCGAGTGGCTACTCTACATACACTTCCTCTTCTACTACACCATTCAAGAAAGCAGTCTTGACATCCATCTGGTGTATCTTCCATTTCATCACTGTAGCCAAAGCAAGTACTAATATGATGGAAGTGTATCTGGCTACAGGTGTAAAGGTTTATTCGTAGTCTATTCCTTCGTTCTGAGAGAAACCCCGAGCCACAAATCTTGCCTTATATTTTTCAATGCTACCTTATGCAGCATGTTTGATCTTGTAGATCCATTTGGAAGTCACAACTGACTTCTCTTTTGGTCTTGGGACAAAATACCAAACATCATTCTTCATGATCGACTGATATTCTTCGATCATAGCATCCTTGCATTCTTTTCATTCTGCCGCTTTTTCATAACTAGAAGGTTCTTTATCAATGAAATCACATAGTAAAGCTACATACCCAGAACAAGATCTGGTCCTCTTTCTTTCTCTGTGATTCTCTTCTGGAGCCCCATATCTTCCCACACCTTGGATAAGTTCTCATACCCAAGCAAGTTTCCTCTTGTGAGGATTCTTCTCTAGAGGTGGATCTACAGGTCTGTGGTTCTTCAAATTCTCGATCTTCTTCTTGAATTTCTTCATTCATGGTTGTGTCATGAATTCCGGGTGCTTCTGCTTCTTCAGGTTCTTCAGCAGGTCTCTTTCTAGATTTGTTGTAAGCTGTGTCTTCATCAAATGTCACATCCCTACTGATGTCAATCTTCTTGTATCCTGGGAAATAGATTCTGTAAGCCTTCGAGCTTTCAGAGTATCCCACAAATATACCCTTATTTCTTGAAGGATCTAATTTTGTTCTCTTTTCTTTTGGAATTTGTATGTACACAGGACAGCTGAATATTAAGAGATGGCTGACTTCTGGTTTCTTTCCGAGGAAGACTTCTTCAGGACTCTTGTTCTCAAGTACTCTATGTGGAGTACGGTTTTGTACATACACCGCTGTTCTAGCAGCTTCCGCCCAAAGATGCATAGGAATATCTTGATCATGAAGCATAGCTCTTGCAGCTTCCATGATAGTTTTGTTCTTCCATTCCGCAATCCCATTTTGTTGAGGATTGTAAGGAGTGGACAACTCCCTCTTAATCCGTGATTCTTTACATAGCTCTTTGAATTCATTTGAAGTGAATTCTCTTCCATTATCTGATCATAAAGTCTTGATCTTCTTTTCAGTATGGTTCTCGATCAAGGCTTTGAATTGCTTGAATTTGCTGAATACTTCATCTTTTTTCTTCATGAAGTAAACCCATGTCTTCCTAGAAAAATAATCAATAAAATAAACATAATATGCATACCCGCTTAGAGAGTTTGATGACATAGGACCGCATACATCAGAGTGGATGATTTCCAAGATTCCTTTTTCCTTGCTTTCGCTACTTGCAAATGTCTTCTTTGTGTTCTTCCCTTTCGCACATCCTTTGCAGACACCGTCATGTTTTGCTTGCATTTCTGGAAGACCTTCAACAGCTTTGCTTGCAAGAGGTAGTGCTCTGTAATGCACATGTGCAAGGCTTCTATGCCAAAATTCACTTGGCTCTACTGTTTCATGGACCAAGGCTTCTTCTGGATGGCCGTTTAATTTGTACAAACCTCCTTCTAGTTCACTGATCACTACCGCATCATCGATAGTGTTTCCTCTTGGCCACATGATGACTTGACCATCTATGAATGCAACCCTCATTCCTTTTGCATCCAATGCCGATATGGAGAGAAGGTTCTTCTTGAGTCCTGGAACAAACAATCCTTGTTTCATTGTTAGAGACTTACCAGAGTCTAGTTTATAGGAATATTCCCCACTACCTTTTATTGGATATTGGTAGTCATCTCCTAGCTTCACCTTGTGAGGTGATTCATGTTCTGAGAGCTTCATAAAGGATTCCTTGAATCCAGTCATATGTTTGGAGGCCCCACTTTCAATAATCCAATCATCACTTCCATGAGTAATGTTTCCTGTGAGAGCGGAGATCATAACATATTCATCCTCGCTTGAAGAATGTTCACTTTCATATCTGGATATCTTCTTGGATGGTTTATCATCCTCTACAGCATGAGCATGATGTCTTCTTTTGCTTCCCTTCTTCTTGGGAGGACTACTTTTGTTCTTAGGAAAATCTCTAGCAAAGTGTCCTTTTTCATCACATGTATAGCAAATAAACTTAGACTTATCTCTAGGATTTCTAGAGTTATTCTTGTGATGAGAGTACTTACTTCTATGATGGCTGGATCTAGATTTCTTGGATTGTACTATGAGAGCTTGATCTTCACTTCCCATATTCTCTTCTCAAGCTGCTATCCAAGATTCTTCTTGAGAGCATTCTTCCCACAGTCTGTTGAACTTGAATAACTTCTTTCTAGCACAGATCCATTCAATGAAAGAGTCCCATGTCCTAGGGAGACCATTCAAGGTGGTCATCACAATTTCTGCATTCTCCACTTCTTCATCTACTACTTCCAATTGTTTACTGATCTGAGAAACCCTTGTGAAGTAATACTGGATGGTATCTGCATTCTGGATCTTCACATTCTTCAGTTGATTTCTCAAAGCCATCTTCTAGTTTATGTTCTTCCCTTCAAACAATTTGGTTAGGGCATCAAACATAGCTTTAGGTGTCTTGAGAGAGGACACCTGTGGGATAAGGTGATCCTTGATAGAATCAGAAATGATACCCTTTGCCATAACCATATTCTTCTTATGTAAGGCCTTTGCCTCATCTCCCTCTGGAACTGGAACCTCCTCATGGATGTAGGAGTCTAACTCTTCTTCTTCCAGGACTAGGGAGATCCTATACTTCCAGGCTCAGAAGTTATCATCTCCCTCAAGCTTTTCATCAAGCTTGGTATGATGAGACATCTTAAATGAGAAACTCAAATGGAAATAAAAAATATTTTAGATCTTACCAGGTTCAAGATGTCGGATCTGAAACTTGAGCTAAAATTCTGCAGTACTGGATTAGGAGCAAATTAGGGTTTTACTTTTCTGGAGTTATGTCTACCCAAATGCCTTGAAATTTGTCCCTAACTTCGATTTTGGGGAGGAGATCAATCCAGGCCTAGACTCACTGAAAAATTCCTCTTCTATGAAAAGCCCTAATTTTCGACATTAGTAACAGGTCCAAAACTGAAAAACCTCAGAATTGGATTCTGCTTCGACAGAAAGATGCGCCCTAGGGAGGATAGTTATTCCACCTTAATTTTGCTGAAAATTTGTGGAGGAAGATCCATAAACTAGGAATCCCTAGTTCCCGCAGCTGCACAGTGTCTTCTTCTTAGATTAGCTCTGATACCATGTCAGTTTTTCAGCATTAATCTAGTATTGTTAGGATCTTTAACTGAGAGAATAACAAGCACAGCAATCAAACACAAGAGACAATGAACACAATGTTTTTCCTTGTGGAAACCATAAAGGAGAAAACCCTACAACTTCCTCAGATATAGAATCAGCACCAAAATAGAAAAGCCCAAAATAGTAAGTGATATCCTAACAACAGTAATCTTCTTCTTGTCTAGCCCCAATGTCTTCTCCTTCCTCAACTATGCGCTACACTTGAGTGTGGATGAGTTGTGTGATAAATAGATACTCCTGTTCTCTATTTATACTAATCTCGGCATGACTAAAACCCTACTAGGGCCAACCTCTACTAGGAGAGTCTAATAACCCTAGTGCCCTGGAACTGCGGGGACTTTAACCCTTAGACAATCGGAGGGTTACCCACTATGACTTGACATGACTTGTTTACATAATATATCCTCCCGATCGAAACATCGGGGCATGACAACATGACTCAATTACATAATATATATATCTCGGAATAAACATCGGGTTACAAGACATAAGATACATAGATGAATACATTCTGAAGTTACAAATACATCAACAGAAATGGCCAGACATATTGCTCCAAAACCTCTATCACCGTCATTTAGTCAGTCATTATAATTCTCATAAGACTCTTTTCCAAGTCCAGTAGACACCTCATAGAGACCTCATCTCTTCAGAGATGCAAGCATCTTCAACTTCAATTCTGAATAGCTTGTGAATGGGGTGAGAAGAGAGATTGATGAGTCCATTCGAAGTTGTACCTGTTAGAACCTGGAAATCAAAACAAAAGGGGCACCGTAAGGTTGGACAACCTGCACATTTTAGGTTTTCATCACACCCAGCATAGTCAATCAAGCAAGCTTGATCAACAAATTCTTTACTTGGTATATTGAGTGGTAAGCCTTGGCTTCTGGTGCAGTGATGGATTTTTGAGCTATTGCTCACTTTTCATGGAGAAATCTATCAAAAAGATTGTTTTTGAGAGATAGATCTTCATCCCGGCATAAGCTATGATACCATATTATTCTTGCACATTGATCTAGGAACAAAGCATCAATCTCATCAAAGAATAATCAACAAATAACTCATGAAATGGTGTTAATCGGAACCAGAATGGTTTCCTCTATGTATATTCAAAAAATAATGAATGGTTACAATGACAATGTCAAACAATAGCTTGAATCAATGAGGAATTCAAATACCTAAGGAGGCAATTCAAATTCAATGAGTGAGTCTAGTTTAACTGACTCTAAACCATTGGTTCACACTCAGGTAACCACTTGACCAAAACCCTAATTGACTCACCAAACCCTAACTAAAGTTGGAGTGCAATAAATGACCGAATATCAACTGAAGGAGATCAAACACATGTCATAGCAAGCCAACCATCAAGTGCTAGTGCTCCATGACTTCAATGAACCCCAATGGGGTTAACTAAAGCTGAACTAATCATCAGAAGTTGGTGGAGGCTCCCTTGTTGACTCCAAATCATTAAATAATATTAAATAATCATTAAATAATATATTTAATAAGACAAGGAACCTTAATTTACTGTTTGAACTGATTGTAACCACCAGTTAGCAATTAGGTGCATTAATATCACTCAGATCACCCTCAAAGTGCTCCAGTTAGCCTCCTTAACTGTAGGAGAAGGTTATGTCAGCCTCCTTGACTGTAAGTAGGCATGGGTGTGACTGGATGATGGAAATTAATGCTCCACCGATGTTAATTAATGTCAATTATACTTAGGATAGTGGTTTAATTAGGCCAATTTGACCAAAAAGAGTGTGTATGGTGGTAATGTCTCCAACACTTCATATGTGGGTAGTGGTCACGACTGAGTTCCTACTTGTCTGATAGACTTAGTTATCCTGTCACATTTTCTCGATGAGACTTCATGTAATCCATTCTGCCACTTCTCCAGTGCCTCTCCTGAGTCTGATGTACATGAGCTTTCACATTTCCAACTTAGGTTACCGTCTGCAATAGGATTAATATAGTCTTCCGAAAGAGAGGTTATATTGTAGATGGTGTCAAGGTGGTCACCATGCCCTTTGTTGAACACTATTTCAACATACCTTGGTCCTTCTAGTGGGTCAAGGGGCACAACGACCCACGTCTCATCATCTTCAAATGATAGGATCCTTCTTTTGAAATTTATGATCGTTTGGTTTTCCATTACCTAATCAATCCCAAGTAGTGCGAGGTATGGTGTGGTATCATCTAATATATCTATGACTTTGAATTCTGCAAAAGTGCGTAATCCTTCGATATCCATTTGAACTTGACCCAGCATACCAAGAGGGAGGACCTTTTCTTGATTTGCAAGCCTTAATTGAATGGGGGACCATTCTAAGGGTGACTTTCCCATTATTTCCCACATTTGGCGTGTTAAAATGTTGGCATTGGATCCCAGGTCGAGGATGATATAGTCCATATCATAATCACCAATTTACACAGTCGTCCTGAGTTCGCGTCTTGTCTTGAGCTTGGTCTTGATACTATTAACCTTATTTGGCAGAGGGTCTCCCTTTAGAAGTGTTTTGATGAGTGCTTCCAGTTCTGTAATCACTTCCTTATCCTTGATTAGCGCTAAACAACTTGACAAGAAAGGTTTAAGTTTACTAACCTTACCTGCATTTTTGTCTGTATTTCATTGTTCTAGTATATTTTGGAATCTTTCAGGCATATCTTTCACTTGGCCTGAGATAGATAGTTGTTTTGTACCAATGAACTCTCAACATATATCCATAAATATGTGCTTTTGTTCTTGAATTTCAATTGGTGCTTTATTCTTTGCAGCAGGTTGCACCTGGGGTTGTTCGTGTGTTGCAGGGTCTGTTTGTGTAGCTTGGTATGCACCTATTATAGCACCTCCCCTTGTGACCACTGCCACATTGGGTTCTCGTGGTTTGGTGACTATCATCTGAATATTGATGTTGGCATTCGAGTTGGGAGCATTCAACACAGGATTTGATGCAAGGTTTGGTACTGGGTTGGCTGGTCCAAGCATCCGGGATTACCATCGAGAGATGAGTTGTGGGAATTGCTCCACATTGTGATCTTATCGGAAATATGAGCAAGTCCTTGCAGGTTCTGGGAATTCCATAGTGTAATTCCCCAGTACTCCACAATTGTAACATACAACTGGCCCTCTTCCTCGGCCAAATCCTCCTCCTCCCCGGCCCCTATAATTTCCACCCCCCCTTTGAGGTGGTGTAACAGGTATTCTGGCTGCTAGTACTACTAGTGGTATAATTTATATGGGAATGTATTTTGAAACTTTGGTGCCATCTGAAACAGCTGTGTGGATGGGAATTGAGGTGCATCCTGAAACTGGGGAGGAGCTTGGAACTGAGGTTGGGTCTGTTCAATTTTTACTTGCTCTTTCATCTTCATCAAATATGCATCTACCATTTTCCCCCTCATGAGGTTTACAAAATTTACAATATAGACTGGTTGGTGTGCATACCATCTTGTGCATGAATAGGAAATCGGCATCCCGATGTCCTCTTATTTGGCATATATTACACCAAGGTAATCCTTGGATGTGCAATTAGTTTGGCCCACCGGACGAGAAGTAGTTCATATATGCGCTACATTCATCTTTGGTATGTCCGTTGGTACGACATCGGGTACACCAGAGGTCTTGATGTGCTTATTTTCCCCTTTTCATATCCTGGAGTTGAATAGTAAGATTAGTCAACTGAGATTGAATCTGTATCATTCCTGTGGCACCATCCCCAATGGGCGAAGCCTCTACTTTGATTATTAAATCCAATGCCTCCATTTGTGTTGTGATCTTTTGTTGCATGAGAGTTCCTCTTATATGTGGTAGTAACATAGCAATAAACCACTCTTTATGTTGTACATCCGACATCTGGAAACTGACCTTGGCCATCAGTGTTTTGAACCGCTGGTCAAAGTCCCATACCGTTTTTGCTGGAGCCTGCTTAATTTCCTTGATCTCAGTAATACATTGGGAGTCTGATTGGGACTTTCATAAATCCAAGATCATTTCCCATCGAATCTCCTCATGAGTCTTCCACGGGGTTCCTGCTGGTGCAGCACAAAATTTCGTGAACCAATCTAGGGCGCGACCCCTTAAAGTCGTGATCATTTGTGCTTTCTTTTATTGGCATTATGTACTAAGTGTGCAATCCATATGGATTCACAAAGAAACCAATGTTACTCTGGGTCTTCTATTCCATTCCCATTAAAGGTGGGTAGTCTAACATCTATCCTTGCCATTAGAGTGGCATTGGGATTGTTCACTGGAATTCCTGAGTTTACAGGATTTACGGGGATTGCTGATGGGATTTCTTGTGCACCATTCTAGACACTAGGACTGCTAGTGTTCACAAGGGGTTTAGTTGAAGGACTTCTAGGTCTTACTCTAGGTGATTTCGCTGGAATACTATAGTCACGTCCTATTCTTGATGACTCTGTCGACCCTCCTAATTCTGCTCTCTCAGAAACTGAGCTATACTCCTCCTCTTCGTCGTAGGATCCTTCATCTAGGTATGAATCACATCCATATTCACCCTCCCTGGGCAAGCTATAGGCCCTCCTACCTCTTGTTTCCTTTCTCTTATTTCTTGACCAGAACCTCCTTCCGCTTCTCAAGAATCCAGTGCCTAAATCATCCTCAGAACTTCCCAGAACATCTCTTCTTAATACCTTCCATATTAATCCTTTCTCTTAGACAGCATATCCACTCCACAAACTGCATGACTCATCCGCTATGACAGTCCCCATATCCATTTCCTTGCACTCACCCATCTTTCATCGGCATCTTCTTGCGTGAACATCAATATTTTAGCATTTAGCCAATCTTCTAGCTCCTCCTTCGTTGTGTGCCATAATATATCCCTGATTTACTCAAGATGGGTCCTGGCAATAGAAAAATTTATTAGCCACTTTTCCCCACTCGTGTGACCCAAGTTCTCCCTAGCCTACCGATCCAACAACTACCCGAGATACCAGCCCAATAGAGCAAGCCCCATTGGCAACACCTACGAAGCAGGCGTAGTCTCACCCGATATATCTCGTAGATGGGTAACCACTGGAACCATGTTTCCACGATTGTCGAGGAAGTATAGTCCCTTGGCTTGCAACCAAGGAGCTCAATGAACGTAGTAGGGCAGCTGGATGGAGGAGTCTGTTCTACATGAATGAGCACAACTATATGTAATCATGCGCGACCTGACTTTCCTTTCCCACTCGCAGCTATCGCAACTTGTGCGGTGTAGCTGAATCACATCAATCCGCTCTATGAATTAAGTTAGGATTCATAACAGGAATTATAGAGAATGATATACATTTATACAGTTTCAATTCAGCAAGGCATTTTGTTCATCCATTTACCAATTGCAAGAAACTAACAGAAACTGAACCACATTTAACATTGTATGGAAATAAACTAGTACTCAATCACATAAACATTCACCACGTCAATCATTCATTTAGACATAAGAAATAAAGTGGAACCCCATCTGGGAAAAACCACCAAGGTGCTCTTCATCTGGCATGAGAAAGGCTATAGCACCTTGCAATTTGTGGGGTGCAGGATGATCTTAGATATGTCTTTAAGTTCAGACTCATAGTTATCATGCTCTATGTCTTATTTCTCCTAATATACTGCTACTACCTACAGATCCGCACACATCCTTGATCGACTTCCCTAGCTTCTGCACTGCTCTAGCAGAGCTTCCTTATTAGACTATTCTAACTACCTCCTACAGATTCCTAATTACCTTCCCCTTATATCTGTTTTCTGCAACTGTATACAGATCTCATCTATCAAACCCATTCCGTAGTTATGACTAACAAAAGGAAACCTTCTAACTATTAAATCTCTCTTATTTATAACATTTTACATGACCACACTGGGTCGACTACTTACAGGCAGTCTGTCACGTCCCCATCCCTCAGATCAGTGAAGAGGACGCGATGAACGCCACATACAACCGGGAAAACAACCCCATGAACATAATCAAAAGAGATCAATGCTGAAATTGGAAGCTTAAACAGGCATCATAACAGGATTGCCAAACATACAAGAATGCACAGATGCATAATCCTTTAATTATACAGCTGAAACAGACATACATTCCTGCATTAATCATGTTCATTATAATTCATTTGTCATCAACATAATTTGCAGAGATGAAGTAACCAGCAGCACTTATCTTTTGATGAAGAATCCCGCAACCAGCTACGTCGCTGCAACGTTCCACCCAACCATAGGCCAGCGTGCTCATCAATCTCTCAGCAATGTTGCCACCCCCGAGCTAGGCATGATTCCTCAAGAACTAAGGGAACAACGCAGGCTTACACATAGCCAAGGGACACAATAACCAAACCAAGGCAGCTGGGTTTAACAGGCATTCAATAGATTGGCTAAGCCAACACATTCCAAGGGAACAACCACTGCATACTCACAGCAAAAAAATTTCATTGACCGCTCTGTGATGAAGGCAAAGACCACCAGGGATAGCCCCAAACAAAATATGAGCACAGCTCAAGCCCACAAGACAACACGGAGTTGTTCTTGGCCCTATCGTGGACAAAACAACTCAGCTGCAACCCAAACCAGGGTATAACAACATCCCAAACTCACAATGAAAGAAGACAACATTACGCATCCCACAGATCATGGAAAAGGAAATAGAACTCCCAGCATAGACATGGGAGAATCATCCAACGGATTTGGAATTCCACAGCACACAACTCCTCCACACAAACGCTGGAGAATGACACAGCTCATGCAAACATGGGAAAAATACACGCAGTCCCCAATTGAAGAAGAAATCGGACTCACAGCCTCATCAAAAAATCATGGGAAGAATAGAAACAGCCCAAAACGTGGGTGAAGTCAACAGTAAGCCGCACACACGGCCCTGAGCGTGAATGGCTCCTACACCCAAAAATCCTATGTGACAGCGGCAATTGCATCCGCTCCCTGCATGAGGAAATCAACACAGAGTTCCTGCGCGTGAGGAGAAACAGCAACGAATCTGCGCGTGAGGAAGATGGACCGACAACCAGAATGGGAAAAAGACAGAGGAGAATGGAGACCAGGCATGAGAGAAAAATGAAGGTTCTCTACTGGGCATGCGTACCATTCGAACTGACAGCAGCCTGCCAAAACTGACGCTTCCCCATGCCCATGTTTCCTCCTGCAATAACTGCCCCCAAGAAACAAAATCAAGACATTGAAGAGGTTGGTGAAACAAGAAAAGGTGGCAAACAAAACAAAGGTGGTAAAACATGGGTTTTCCCCACATAGACCAAGGTTTGACATCCCCCACCCCTTATCCTTTGGAACCATGCCCTTTTCATTTCAACGTTGCAATGCCATAGCTGGTTGTGGTTTTAGTTTATTTGATGTGTGTGTTTACATGATGCCGAATTATAATGTGCCTTATAGCACGACATACCATCGGCAACTATCCCTATTGCCGAAACATACAAAACCAAATCAATGGTGGGGCTTTTGTCTTTAGCTCCTCACCATGATTAATTACATTATATACATCATGCAAACGGGGTCAAAACCGGGGATGTGACATGGTCTGTTAACTATCACCATCATTCACCCACAAGGATACAGCTATGGTGATCATGACTCAACACGAGGCACTAACGGCCTTAATTACAGTGTGCTTCCCCTCATCTGGCATCCACCGAATTAAGCTGGATTTCGCACCCACGACCGCCCTGTCACTTTCAAGCCATTTTCCCCTTGTGCACCTCTATGTTATTCCTTCATGGGCCCTTTTCATCCTTCGTGATCTTCATTTTCTTCTATTGCACATGCAGCACATTTTCCTTGGTTGCGTGCGTGAACTTCCTTTTTGTGCCCCTTTCCCAGGCCAACAGCTCCAAAGGAGCTTCTAGTGGAATCGCAACTTTTTGCAGGTCAGATAAATTCAATATAAGATCAAAAAAATAAAACACTCATTGGATTTTATTAGAAATGCAAAAGAAAAGAAACCAGGACACGATCTTCATTTGTAATGTTTATGGGCCTACCCATTACAGAGACGAGATGGAATTCTGGAATTCCTTGCTCTCTTTAAATTTAGATCTTCAAGGGAAATACATCATCATAGAAGGGGATTTAAACACTATGAAATCAATCATGGAGAAAATAGGAGGATCAATCATTAGGGATCCTTTTGGTGAAAAACTAGAGAATCTGATGATAGACCTGGATCTACTGGATCATACGCCCAAAATTGGGAAGTATACATGGAATAACAAGTGGACAGGACCAAGCCACATCGATGCAAGACTGGATCGGTTTCTGGTGAGTACTTCCTTCCTACAAAAATACTTATTTCCTTCTTTGTTCATTATATCTTCAACTACTTCAGACCACAAACCCATAACCCTTCTCCTTTCCCCACCTACTAACCTAGGCCCCATTCCCTTCAGATTCAACTCCTTGTGGTTGAATAGTATGAACACTCTTGAGATAATCCATGCAACCTCGAACTCTTCCTTTCTTGTCTCGCCTAGCTTCATCTGGGAATCAAAACTCAAGGATGTCTGCTTTGCTCTGAAAAACTAGGCCACCTTTTTCTATTCTGAACCTTCCCTTAAGAAAAACAATCTCCAAGCTGACCCGAATTCCCTTCATTCAAAAATGGAACTAGAATAAGTAACTCTAGAAACCATTTCTCAGGAGAAAGCTCTAAATATAGAAATTTTAAAAACAACCAGGCAAGAGGAAGAGACCTTGAGAATTAAATCTCGCCAACTTTGGCTTAAAAGGGGAGATAAGAACACTAATTACTTCCACAAACAAACAAAAACCAAAATGAGATATAATCATATTAAATAATTGAAGGACAGTAACAACCAAAGTATCATGGAGCATGATGATATGAAGGATATGGTTCAGCAACATTTCAATCTCTTACTTTCAAACAACAGTGAGAGTGATCCTTCTTCCCAAGTTGATCTGTTTTTTGGAATTCGCTCCATCATCTTAGACAAAGAGGATGAGGAACTACGAAAGCCAATTTATGAACATGAAATCATTGAGGAAATATGGACTCTACAACTGGACAAGTCGCCAGGGCTAGATGGTTTTATGATCAATTTCTACCTGGAAACCTAGAACATTATCAAAGATGATTTAAGGAAGATGCTAAACTGAACTAGGAAGAAAGACAAAATTTGCGAAGCAGCTAATTCTACATTCTTGGCTCTGATCCCTAAAGAAAAAAACCCTCTCTCTATAGATAGATTCCTCCCTATTTCCTTATGTAACACTTCATATAAAATACTTACCAAAATCCTTGCGACCATAATGAAAAAGATCGTGGCCAAAATCATCTCAGACACCCAGGGCGGCTTCATTGCTGGAAGACAAATCATGGATAATATTATCATCGTCTAAGAAGCTATACACTCCATCCCATATTGCAAACAACAAGGTATTTCCATCAAACTGGATATGGAAAACACTTTTGACAAGTTAAATCATCTCTTTTTGTTCGAGATTATGCATAGGATGGGCTTCTCAGCAAATTTTATTAGATAGATCAAATCCTGCATTAGTAGGCCTTAGAATGCTTTTCTTGATAATGGTAGACCATCCAGCTTCTTCCAAGCATCTCGTGGCCTCCATAAAGGATGCTCATTGTCCCCTTTTTATATATATCTAATTTTAGCTGAATCCTTAAGCAAAAATATGCAAGCCATGCAAAGCAATGGAGATCTCAAAGACTTAAGAATTGCCAGAGGTATAAAAAATTCTAACCATGCCCAATTCGCAGACGATACAATTCTTCTGGGAGGGACCTATGACACAATCATTGAAAGGTTCAGAGGGGTCATCTCTTCCCTCCACAAATCTTCTGATGGGAAAATAAACACCCTAAAAACTAGAATTTACTGCTGGAACTGTCCTATTCGAACCATGGTAAGAATTTCAAGAACCCTGGGATATGAAGTCAGCAAAAAATGGAGTTCTTTCAACTATTTGGCAGTCTTAATTCAGAAAGGAAAAAAGAAAGTGTATGACTGGATATGTCTGATAGAAAAAAAAAACAAAGAATCCAATCACTGGGTGCAAATTGGCTCAATCCCACTAGCAAATTGGTTCTCATCAACATTGTTCTGGAATCATTTCTGATATATATTTGCTCATTGGACTTAGCTCCTAAATCCATAATCCATGATATCGATAAAGAGATCAGACATTTTCTCTGGTAAGGAGGAAAATCCAACGTCGCTAAGAAATTCCATCTCATTAAAT
The DNA here is from genome assembly GCA_001517045.1 of Pseudotsuga menziesii. Lineage (NCBI taxonomy): Eukaryota > Viridiplantae > Streptophyta > Pinopsida > Pinales > Pinaceae > Pseudotsuga > Pseudotsuga menziesii. The sequence continues at coordinate 147,697 of LPNX010627250.1, forward strand.
GGGAATAGGTTTGCAAATCAAAGAACAATGGAGGGGCTAGAATTAAAGACCTGGAAGTTATGGATCTTTCCCTCAGAGCAAAAATCAAGTGGCAAATCATTTCTGGGGAAAATTCATGGTGGAAAGACGTGCTAAGGAAAAAATATCTCATGGGAAGAAGGAGAAGATGCTTGGACGATATCCCTTCAATCCAGAATTGCTCTACAGTCTGGAAACTCTGTCAAAATTCTACCTTTGTCATCCAAAACAGTTTGAAATGGGCACCTAGAAATGGGAAATGTATCCGGATATGGGAGGACAACTTTGGGAATTTCTCTCTGGATAGACTCAAACACGCCTACAAGGATTTAAAGAAATGGATGGAATCCCACGACCTCTTTATGATTTATGATATATCAGTTTGGCACAATAATGGGCGTTGGACTAGGTGGAAGTGACTAGAGACTCCAGAAAACATAACCATGGAATATCTAGTGCTACAAACGACTCTCCAAGGCTCAGATCCAATTCATCTTAACATTTCAGACTCCACATGGTGGGGAAAATCCGGAATGTACTCAGTAAAAGCCATTTATAACATAATTCATAAGAACAACAAGAAATAAGCCATTTGGGACAACGCCTGGAGTAAGGATGGGATTCATAAAGTCAATTTTTTTCTATTGGATATTAGTACATCATAAAATCTAAACAGCAGAAAATATAAAAAAAGGGAATAGAAGGTCCATCTCGTTGCGTTCTATGCAAAATCTCGGAAGAAACTCTAGAACATCTCTTCTTGGAATGCACATTTGCTAATGAGGTATGGTGCAATGTCCTCAAAGAGCTCCAGTTTGATCTTACTTTGCCAACGAATTGGAAAGATTTCTTCATATGCTCGAAATATTATTACTATGGATCATTAAACAAGAAGAAAGATTTCTTGAGAGCATGGGTTTCTCTCCCTAAATATATCTGTTGGAAAATTTGGATAGCCAGAAACAAAGGAATCTTCAAAAATGTGATTCTCTCTTCATCTAGAGTCTCCTCTTCTGCAAAATATTTTTGGGCTGAACCTCTTCTTTCAAAAGGAGTAGATCAGCTCTAGCTTGAGCCTTTATCTTGAAAATAAATAATCTAGATTGGTAATCTTATCAAACCTCACAAGCCAAGTGCGAGAGGAAAGTATGGTAAAAAATAAATTCTCTTAGATGGCACATTCGAAAGAGTCCGGAAAACTTTAGCAATAGGTGGAAAAATCTGGAATGCCATTCTCTGTTCTTTAATGGCGCCTCAAAAGGAAATCTCAAGCTAGCAGGTGCGAGAGGGGTAATTTTTTATCCTCGAGGAAATAGGATGAAAGATTATTCTTGGGGAATAGGGACAAATTCTAACAACTATGCGGAATGTCTCGCCTTGTTCAAAGGGATGGAAATTGCTCACATGTTTGGAATCAAAGATTTAGTGGTTTTTGGAGATTCGCTTTTGGTCATCAGAGAGGTTCGAAAATTAGCCAGGAATTATAAAAATCCTTCTACAAAGATGCATCACATCTTCAATAGCCTTGTCAATGAATTTAATGCTATAAATTTTCTTCACATTCTCTGAACAAATAACCAATCAGTAGATCAAATGGCGAACAAAGGAGTGCATCTAGATTATGGCTTTATATCATGTAATGGGAATACTGAGGAATGGTTGGGTTCTTTGATTTTGACTTAGAAGAATCTGAATTCATTTATTCATTCAAATTTTAGGACAGGTGCATTAATTTTCTGCAATGTTCAACTTTTGCATTCTAATTCTTGGGAACTTTGTAAGAATTTAGAGTCATTCCAAGGTTGAACTCTTTCAAGACAAAATTCAATATGTAACTGAAGAATATGAGGATATGGTCTTATAATCCTTATGGATTCAGTCCATATTTCAGCTTATCTAATTTCTTCCTCTATTTTTAATATAAATACCTCTCAACTGCTCTTGTTAAAAAAAATAAAAATTAAAGGTTACAAACAATGAAAATTGAATAAATTAGGTTAAGGTTTATAAAGATCACCTTTATAAACACAAAACAAAAAATAAACTAATAAAAGTATAAATCTAAAGATAAGATTAAGCTATGCTAAAGGGAAAAATAATTAAAAGAGATAAAAGTGAAATATTAGTGTGAGTTACCAAAGGTGAATGAAAAAAAATCCGAGTAAAGAGAACGAACCACAAACGTGATAAAAAGTTTGAAAATGTGATTTTGATACTTTATCATTAAAAGTGAAAAACTAGAAATGAAAATTGGATAAGTTAGGTGAAGTATGCGAAGCTTATGGAGTAGAGAAAATATTATTAAGAATAAAACATAAAAATAAATCTTGTAATAAAAATTTAAATTTTCATTTGAAATAAGGGGATAATTTAAACTATAAGAAAGAATATGTGGAGATAAAAGGTGGAACAAAATAAGTACATAGATAGTGTAAGAAGTAAGGTTAAAATTAATTAGACATGGTTTAGGAGGTAAGGGTAAAATTAAATGGGTAAGTTAGAGGAAGAGTTGAAAAAGTAAGAATGGGAAGAAAGAGAAAGTGAGCTACTTAAGTAAGGTCAAAATTAATTAGACATGGTTTAGGAGGTAAGGGTAAAATTAAATGGGGAAGTTGACGAAGAGTTGAAAAGGTAAGAATGGGAAGAAGGAGAAAGGGAGCTACCTATAAAGTAGGTGGAAAATTACTTTCTTGAATGTCTTACTGTATAGCCATTTTTATGGTTAAAATTGTTACTGAGGTGCATTTTGATTTCCAAGGATTTTTTAATGAGATGCGTCGAATAATCAAGGGTAGAAGTGACGATTTTGGCTTCGTCAAAATAGATAAGGTGAAAACATCCATTCTTAGAAGATGACAACTTTGATGTCTAGGACAATGAATATGATGATAAGGGTGATGATGGTGATGATGATGTCAATGAAAACGATAATGATGAAAATGATGCATGTTATAAAGCTATTTGACACCTAATGACCTGTTGAGGCCTGGAAATTCACAGGCAACAACAGCAAAGGATTCTCCCCAGTCAACGTCCCAATTATCCTGTGACTGTTTGGTGTAGGGAATCCGTCTGGTCTTGCGGTCCAGCTATGTCAAGTAACAAAAATAAAGGTTTTATCGGTTGCAGCCTGATCCACCGTGTATATTTGTTATTATTTTTTACTTAAAGTATGATATGCAAGTGCCTATTTAACATGCAGATTTGATAAAGAATGCCAAGAGTATTCACAAAGTGATGCGCAGGTTCTTACCTTTCGTCTTAAAACTCGCAAGCACCTAAATCACATACAAAGCAAGAAAAGAAGTACAAACTAGGCTATCTCTAGAGAGCTGAATATTAATTCATGAGTAATGTAATACTTCCCACGTGTTATGGTAAAACACAGATATATGTTCATATAGCCAAAACATATAAACATGAATAAAAGTATACATGATAAGATAGCTCATCAACAGTTAAAAAATCCCATTACTCATAGTGGAAAACATCACAGAATATACTAGAGAACATTCAGACAAGAACATAGGTTCAGAAAGTTAGAACGCTCTCACAGTTAATGAAACACAGTCGAAAACGAAATAGTTCCCATTCAACATTGCTCATTTAATCACATTGAGACATTCCACATAGCACCTTCTCCAACAGGAAAAATTTGCAATTTCTGGTTGTAAAACAAAATAGTTCCTCTTACAAACAATGGTTCACAAGTTTTTTCTAGGGAAAAAGCCCTTGTAAGTTCTAACTTTCCTCTATTTAAACCAACTCAGCCAACCGTTTGGGCTGCCCCCATTGTGTGACCTTTGGGCTCCCCGAAACCGTTGAAGATCATCATTTTGTCTTTTCCGTGAGCGCTCATGGTCTGCTTCATGCGTTACCTTTTCCAATTTTAACTTACAAAATGGGATATACTCAGTGACTAGCGGATCTTTTCAAGCCTGGGATTTTTTCATCATCCATTCTGCTTTGTCTTTTGTTTGCCCTCCTTGAGGTCTAGTTGACTTCAATACGAGCTTCTCACAGTCCAGCCAAAATTTCTGCTACTTCTTCTCCTATATATGCCTTCTCGCCATAATCATTTGTAAACGTTTCTTGAATCCATTTGCAATTAAACAACATCTATCATTCATTGGGACTGTATTTTCAATCAAATCAAACTACATCTACCAAAATGAGTAATCATCAAGAGAAGCCGTGTACTGCATTCCTGTTCTAGAAACCTTAACATGTACCAACACCACTATCTCATCCACATACGGGCCGCTTGAAAAACTCACCAACGGCGGGAAGAGAAAACTCATCGGCAGCTTAAAACACTAAACATCGGCTGGGTAGTCTCATTTGCAGCCGCATAAGCAGGTATTGACAGGCGACGAGCACCGCGAGACCATTAATCCTATCGGAATCGGAAGGGCTATGACCTAAATTTCGGGCGGAAAAGCTTCCAATTTCCAATAGGAAAGACATCGACATCGGAAGGTAAAAGCGTTACACAGCTGCAAGGGGGGAAGAAGAAAGGCTATGACCTCCAATCCAACACAAAGTGACGAAGCTCCGATAAAGCATCGGCGGGCAGAGTAGTGTTATGTTGGACATTTAGTTTGTTTGAAAGCCGCAAGGGAAGAAGATAGATAGACTAACTCTTCCGGTAATGTGAACAAGCTAAAAACATGACGCGATAACAAAGTTAAGGTCATCGTTTGATTTCCGCAATGAAGGCTCCTTAGAGAAAAAAAAATTGCCGATAAGTTGTTTAAACAGCTTCCGAAACCGTGGTTAGCACGAAACTAAGTTCCTAAGAAGAAAATGCAGCTCAAAGAGTAACAAAACAAACTCTAAACTCCGTGACCCACAACAGCTTCAAAAATAAGCAATTTTTTACAACAGGAAGAGAGTTAACCTCAAAAATAGTCCGAGATTAAAACACGACAAAAGGGTTCATGGATCCAAACAACTTAAGGCGACGTTAAACATCATAAGGGGGTCCAAAATTTGAATTTTTTTTTGGGGAAAATAGTTGCATCTGCAACAATTGGTGACTACCTGGTGAACCTAGATCTCTGTACGATTAGTCCTTGAGTGACAGACTGTTTAATAACAAATGAACCTATTGAATTCTTCCATCTATATGGATTTCTCAAACGACAAATGTATGTACCTTTAATCATTGATGATAGTCCGATTTGGGAGAGTGGAAACCAGGATTTTCAAGTCAAGATAACTCTTTTGAGGCTGAAAGATGAATTTCATTGTTACCTCTGTCTTCAGGTAGCTTCCAGCTTGGACACCACAAGATTGTAGCATATGGTAAACAGAAATATTCATTTGTTCCCCATTCTCATGCCATTCTAGCACTTTTCGTGCTTTTGGACTTTTGTCCTTTTCATATGAGTCCTCATGCATGCCTTTCTTTCTGAATTTTAATTCAGGCTCCTCTATCCCAAGTGTCCTTTTTTGTGAGAGGTGTATTCACGTTTCAGCTCACGGACGGAGAGGAACTTTCAGCGATTTAGTACTTATATGGTTCAGCATTTGTTTTGATATATAATTCTTTCATAGGAGTTTTTGACTCGTATCTGCCATTTGGCATTCATTTCTTGGCATGGGATCATTTGTATCTAATATATTGTTTACCTTGCTTCTTTCCATGGGCCCTTTGCTATCACTCCCTAGGACATTTTAAATGTGACATGGATGGAGCCTCAAAATAGTATAATAGACCCTTTGATTCTGGTTTATTTCACAAGGGTTAATCAGGACTTCAATGCATACATAGCTATTCGAGAAAAATGATAAAATGGAAGAAGTTATTTTAGATAAATAGCAATACATAGTCTTATACCCAAGAACTTTAGTCATTCCAAAATTTTGATGTTCCCCATGCAACCGTAGGTTTGCCTCCTTTATTGAAATCAGTAGAATTTAAACTAAAACAAGACTGAACTTCATGACTCAATAAGACAACCAAGCCAGGTTATTTATATACAAGATAGAAGAACTCAAACAAAACTCAGGAAAAATAAGGTTTGAGAACTAACCCATTTACTGGTAAGTTCTCTTTCCACCCTTGTAAATCTTGCAACCTATAAGTTGAAGGGCCAAGCTTTGCCGCAATCTGGAAAGGACCTACCCACAACTGCTGGAATTTCGTGGGTTTTCCTTTTTCATCATGGGGGTGGTCCCACTTGAGAACCAAATCTCACACTTCAAAGTCTTTTGTTCTTTCCTTGTGTTTATCAAACCATCTTTTTATTACCTCCTGTTGTTGCTTAAAGTGCTCTCTAGCTTTAGATCAAGACACTTCTTCCTTTAGGAGATTAGATTGTTGAAATATTGTAACTGCGAAGAATATTCTTTATGTATCTTTTGTGGTCCCCGATGGTCCAACCGGGAGAACCACTTGTATTACATTATACCCCGATGCTCCTAATCGGAAGAACTAATAAGAGTCATGAGGTAGTCCCCTCTAATTGTAAAGGTGGGTCATCATCACCCCAGTGTGGTTACTTGAGCCTACATGTGTAACTCGAGCCTACATGACTTAACTTAAGCCGACATGTTAATTGAGTAAACTTTAAGTAAACGAATGAATATAAATAGAGGTGTAGCGCTCCTCATTTGAGACACACACACTCACTTGGAATAGCGCACTTATGGAGGAGAGAAGTTGCTGGAGAAGGAGGAGAATCAGGTTTTTGATCTCCTTGTTGGTTTTACCTTTTTCCCTTTTGGGGCATCTATATTGAGGAAGCTTTTGCTGGGTTTTTCCCTTTAGGTTTTTCCCAGGATAAATCTGTGTTGTTTTTGTGATACTGTTTCTTTCAGTGATCCTATTTTATATGCTTTTATTATGAAAAACGAAATGATATACTGATGTCTTAGCTAAGCATATGAAAATTTAACATGGTATCAGAGCTAACCTGAATAGGGAAGCTTTCACAAGTTACAGAAGCTAGGGATTCTTGTTTTTTTGTTCTCTCTCCACAATTAATCAGTAAAAGAAGGCTAGGCTGACTCTCCTTTGAAGGGTGCATCGTTCTATCGAAGCGGAATTCGATTCCGAGCATTTTCAATTTTCGATGTGGAAATTAGGGCTTTCTACAGAAGAGGATTTTTTGAGTGAGACCAGCATAGGATTGTTCTCCTCATCAAAACCAAAGTTTAGAGACATGTATCAAGAATTTTGGTTGGGTGAATCTCTGGGAAAGTCAAACCCTAGTTTGACCCCGAGCTAGAAAAACCCTAAATACTAAAACTGCTACGTTTTGGCACATTCTCTATATTCCTAGATTGGAGAAGGATCAAGAGCTGAAAATTGCAAGGGCCGAAGATAAAATCCCAATGAACACTTTGTTCAAAATTCATCTTCCGATTCGCTGTATTCCAGGAGATATGTTCTCTCCAAGTTAGGGTTCCAGCCTCTTCCAGAATTCATCCCTAAACAGGACACCTGGGGAGAATTTCAATATATTGGGCTACAGAGGTCCAAATGGAATTCCTAAAAATGTTCCAGAAACGGAATGGACTTTAATTTCGGTGGTACGAATTTCAGACTCAGAAGATGAACCAGTGACACGTGGCATGCCATAGAACTTCGCTGTTCTGAACAGTCCTGTAACATGTCACCTTGGGAAAAGGATCATAAATCCAAAATGCTGAAACCAATTCTGATGAAATATGTGGTGGTGGATCAGGAACATGCGAGGTTACCTCTGTACAAAATTTCAGACATAGAGGAGCATACATTTAGGATATATCACAGAAACAGTAACAGGCAGTTTTCCAAAAGAAATTGGAAAATTAGGGCTTCTTGTTCCGGGAGCTTCCCTCCACTGTTTTCAGAAATGGAGTACATTGGACAGCTCCATTTGAAGAGATCTATCTGTCTAGACAATCAGATCTGAAATATTCAGAGTTTTTGAAATTAGGGTTTCTGTGACAAACCCTAGATCAGTCAGCTCCGGAACCAGGACGGACACCTCAAATCGGTAAGATCTAATCCTTTGCTATGTTCATTTGAGGTTCTCTTTTCAAAGTGATCTATGACATCATCTTGATGATAATCTTGGTGAAGTTGACAAATTCCAAGCCTAGAAGTATATGATCTCTCTAAATAAAATGGATTGGACACCTACATGAGCATAGAGGTTCCAGTTTCAGAGGGAGATGGGGCTAGAAGCCTTTCTCAAGAAGAACTTGGTCAAATCCCAGAAGATCATCGATGATTCAGTTACGAATCAACTTGTACTACAAGTGTCTTCCCTAAAGACATTGATGAGGGTTGATTTCTTGACCAAGCTATTTGAAGGGAAGATCATAGATCAGAATATGACCTTAAGAAACCAGCTGAAGAATGTGAAGATCCAGAATGCAGAGACCATGCAGTCATAAGGATATCTCAAATCAAAGAACAAATTCAAGCGGGGATAGAAGAAGTGAAGAATGCATAAGTGGTGATGGCCACCTTGAATGGCCTCCCAGGATCATAGAATTCATTCATTTAAGAATTGTGTTCTAGAAGAAAGTGATTACTTTCAGCAGACTTTGGGAAGAAGAAGAAGCTCGTCTCTGAAGATCAAGCTCTCATCTTCCAAAGAAGATTCCTCAATCAATAAGAAATATGAAGATCTCAACTCTTGAAGAACTTCTTATCCACCTCAGCATTTGGATAAGAAACGATGCTGAAGAAGACGATGAAGTTGAAGACTCAAGAAGGAATATACTCATGAAACAAATAAAGATAAGTATTCAATTGTCATTTCATAATATTGTTTTGTTATACATTTGATTATATTCAGTGATGTGTTATGCATGATAGATTGTTTGCATTAATGACTATATACTACTAATATGCATGTGATGGGTAAGTAGCTCATGGTGCTATACAACTCTCCATTGTTACTTATCAAACCTTTTTGCTGACATATTGGATTAGTGCACAATCTCAATAATGTCATGGTGGAAATGGAAGGCATATAGAAAGTTTATGTGAGATATGGATGAATATTGTATTGTCTAAACAATTGCATGATGCATAAGCATTTGTCATTGTGCATATGTTTTATGAAATAGTTCTAACCATGCAACTGGTGCATTTGAATTGCAGGAAAGGTCATGAACAAGCTCCTACAATAAAAGAAGGATGAGAATTGTTCCACTCCAATAAACATGAATCTAAGGCTCCCAGGGTCAGAGACACCATGACAGAAGAAAGAGCTTCAGAGAGTGGTAGATCCACCTTGAAGGATGAAGACCACCATGGGTACAAGAGATAACTCAAGATGAAGAAAAGAATGCTATGAAAGAAGCTATGATCAAAGAATAACAATTGATCATGGGAAATGATGTATATGATATGATGGAACAAGTGTACAAAGAAAGGTTCATGATTCTCCCCAGAAAGAATAGATTATGACATGACATACTCTATTGACCAGTATATAACCATATGTACAGAATGAAGAGGGAAGATGATACTCCACTTCAGGGGGAGTGACTACAGAAAATTATATCTGAGTTCGACATGGTACGACATGATGGATAGCTTTGTGATGGATGGAGGCTTTACCAAGAGTAAAGTGGGTTCCAACCTTCAAGGTTGATTGCAGAAGACTAGGATATGTTGATGACCTGAGAAGACAAACTCATAGAAGATGTTGTGATA
>LPNX010627250.1:157737-222770 GCA_001517045.1 Pseudotsuga menziesii
GATAATAACCTTTCCTACAAGGTTGTAAAATTTGTACCTATCATTATATTACTATATGTGGATGACTTATTCTTGACAGGGAATGAGAAACATATCATGGAAAGCAAGAAGAAACTAACAGAAGAATTTGAGATGAAAAACCTTGGGTTGATGCATTATTTCCTAGGTCTGGAAGTATGGAAAAGTTCAGAAGGAATCTTTTTCAACCAGGGAAAGTATGTGGTAGAGATATTGAAGAGATGCAAAGTCATGGACACACCCATGAACTCCAAACTGAAGCTGTTAGCTGATGACTCATTAGAGTTAGTGGTTGTGACTCACTACAGATAGATTATTGGGTCATTGATGTACTTAACAGATAACAGACCAAACATTTGTTTTGCTATGAACACCTTAAGTCAATAACTTGTTCAACCAAGTCCGGTTCACCTAGTAGCTGCAAAACATGTGATGAGATATCTGAAAGGGACTATAGACTTTGGTCTATACTATGATGGTAGCCATGAGTATAGATTGTATGGCTACACAGATGCAGATTGGGATGGAAGTATCTCAGACAGGAAAAGCACATCAGGTATATGCTTTTGTTTGAAGTCTGCTATGATTTCATGGTTTAGCAGGAAACAGTCCAGTGTTTCTCTTAGCACGGTTGAAGCAGAATACATAGCAGATTGCTCTACTAAGTTGTGAAGCCATATGGCTTCAGAAGCCGATATCAGGTCTCTTTGACTTGAAGATGGATACAACAATGATTCTATGTGATAACCACTGTTGTGATGACAAAGAACCCTGTGTTCCACGTAACACGTAGAAATCTGGTATTTCTACATACAAGATCAGATGAAGATAATGATACTGTAGATGCAGATGATGGCAATTTAGTATTTCTATACTGAATATATAGATGATGACGATTTCAGTATTCCTATACTGAAGATATAGATGATGATGCTTTTAGTATTCACATACTAGACATACAGATGGTGATAGATTTGTATTCATATATTGAAGACATAGATGATGATGGTTTGGATGATGATGTACCAATGAAGCCTCTGCCTCGAGTAGAGTTTGAACACTTTCAAGACAAGCTTGGTGTTGTTCGGAAAGACCTTCCTCGAAAGGGGGAGTAGCGATGTTGCAGAGGGATTGTATCATCCTGGGACATCTGTCCATAATAAATCCGGTGACCTCAGTCATCGAGAATGTGATGGGATTGTATCATCCTTGGGCACCTTCCCTAAAGTGATCTGGAGACCTCGGTCTTCGAGAATGAAGAGGGATTGTATCATCTCGGGACATCTATCCATAATAGATCCGGTGACCTCCGTCATCGAGAACGTGATGGGATTGTATCATCCTTGGGAACCTTCCCTAAAGTGATCCGGAGACCTCAGTCTTCGAGAATGAAGAGGGATTGTATCATCCTGGGACATCTGTCCATAATAGATCCGGTGGCTTCGGTCCTCGAGAATGTGGTAGGATTGCATCATCCTTGGACATAGTCCTAAAGTGATAGGGAGTGATTATCCCGTAATTGTATCTGGTGACTTTGGTCGTCGAGAATGTGGTAGGATTGCATCATCCTTGGAATCAAGTCCTAATGCGATAGGGAGTGATTATCCCGTAATTGTATCCAGTGACTTCAGTCGTCGAGAATGTGGTAGGATTGCATCATCCTTGGACTCAAGTCCTAAAGTGATAGGGAGTGATTATCCCGTAATTGTATCCGATGACTTCGGTCGTCGAGAATGTGGTAGGATTGCATCGTCCTTGGACTTAGTCCTAAAGTGATAGGGAGTGATTATCCTATAATTGTATCCAGTGACTTCGGTTGTCAAGAATGTGGTAGGATTGCATCGTCCTTGGACTTAGTCCTAAAGTGATAGGGACTGATTCTCCCGTAATCAATCCGGTAACTTCGGTTGTCGAGAATGTGGTGGGATTGTATCATCCCTGGACTTTAAGTCCAAAAGTGATCCAAAGACTTTTAGTCTTTGAGTTGTGGATTGCAGGTTGTTGCTGATGATGATGATGCCATACTGATCGAAAGATCAGAATATGATGATGATGACATATTGATCTAAAAGATCAGAGTATGACGATGACGCACTATGATTATGATGTTTCTGATCGAAAGATCAGAGTATGATGATGTTGTTTCTATGTTGATGAAGTTTCTGATGGAAAGATCAGAGTATGATGATGATTATTATGATCGACAGATCAGAATATGATGATGATGATGTTGCTGCTGATCGAAAGGTCAAGGTGCTGAAGATGTTGGTGTTGATCGAAAAGTCAAAGTGCTGAAGATGTTGCTGATCGAAAGGTCAAGGTGCTGAAGATGTTGGTGTTGATCGAAAAGTCAAAGTGCTGAAGATGTTGCTGATCGAAAGTTCAAAATGCTGAAGATGTCATTGCTGATCGAATAGTCAAATTGCTGAAGATGTTGTTGATCGAAAGGTCCAAGTACTGAAGATGTCATTGCTAATTGAAAGATCAAAATGCTGAAGATGTTGTTGGTGATCGAAAAGTCAAAGTGCTGAAGATGTTGCTGATCGAAAGTTCAAAATACTGAAGATGTTGTTGCTGATCGAATAGTCAAATTGCTGAAGATGTTGCTGATCGAAAGGTCCAAGTGCTGAAGATGTCGTTGCTAATTGAAAGATCAAAATGCTGAAGATGTTGTTGCTGATCGAACAGTCAAATTGCTGAAGATGTTGCTGATCGAAAGGTCCAAGTGCTGAAGATGTCGTTGCTAATTGAAAGATCAAAATGCTGAAGATGTTGTTGCTGATCGAACTAGTCAAAGTGCTGAAGTATGTCGCTGCAAATTGAAAGATCAAAATGCTGAAGATGTTGTTGATGATGAAGACTGGAGATTGAAGATGAAGACTACATGATGTTGAAAAGCTTCCAATGATTTATAGATGTGTTACCTTGCTGATGTTGATGATGTCCGCTATCTCTACTATTGTTGTTGTTGATGTAGAATACCCTTCTCGTTAAGGGGGAGTGTTGAAATATTGTAACTTTGAAGAATATTCTTTATGTATCTTTTGTGGTCCCCGATGGTCCAACCGGGAGAACCACTTGTATTACATTGTACCCCGATGCTCCTAATCGGAAGAACTAATAAGAGTCATGAGGTAGTCCCCTCTTATTGTAAAGGTGGGTCATCAGCACCCCAGTGTGGTTACTTGAGCCTACATGTGTAACTCGAGCCTACATGAGTTAACTTAAGCCGACATGTTAATTGAGTAAACTTTAAGTAAACGGATGAATATAAATAGAGGTGTAGTGCTCCTCATTTGAGACACACACACTCACTTGGAATAGCGCACTTATGGAGGAGAGACGTTGCTGGAGAAGGAGGAGAATCAGGTTTTTCATCTCCTTGTTGGTTTTACCTTTTTCCCTTTTGGGGCATCTATATTGAGGAAGCTTTTGCTGGGTTTTTCCCTTTAGGGTTTTCCCAGGATAAATCTGTGTTGTTCTTGTGATACTGTTTCTTTCAGTGATCCTGTTTTATATGCTTTTATTATGAAAAATGAAATGATATACTGATTTCTTAGCTAAGCATATGAAAATTTAACATAGATATCCTTATTTGCAAGACTTCATTATCCGATCCTCTAGATTCTTGAGCTATTATGTAAGAGGGTAGCATGATATTGGGGGGAAGAATGGCCTCTTTTCCATACACAAGGGTATACGGAGACACTCCTATCGAAGACTTGGGGGTGACTCTATCAGCCCAAAGGGAATTTGGTAGTGCTGAGTGCCAACTCCTCTAGTTTTCTATCAAAGTCTTCTTTAAAATCCTAATCAGATTCTTGTTAGTAGATTTAGCCAAGCCATTTACCTGTGGATAATGATTGGCAGAGTAATGCAACTTTATTCCTTTCTCGTGAGAAAAAGCAATTAATTTAATCGATGAAAAGTAAGTAGCATTATCAAAGACTAAATAAATTGGAACTCCAAACCTGGTCATAATATGGTCTTGCAAGAAGTTTATGAATGCGTCCTCATTTATTTTGCACAGTGAGATGGCTTCGACCCAGCGAGTGAAGTAATCAGTTGCAGTCATAATATACTTGTGTTGTAGGGAAGAATTCGGCTTTATCTTCCCAATAATATCCAACCCCAATTGCTCAAATGGCTTCGTGATCATCACAGGCTTCAGTGGTCTAGCTGCTTTAGACTGTCTTCCGCTACACCTTTGACAAATGTCGCACTTCCTGACATGGGCGTGTGCATCTTTGAAAAGCGTGGGCCAATAGTATCCGGCTTTGAGAATTTTGTGAGCTATAGTATCTCTTGAAAAATGTCCCCCAGCAGGCCCGTCATGCAAATCTGTCATTACCTTCTTTGCATCTTCTTTTTCTAAGCATATAAGAAGAACTCCGTCGTAATTTTTTATAAATAATATTCCTTCAATAATTTGATAGGAGGATGATTTAAGACGCAACACTCTTATTTGCTTAGAATTCCAGTGTTCTGGCAATGATACTGTCTAAAGGTAATGCACAAGATCTCGATACCAAGTTTCAGGGGCTGTGAACAGAGGACATACATCCATCAGTTGTAATTCAGCCTCGTCTTCCCAGGCATGTTCTTCATTGTCTCCATTTTCAGTCATTAGTTTGCACAACCCTTGCCCTTTAACTATAGAATCTGACTTGAAATGGAGGTCATACTCTTGAAGAGTTGTTACCCAATTACCCCTTCTTTCTCCTAACTCCTTCTGTACAAAAAGAGACCTTACAGCTGGGTATGGGACGATTACCTTAGTTCGATTTTTTAATATGTAGGACCTGAATTGTTTCACCGCTTTGAACACTGCGTAAGCTTGTTTATCTATAGCTGGGTAATTCAATTCGTCTCATTGTAGACCAGTGCTCATAAATGATATGGGGAACTCATCTCCCCCATCTTACTTCTGAGTAAGCACAACTGCCGGCGAATCATCAGATGTGAATGTGTACAGAATAAAATCTTTATCAAAATCAGGGATCTTGAGGGAGGGTGCATGAACAATAGCGGTTTTAATCTTGTCGAATGCGTTCTTCTCAACATAGATCCACTTGAATTGTACAATTTTCTTTACCATTTACTGCAAAGGTTTAACAATTTGGGCGAAATATGGTACAAATCTTCGCACAAAGTTTATCGTCCCCATAAACGATTGCATGCCCTTCTTATTATGGGGCAGGGGAATCTGTTCAATGGCTCTGATCCTTTCTGGGTCTATGGAGATTCCCTTCTTTGAAACTATGTGACCCAGCAACTTACCCTCTATAACAGCGAACATGCACTTCTTGGGGTTGAGTGAGATACCATATTTTCTGTAGCGTTCAAAAATATGCTTCAGATGAAATGCATGCGCTTCTCTCCTCTTTGAGAATATCATGATGTCATCGAGGTACACTACAGCACTGCGGCCAATCAAACCGTGGAAATATATGTCCATAGCCCTTTGGAACGTAGCTCCAGCATTTATAAGCCCAAAGGGAATTCTTTGGTAGGCGAAAGTTCCCCATCTGGTCCTGAATGTTGTCTTCAATATGTCTTCTTGGGCTACTAATACTTGATTGTAGCCTGAGAATCCGTCTAATAGAGAAAATAGTTCAGAACCTGAGACCATTTGTAGTAGTTGCTCCATGGGTGGAATAGGATATTTGTCTTTATTCGAAGTGCGGTTTAAATTCCTGAAATCCACACATAGCCTGATTTCTCCATATTTTTTTCTCACTGGTACCAAATTTGAGACCTATTCAGAGTGTCTGACCTTAAAAATGATTCTAGCATCCAATGATTTCTTAACTTCACTCTTGATTAGAGGCTCCACTTTTGGGTGCATATTCCTTAAAGGTTGCTGATAAGGCTTGACTCCGGATTTGATGGGGATAACATGTTGGATGATATTGGTTTCATATGTCTTCAGATCTTCGTATGTCTAGGTGAAAACATCTTTATATTGATTAAAAAGACTGATGAACTTATCTCTTTCTGCTGGTGAACAAGATTTCCCAAGATTCACATATTTAGGCTTTGTCTCAGTCCCTAAATTTATCAATTCGAACTGTAGAGATGAGCTGTGAGTCTTCGCGTTTGCTGTTCTTCTAAATTTTTCATTTAGATCAAACATCCGTTCTAAGGTTCTGACTCCTTTAGGGATGAAATTATCAAATTTCAGCTCGGCCTGATGTTCTTCATCATCGATAATCGCCCCTTTAAATACATCGTCATTTGTTAAGCATTATATAATCTGTTGATTGTCATTGAACACTCATAGGTTGGTGATCATATCTGGAACCAAGGGCCTAAAAAGCAATTCAACGGAGCACCAATTATTAGTAGGCACAAGCCTAGCAATTGATGTGGCCAACAAGTCAGCAGCTGCATTCTTAAGTCTTGGAATTGATATAATATTAAATGTGTTAAAACGTTTGAGTAAATCCCATACCTCATTTTGATAAGCTTTTAAGTGAGGAGAAATACAATGTATTTGATTCTGAATCGGTTTTACAATTATTTCAGAATCTCCAAAAACTTTCAAATTATTTACCTTTAATTCGATTGCTTTCTTTAAACCTTGAACCAAAGGTTCATATTCCAATGTGTTGTTTGTACATTCAAACTCTAACCTACATGAAATAAAATGTTTGTTCTTCTTGGGGTCAATCAGGACACAGCCAGCCCCTGAGCCTTCTAATGTTTTAGAACCATCAAAAGAAAGTGTCCAGAAATTGCTAACTACTATGCGGGGATTTACATCTACTTCTACTGCCAAGTCTACTATTTTACAATCGATTTCATCAGCCTATGAAAATCGAAGGAGATCAGGCTGGGCGTCTGACGTTTCGTTGGCTTCTTTTGTTTGGTAATTTCCTGGTTCCAATTCAATAAAGTAATTTCCCAAAAAAGGATCCATTGATTCATTTTTTCCTTCGAGTTGAGTAACATTGTACTTCATGTGAGGCTCCCTCAAAATTTTGATTTGATTCGGGCTTCCTTTATACGGCAGCCACAGATGTGACCAATCCGAGGAAAAATATCCATTTATCTTTGTCGACCAATCTCTGCTCAGAACAAGCCCATAAGCATCTGGTATGTCGGCCACCACGATATCAATAACTTGACACACCTTATCATTCGAAGATAAGCGGATGAGAACATCCTCCATCTCACCAATCACCTTTACATTCGTCCTATCCAACTAAACAACCCTCCAAGTGGACGGCTTGGGCTGCCCATTTATCCTTTTGCAGACTGATATTGGCATGACGTTAACTGATGCCCCTAAGTCTACCAAGCAATTATGTACGTTGTGATTGAAAATTTCAAAAGTGAGGAGGAAAGGTGGATTCTTGTTCTTAGGATTACCCCCAATGCTTGCTTCCCTAATATCTTCTTCTTCCTTGGGTTGATTGTCAGTGGGAAGCCTCTCCTCTGATGCTTTAAGCGCTTTCAATAGTTTTTCTTTCTGCTGCGGAACCTTACACATTTCAAATAATGAGATATTCACCCTTACCTTCTTTATATCTTCCACGATGTCATAATCCATCTTAGTTTTTGTGGGATGCGGTTTATCAAAATTCATATTTTCTTCATTGGGCTTGGTCAACATATCATTCTGTCTTGGATCTTGACTGGTGATGGTGAATTCAGGAATTTTATCAGCCGAGGAATTATTCTGAAATTTGTTAACATTTTTCTGAAGCCTTTTAATCTTTGGAAGCATGAGACTGTTTTCTTTAGCCAACCCTTGGCTTCTTGTTGTTACATTCGTTTCCATGACATCCTTGTATCCCCAATTCCTTTCTTCCTCAGCATCGAATAATGAAATAGAGTCCCACAGAACCATGGTCTCATCCTCTTGTTCTTTCATTGACGTGTTACTGTCTTTTCTTTCTTCATATCCATCTTCTATTAATTTAGAGTCCAACAGCTGATTCATCTCCAATGTCATTGAGTTTATCCCTTGAGGATAATTATTTTCAGAGTGAGGTTGTTGGTGGAAAGTGCAAAAATTGTCCATTCTTACCTCTGTTAAATTCATAGCTGTCGAATTGTGCAGAGGGGGTTGGGGTTCATTGTTGTCCTCCCGTTTCTTGTAATAGGGCTTGTAGAACTTTTGGTCTTCCTTTTCCTTTTCCAAGTCTATGATTCCGTTAGAAATATTTTGCATCATTTTTGCCATACTTTCAAAATCTGGTGATTGCTCTTCCTTAGGCTTAGCAAACAACAAGGCTTTCCTTCCCAGATTTTTTTCTCCTGATCATTCGGAATAATCTTCGATACTCTTTCTTTCATCCTCTAATTTCTTTGCCTCCTCATAGGTCTCTACTAAAGTGGGCTTGGCCTTCATTTTGGAGAACATGGCCAACTCGGGTCCTAAAGTTGAGGTATAATATTCAATCAGGACTTTATCCGAAGGTCTGTCAGCTTCAGAAAAATTCTTGAGGTACGATGTAAATCTTTGGGTGAAGCTGTGCACCTTCTGCTTTCTCTCTTTCTTTAAGGTGCATAGTCCTTTCATGAGGGCTGCATGACTCTTTTGGGTCACATACTTACTTCTAAAAATCCTCTTGAAGGTATCCCAATTAGGGATAGAGTTTGCAGGAAAACCAAAGTACCACGATGCGGCAGATCCTTTAAGGGTGTGCGGAAAAAGTCTGCAAACTACATCCTCATACTCCCTAGCCCTTAATCCTTCTATTTCCAAATAGAAACTTTGCAAGTGGTCGTCTACTAGTATCTTCTCGCTTGGGTTGAATTTGGGCAGCATCTTTTCAAAGGATTGAGGTAAATCATGCAACGGAGGTATTAGGTTTAAAGGTGATCTGGATTTCCAGGCAGGTGGTGGGTTTGGTGGGTTGGGTGGTTTATTTGCGTTTACGCTTGCCATGAGTCTAGGTGGAGAGTGAGGAGGTGAGAAAATATGAGTATAAATAGGAGAACTGTGGGGATTATCGGGGCCTACTTGATTCAAAGGTTGTACAACTTCCTGTAAGGCTATTTCTACAAGTTCTTCCCAATCCCCAACCAGAACTAAGTCTTCTAATATAGGACGATCCTTCCTTTTATATTCTCTTCTGGGAAATTCAGGGATGATCGGCAATCCTCCAATCTTCTTTACATATGCCCTAGTGTGTCTTCTTAGATTATTAACAACTTCATTGTCGACATAATACAAATGTTCTCTACCCCCTTCTTCCGGAATTGGATTATGAAACACACTGCTTTCTGAACTGTTACCAGTGGAATAGTCTCAGCAAAACGGGTTTCCTTGGCTAGCCATGCACTGGCAGCCCTCCTTCTAGCGCCAGAAACTGTTGAGGCCTGGAAATTCGCAGGAAACAACAGCAAAGGATTCTCCCCAGTCAATGTTCCTAATTATCCCGTGACTGTTTGGTGTAGGGAATCCATCCGGTTTTGTGGTTTGGCTACCTTAGTTCAAGTAACAAAAATAAAGGTTTTATTGGTTGCGGCCCGATCCACCGTGTATATTTTTTGTTATTTTTGACTTAAAGTATGATATGCAAGTGCCTATTTAACATGAAGATTTGATAAAGAATTCCAGGAGTATTCACAAAGTGATGCGCAGGTTCTTACCTTTCGTCTTAAAACTCACAAGCACCTAAATCACACACAAAGCAAGAAAAGAAGTAGAAACTAGGCTATCTCTAGAGAGCTGAATATTAATTCATGAGTAATGTAATACTGCCCACGTGTTATGGTAAATCACAGATAGTTGTTCGTATAGCCAAAACATATAAACATGAATAAAAGTATACATGATAAGATAGCTCATCAACAGTTAAAAAATCCCATTACTCAGTAGTGGAAAACATCACAGAATATACTAGAGAACATTCAGACAAGAACATAGGTTCAGAAAGTTAGAACCCTCTCACAGTTAATGAAACACAGTAAAAAATGAAATATTTCCCATTCAACATTGCTCATTTAATCACATTGAGACATTCCACATAGCACCTTCTCCAACAAGCAAAATTTGCAATTTCTGGTTGTAAAACGAAATAGTTCCTCTTACAAACAATGGTTCACAAGTTTTTTCCAGGGAAAAATCCCCTGTAAGTTCTAGCTTTCATCTATTTAAACCAACTCAGCTAACCGTTTGGGCTGGCCCCATCGTGTGACCTTTGGGCTCCCCGAAACCGTCGAAGATCATCATTTTGTCTTTTCCATTAGCGCTCATGGTCCGCTTCATGCGTTACCTTTTCCGATTTTAACTTACAAAATGAGATATACTCGGTAACTGACGGATCTTTTCAAGACTGGGATTTTGTCATCATCCATTATGCTTTGTCTTTTGTTTTCCCTCCTTGAGGTCTAGTTGAATTCAGTACGAGCTTCTCACGGTCCAGCCAAAATTTATGCTACTTCTTTTCCCAGCTATGCCTTCTTGCCATAATCATTTGTAAACGTTTCTTGAATCCATCTACAATTAAACAACATCTACCAAAACGAGTAATCATCAAGAGAGGCTGTGTACTGCATTCCTGTTTTGGAAACCTTAACAGGTACCAGCACCATTATCTCGTCCACATATGGGCTTCAAAAACTCACCAACGGCGGGAAGAGAAAACTCATCGGCGGCTTAAAACACTAAACATCGACTGGGTAGTCTCATTTACAACCGCATAAGCGGGTCTTAATAGGCGACGGACACCGTGAGACTGTTAAGCCTATCGAAATCGGAAGGGCTATGACCTAAATTTCGGGCGGAAAAGCTTCCAGTCGGCAATCGGAAAGACATCGATGTCGGAAGGTAAAAATGTTACACGGCTGCAAGGGGGGAAGAAGAAAGGCTACGACCTCCGATCCAACACAAAGCGACGAAGCTCCGACAAAGCATCGGCGGGCGGAGTAGTGTTATGTCAGACATTTAGTTTGTTTGAAAGCCGCAAGGGTGGAAGATAGATAGACTAACTCTTTTGATAATGTGAACAAGCTAAAAACATGAAGCGATAACAAAGTTAAGGTCATAATTCGATTAATGCAACGAAGGCTCCTTAGAGAAAAAAAAACTACCGATAAGTTGTTTAAACAGCTTCTGAAACTGTGGTTAGCACGGGAACTAAGTTCCCGAGAAGAAAATGCAGCTCGAAGGGTAACAAAACAAAATCTAAACTCCGTGACCCATAGTAGCTTCAAAAATAAGCAATTTTTTACAACAGGAAGAGAGTTAACCTCAAAAATAGTCCGAGATTAAAACATGACAAAAGGGTTCATGGATCCAAACAACTTAAGGTGACGTTAAACATCATAAGGGGGTCCAAAATTTGAATTTTTTTTTGCGGAAAACAGTTGCAGCTGCAACATGACCCGGGTGGGACATAAATGAACCTAACGGGACATAAATGACCCTAAAGGCATCCAAGTGAACCTAATGGAACCTAAATTACCCTAATGACACTTAAGTCTCCCGAATGGAACTTGTGCGACCCTAACAACATCCAAATTCGTGTAACAATATCCAAATTTCCCAAATTCGAGTTCATCATCAAAATGATGTCAATTATTATGATGATATATGACAATGAAAATAATGATGATGATGATGTCAATAATAATGTTGATTTATATGATGATGATGATAAGAATGATGGTGACAACAACAATGACAATGACAATGATGTTGATGAGGATAATGTTTACAATGACAATGACCATGATCATGAGGATGGTGGTGAGATGAGATGAATGATGTCAGTGATGATGATGACGATGACGATAATGACACCAATTACTAATTAAGACCCATGTATTATGGTCAAAACATTCTAATGATGCTTGCATTCCCACATAAAGGTGGAATATCCTTTAAGTAACTCATGTAACGTAGTTGGGCTCCTTTTTTATCATCACAATATTGATGATGATGAGGACGACCATAAAAATGGCTATGATGATATATAATAGTGATAATGATGATGACAATAATATTGTTAATGTCTATGATGATGCTCACAACGATAAGGATTATGCTAATGATGATGATAAGGATGACTATAATGGTAAATATGGTAAGGAGGTAGTGTAAAACCTCTTTTCCCTAATGTCATAATTTGATAAACTCAATATTTTATGGAGTATTGAAATTAATTATAATCTAAAAGAATATTATTAAACATATAATTAATTTAAATATATTCAAAAATATTAACACTCACATTTATTTAATAATAATTGCATTTTAATTAGATATAAAAATAATTCTAATAAAAAAATTATTAAAATGTAATATGGAAACTATGAGAATATATTGCAAAGAAGAGGTGCATTCTTAAGGCACATATGTGTAATTCTTGGTGCTCATCTTAAAGTTGACACATGTTTTTCTATGAAAAAAATAAAAAATTATTATTAAAAAAACAAGTCAACTTAAATTAAATTTAAAATATTTAAAATTACACAACATAAATTAACATAAATTAGATAAATTAAAACCACTAGTTATCCTACCTTTCATAATAATATAAGGCTATTTACCTATAAATATTAAACTGATTGGACGAAATTAATCCATATTTGCTCTAACCACTTTCGTTGAACAGTCCATGAAATTATTTCATGGCAGTCACAATAAATAAATAAAATACTTGATCGGAGCGTCGCGATGTTAATAGTTCAATGCACGTAGATTGCTAGACTATAAAGTTGACCAAGGTTTTAAGGTCCAAAATAGGTTACGCTTTGCGAATACAAGACTATATCGGATCTGAGATTGCTGGCCATGGAGGGCGCCGTGATTGGAAGAAAATACAGATTCGGAAGCAAGATAGGAAGCGGTGGATTTGGCGAGGTATACATGGGAACCGATTTAGAAACAGGGGAGCATGTTGCCATTAAGATTGAGAGCGTCCACGCAAAGCCCCCGTACTTGAATCACGAATATGAACTCTATCGAGTTGTTTCCGCTGGAACTGGGATTCCAAACGTTAGATGGTTTGGGGCAGAAAAAGGTCATTACATTCTAGTTATGGATTTTCTAGGCCCAACCCTGGGAGAGTTATTTAGGTTTTGTGGTCATAAATTCTCGCTCAAAACTGTCTTAATGTTAGCTGATCAGCTCATTGAGAGGATTCAACATATACATGCAAGGGGCGTTTTGCACAGAGACTTGAAACCTGGTAATTTCCTTATGGGGCCAATTGGTGAAAAAGCGAACGTGGTCCACATTATTGATTTTGGTCTTGCAAAGAATTTCCGTGAGCCTAAGGCTTTGCGTCATATTACCCAGAAGGCAACCAACTGTCTAACAGGAACTGCACGCTATGCGAGTATCAATAATCACAATTGCATTGAGCAAAGCAGAAGGGATGATATGGAGTCCCTTGGATATGTTCTTATGTACTTCTTAATCGGAAGACTTCCTTGGCAGGGTGTGAGGCGCAATCTTTATGACAGACACGAAAAGATACGTCGGAAGAAGCTGTCTATTCCTATAGAAGATCTCTGCAATTCCCATCCTAATGAATTCGCATTCTACATTCGCTATTGCCGGAATCTGTGTTTTGAGGACACGCCAGATTATGCATATTTGAGGAGGTCGTTCCGTGATTTGTTTGTTCGTAAAGGTTTTCAGTATGATAATGTGTTTGATTGGACGATCTTAGAGCAACAAATAGCACAAAGTTGTAGGTCTGTACCACGGTTGCCTCTTGAACAGGCACCACCACCAGCTATTGACATGTTGCCAGGAGTCAATGATGGCCATGATCCAGCAGAGACTGTGAAATCTGCAGGAGAGGGAGACCCTGAGATTTCTTAAACACCACAGCATTAGGCAGTAGTGTATCATATGCAAGAAATACTACAAGGTTTAGTGATACATTAATTGGTTAACTATAGAATGATCAAATGTCTAGGCTTGCAAATTCAAAAGTTCATGTAAGCCTGGAAGAATCAATGGTGTCAAAACATTAATTGCATATAGAATAACAGTAATTGAATAGTGTTAGTGTTAAGTGTATCCAGGGTTATAGGATTCCATAACTATGTTAATATAAATGAAGTTATGCTTTAGATGGACATTGGCAGAAATGCTCCAAGGATGATTTGTTTTGTATCTGAATGGGGCATGTAAGTGAATGATACCCTAATTGAACATTGGTAGAAAATCCAATGTTTCCATGTATTAAGGAATAATTAAACATGTCTGCATAACTATGTTAATATAAATGAAGTTATGCTTTAAATGCGCGGAAGGTATGGAAAGGGGTTCACAATTATGCATATTAGCCAATTTGCATGAATCATGCTCTTGTAGAAATCAAAGTTATACTTCCATTTAGATAAACATGGAAATAAAATAATGAAGTAAAAATGCATGATTTGCGAAAACATATTAAAACGTTATAATTTAGTTTTATTTTCAGATTTATTTATTTAAGTTTTTCATAGAAATACACTTCACTTTCTTTAATGAATAATGACGTTGATGGAATGATTATCGGTATGGTGATATGTACAAATGCATTCTATATATATATATATACTTTAAAACTAGGAAAATCTGTATTAATACAAAGGGGAGTAGAGTAAGACTAGATTGTTGGGCCAGTTTCTATCAGAAATATGAATAAATATGAGCTGGGGCCAGTCTTAATGTTCGATGTGAAAATGGTCTGCCTTGCAGAGAGAGCAGCCCTGACCCAGCTTTCTGTATAGGGATATGAACTCCTCAGGGTTTTAAATCTTTGCTTCTATATAGTCAGCCATAAGGCCCTAGTGTTAATTTCAGATATTTATCCTTCTGTAGATTTGATAACCTAAATTATATATTGTTGTTAATTGTTTATTTTGGATCATAATTAAAAATTTTATTTATTACTTTTTACTTAATAAGATAAAACTAATAAATTAATTACTTTTTAAATTTATATTTATTACTTTTGACTTTTTAGAAGTAAAAAGTAAAGTTACATAACATTACAACATCTACATCTTAGTATATTAGTAAACTAAACTGAAAATTTGCAAAAAGGATATGAGATAATTGTTAAAAAGAATTTAGGGTTTGAAAAGTCCATTTAAGATTTAATTGATCTTCAACAAACAGTCTAATTCAAGGGAGAGAGTTGCATGATAATCCATTTCTCAAATTGTTTAAATTGTTGTTATTACAATTGGTTATATATAATTAAGGTGAATTGCTTTAAGAGCTAAAAATGAGTTACTAGAGTGTTCTCCTAGTATCATTCAATAAGAGATGATTGTAAAGAGATGATTGTGAACCCCTTTCCATACCTTCTGCGCATTTACAGATAGAGTTTGAGTGTGAATGGATATAAGCCTGGCCTGTCTAATTCGATCTCTGCGCCTTCCTTCAATACGAGATCAATCTTCCATGGAATTCAACAAAATCATAAATGAGATCAGTATTGTCACTTTGGGATGGAGGTTGACGAAGTGCAGTAGATACACACGTTGCCCAAGGTTTCTATTATAGTCATATCCTTCTCATGAATGTAGGCATTATTGATGCCAAAAATTCCATCTCTTCCTAACTTTATTTCAATCTCAATATCCTAATGATAGAAGGAGAATTTAGCAATTAATAGATAGCACTTATTGAATTTAAACTCAACATTCAATTGATAACGCGATGGAATGGCTTAATAAATTATATTATTCTTTGGGTAGTCTCGAATCAATGGCTAATATGGGAAGAGGAAAGCTCTCCCCAAATGCATCCCATTGGCTTAATTCTCGTATGGAATCCACAACGAATATGGGAAGCGCAAACTCACTAAGGAAAACTCTCCACAAACTTATTCCAATGGCTTAATAAATTATATTACTATTTTGGTGGCATGGAATCTATGGCAAATATGGGAACTGAAAGCCAGTAAGGAAACCTCTTGAGAAAGGAAACGCATCATCATGCATGTAGTGTGACAGACATGGGATAAGAAAGTATCACATCTATTCCAATTCTATTGTTGTAAACTTTATTATTTTCTCATCGCGCCACTCCATAAATCGTAACCCTATCGAACAACGAACAATGTGAGAACTTGCGAATCGATTGTGTGCTTGATCTTTCACTATTTGTGATAACAGTAGAAACAGGCTTTGAGAATCCCAGTTATCGTGGAAATGCCCCAGAACAATACTCTATATGGATTTTGGAACATTATGGTAATTGTTTTGTGGATGAAAACATTCTCATGGAGCGCAGCAGTGCATTCGGTGAATCTCAGGAGATATAACTGCTTACCTACCACACCCAACTGATGGTGGTTGCTGGTGACAGTGAGAGTGTGCTCTTATAGTGTAGGGATTTCTCAGAGAGGAACATAAACGCATGCATGCACTTGCAATAAGTGGCAATAAGTGGCAGATAACCTCTAGGTGTGTCCCCCATTCTCCAGTACAGTAATAATAACTCCTTAAGTTAAGCAAAATGACCAAATAGACTATATTGGATAAATGAGGAATAATTAATCTTAACACCACGTTCGAGTGAATGGAATCAAATTGATTAGAATGAGCATTTTCTACACCACTCAGTTGGTATTAATTATGGAAATAAGAAACCTGAAATTCAACATGATCTCTCTCCTAAATGACATTAGAAAAGGAAGAAAAAGGGAATGCTTTACAAGCAGAGCTTTGAAATCCCAAGTCTCCCACCATGATGTCTCTTGTGAAGTTGTATAGATGTGGCTTCTTACGATGAAGTATTTGTAGATGCATGAGTACTCAGAAAACTAAGAAAGGATCGTTATTTTTAACCTCCAAGGAAAGGATTATATGTAGTGAAATCAATTGATGCATGTAGAAGACCTCGATGAAAAAAAAATCTTGGAGAAGATTCCAAAAAAAATTCAAGCATGAATATGTGCCCGAGTAGTATTATGACAAAAAGATGCAAGAATTCTTCAAACTTCGTCTCGGCATCATGACCATGGACGACTATAAGAGGATATTCTTGAAATGGTTGAGTATGACCATGGACGAGTATGAGCAGAGATTGGAGATATTGTTGGAGGTGAACCTTGAGTATAACGGTATGTAAAACCATTAATGTTGTGTGATATATTACTAATCATTATCACTAATTGTTACTAATTCTAATTTAGAGAGTGCTCACCTATGGAGTGAATTACTTTAGCATGTGATCATTTGATATGTAGAGTCACATAATATGATCACAACATCTGATAAATCTTCATAGTATAATATGATATGATAGATAAATTAAAGTTAACACATATTGATCATGTAGTAAAAGGTAAGAGATAAAGATAAATGCATAGAGAACAAAAGAATTTGAAATTGATCATGAGAAGACTTTACTGGATTAAAGAGAACTCAAATTGTTAAGATTCAGTTAAAGTAACAATGCATGCCTTAGTTAAGTAAAGAAGAAATCACAATGGAAACTTTAGTGATGTAAAATCCCAAATTTTGAACTTTATTATATTGGGCATGAGCCCCACTACACATGAGTTACTTTGATGTTATATTTATATCTATATATTGGGCGTATTCCCCATTGCACATTATTTATTTTGGTTATATAGATATACTAGGCATAAGCCCCAATCCACATGTTTTATTGTTTCATTATATGAATATATATATTGGGCATAGGTCCTATTTGACAAGGACTATTGTTGTGGTACTGGGAATAGGCCTCGGTGTACTTGGTTTATTTATTATGTGACTGGGAACAAGCCCTAATATACTGATATTATATTTTTGTGATGTATTATGCAAAAGACTAGTATACATGATTGATTTATATGATGTGTTGGGCATAAGCCCTAGAGAACATGGGTTATGAGACAATGTGTTGAGAGTAAGGTTTGGAGCACATAGGTAACCCTAGCAAGTAAAAGATAAATGTGTTGGGCATAAGACCTAGAGAACATGGGTTATGAGACTATGTGTTGAGTGTAAGATCTGGAGAACGTAGGTAACCCCAGTAAGTAAATGACAAAAGTGTCGGGCATAGGCCATGGAGCACTCCAACATGATGTTGATCATAAGCTCTTGAGCATTGGATCTTTGGCCATTCTATCCCTAGGTGTATTGCACGAATCAATCCTAGTACTAGTGTTGAGAAAACATGATCTCGAATTGCACCATTTTAACTCCCATTTGATAGTGTTGAGCCTAAGCTCTGAATAACACTAGGGGTTACTTTAATTAAGGTTGTTGAGTTGGGAAGACTCTGAATAGATCCAACCTTCATTCGGGTTTTCAAATCTATCTTATCAGCGTGTCTAGAACACAGGGGCTTCACTTGTTGACCAATATCCTATCACGTTAGTTCATATTGTGGGTTTTAAAATTATCAAAAATCAAACCAATATATTGCAGGTATTAGGGGGATTAGGGGTTTAAGGTGGGGGTGGGTAGAGTGGTTTATAAGGATTGAGGTATAAAAAGGGGTGGGAAGGAGGTTTTAAGTATTGGGAGGGGGTTTCAACAAAAATAGTTTGGGTCAATATCTCTCGAAATTAAGGGTATTCTTTAATATCCCATGATCACACGTGCTATGTGAGAGGTTCACTAAGTGAAGTCCCCATGGTCTAGAATTTCAACATGATTCCTAAAACACTACGCATGGCACTAGCTCGAAGTCGTGCCTATACATTTAAAGAAACATATATATTTACAAATATAGAAAATAAATAAACTATCAATTAAATAAATGTTTCACGGGCCAATGCTAAAATACAGTAGTGAACCATTGGTCGAATCCCTTGGAGTCCAAGTCTACGATTATTGATGTTTCTAGAAATATGAGTATAAGTCCATACACTATTATTATCATTGGATGGATGCCTATTTAAACTTTTAAAAGAAGTAAATAAAATTACATAACCTTTCTAGACAAGCTTAACCAGGGTATCACGGTATCAACCCAACCATCGAATCCCATAAGAATGCCAAGTGTTGGCCCTGCTTACGAGTTTGGCTTGACAAAACATTAACGCAACATCTAAGAATAAATAGGAAAATAGATTTAGGGCATTTTTCTCTGCCTCCAAAGAGAACAAATAAAACCAAATATTTTTCCATTTAATAGTAAATACAAATAAATTTTCCCACCGTGGCATGGCTAATGCAGGACATTTCCACCATCAAACAATATATATTCTTACCATTAACGCATTTCCTAGACATTGGAAATAACCATGAATTGAAATATTAATAAATTAACAGTAATATTCCTACGTTCAAACATGACATTTTTAGATTTCCATGAAACTCATAGAGAAAGCGTAGACAAAAAACAATGCAGAGATTATATAACCCACAAATTACATTATATATTTCACCGAGTTAAACAACATCAAACCAATTACAGATCACATGAAAGAGAATGACCACAACCTTGCATTTTCCAGAAATGGGATTATATAGGTTTAACACCCACGGTCTAAATAAAATTTACAAATTCATCCATTTCCTGAACATGGTCATAAAACCCTAAACCCCACAATATTCCTTAGCATCGTTTGATTCAAAAACCCTTTCAAATTCATATAGAAAGCCATAAAAACAACAAAGAGAACATTTACAAATCCCATTCAAAACTCAGCAAAAACAACCAGAGGTTAAGGACATGTGAACATGGGCTTACTCAAGTTTCTCTTATTGATCCTCCCTCCATCCACCTGCAAACACTGTTTAAATGATGCACCCTCCTGTCATAAAAGCAGTCACGAGTTAGTAATGTTTCATTAAAAAATATATAATAAACATAAACAATGATAAAATCATGGAGTAAACACTTACCTATGTAGCAAAGGCACCTCTGAAAACTAATTCGCACACGCTTTTCAAGCAAACCAACGTTCAGGGAGCTCGTTCCCCTCCACCATTTTTGCATACAATGAGGGTTTCCAAACCATAGTTTTGTTCATATGTTTGAGCCAGCATGGGAGGTGGACCATGAGGCATTCACATGGCCTTCATTAAAGGATTCAACCACTCTCACTAACATTTTGATCTTTACCCACTCTCTATAGTCGCTAGACCCTTTTTGGATTTTGTTTGTGTATTGACCATGCATTAAAACCCTTAGTTTCAAAGGTTAGAAACTTTGTTTTCTAGATCATGTCACCTCTTAAAAACATACACTTGACCGGTGTAGCATTGGAACCTAGCACCCGCAAACAACCGGTTACTCATGTATTAGTTCATAATGAACTAAGTAAGCCCAAGTCATAGTAGTCCTTCATACCTTTTTCATTGAGTCGTTAGGTAAATCCAACCACACTTTCCCCTTTATAGACAGAGGTAAGTTAGCAATGACATTTTAGTAAATAAGACTGTCTTACGAGTTAAAACATCCTTTATAAACCAATATGAAGCAAGTAGAAAAAAATATCATTATACAAATAAACGACATGAAATATCACCATAAGAAAATATATCACCATCTACTTATCTACAAAAGGAATCGAGACCAAAATAAATATAAGTATCTCTTTTAATAAGTTTATTCAAATGTTGAAGAAAGTATAGATGACCCTTAGGTCCTAACAGTTTTATTGACCATAATTTTTTTTTCTCAGATTTAAGGGACATTACAAGTGGTATCAGATCCTAGTTTCGAACACTTAGAGACCTTATGGGTTTGCTACTAAACATCCACTATAGAAATATATATTTCAAAAATTTATTTTTATTTGTTTTAAACTAATAGAATAATATTATTATTGATTATTTGAACTACAAATATAAAGAGCAATCCAAATCATGGAGATAGAAGAGAACAATAGTTGACAACGGAACCTAAATTCCCCACCCCAAGAAGAAGAGATTGTGGTAGAAACAAATTTCAACTTAATGAAGACCATACAGATTTTACAAGCAGATCTAAATAGTTTTAAAGATGATAACATGAATGAGAGGATAGAACAAAAATCAATAAATAAATCTCTACTTCGGAACTTGACACAGGTAAACCCCAATAGACAGTCCACCCACTCAACAAACAAATCCAAAGAAAACTGTCATCATAAAAGAAGGACCAGTAGTCCAAGAGAGGAGGGATGAGAAGAACACACCCTTGACTTCATAGAAGAAGAATATCAAAGTTCTTCCAGTGATGCCTCACCCTCTCCTTGTAAGAAAAGGAATAAGAATTATGATAGCCTTTTGGGGGGATTTCGAAATATAAAAGCTGCAACTTATGAAGGGGAAATAAATACCAGAGAAGGATAAAGAATGGCTTCTGTGTATGAATAAATACTTTCGACTACATATATACTCCATCGAGATGAAATACTAGATGGCCATTTACAAATTTAATGGAAACGAAGCCATAGGGTGGAGAGACCTGAAACATACTAAGAGGGACAAAGTAAAGGATATTAGATGAAGTACTTTCTACAAAATATTCTATGAAAAGTATAGAAAAGTAAATGAATTCCATGAATTAAAGATGGGCTCCCTAATTATGGATGCCTTTATCAACAGATTTTTAGATATGTTGCATTATGTACCTTACATAAAGGACAAAAATGTCAATATACAACAATTTTTGGGATGTATTCCTCCAAATTTTCGAGAGAGAATTGAGTTCGACATGCCCAAAAATATAGACACCACCTTGCATAAGGCTAGATTTTGTTATGAAAATGGACAACTGAGACAGGAAAATATGAACAGAAATCGACACATATTTAGGTCCTTCTCAGACAACCAAAAACCCAGTTCTAATCCACATCCCTATAGGAAACAAAACAACAGTTTCCACCTAACAGAAATTTCCACAAACCTAGTGCATGAACAAATGTGCGTGCACCAAATTCCAACGGACTAGCGGGAAACAAAGGATCCAAGGCTACCCCACTATAGATTAGCTGCTAGAAATTTCAACGGCCCCATTATGCCTGAGATTTCCCAAACAAGACAAATGGAGTCCTACACAACTTACAATAAGACCCAATAGTAGAAGACATGGCTAGTAAACCTAGGATCTATGCAATAGTCGATGGCTGACAAGAATACCATCACGCCACTATGGTCAAAATAGAAGGTAAGGCTTCGAACACATCTATTTCAATTTTAATTGAGCATGATGCTTGTCGAAGTTATGTTTCCACTAATATTGTGGACACGTGTAAACTAAACAAAGAGAAAAATGAGAAACCATGGTTGGTACAACTAGACACAGGTACACAAAGAAAGGTTTTAGAACTAGTAATATAATGTGATATAGACATGAACGGTTTTCCAACTAAAGTAGACCTAAATGTATTACCCTTAGGATCATACGACGTACTTATAGGCATGAACTGGTTGGAACAACACCATTTCATGCTTGATTGTTTAAACAAGTCAATATTAGGCATGGAAAACTAGGGGAATGAAAGAAAGATTCAAGGCATACCTGAGAAATTTTCTGTTAGACAGATATTTTCCTTACAAGAAAATAAATGCATAAGGAAGGGGTCCAAACTTTTTGCAATTAACATCCAGGATGTAGAAGCCAAGAGAGAACAATGAATTGAAGACTTCTTGGTTCTCATAAACTAAAAAGATGTATTTTTCGAGGAAATACCGGGACTACCACCCAAGCGACCTTATATTTTTCCATAGAGTTAACACCATGATCAATACCAGATTCAAAATCCCCATACCACATGAGCACACTAGAATTGGTGGAGCTCAAGTTACATTTACATGGATTGATAGAGAATGGTTATCCAACCTAGTGGGTCTCCTTGGGGAGAACCTATACCATTCAAAAATAAAAAGGACAATACTATGCGAATGTACATCGATTAGAGAAAACTCAACAAAATGACCATAAAAAACCGTTATCCACTCACTAGTATCGATTACTTGTTTGATCAAGCCGGTTGAGAAAAGATATTTTCGAAGATCGATTTGCGATTCAGATACCACAAGGTAAGTATATGTGATCAAGATATACATAAAACCTCCTTTCACACTCGATATGGATATTATGAGTTTTTGGTAATGTCTTTCGCTCTAACCAACGCACCAGCCAATTTTATGTGCATGATGAACAATATTTTTAGTAAATAACTAGATAAGTTTGTATTAGTCTTTATAGACGATATACTAATTTACTCAAGGATTAAAGAAGAACATGAGGAACATATATGAATAGTATTACGAATTTTATGGGATCACCAAATTTAACTCAAGTTTAGCAAGTGTGATTTTTGCAAACCACAGATACATTGCCTAGGTCGCATCATTTCAGAAAAAGGGATAGCCATCGACCTAGAAAAAATTAAAGCCGTTGAGGAATGGCCTACCCGTACTTGTGTCATAGACATTCGGTTATTTCTCGGACTAGCAGGTTACTATCGAAAGTTCATTGAGAACTTTTCCAAGATTTCTTGTCCCATGACCTCCTTACAAAAGAAGGCAAACAAATTCCCGTGGATGACCAAATGCGAAGAAATATTCAAAAAGATAAAACAATTCTTGACTACTGCACCTATACTACGAATTGTAGATCTCTACTGGGATTCCATTGTTGGTACAAATGCGATCAAGGAAGGACTTGGTCAAGTCCTCATGAAAAATGATACATTGAAATGCTCATTCGGTTGATCTCTCTTCTCTACTGCTTAGTATCTACACCTGGGGTGTATGTGTTGATGTTTAAGAAAAATTAGAGAATCTTGAACTTTAAAAATTTTGTTAATAAATTAATTCATATATGAATCTCATAAAAGAAATTATCCACATAAATCGTTCAACCATAAGAGACCAGATACACCCTGCAAAACCCCTCCAAATATAGAGGATGAAAACATAACAATTCTTTGAGTATGTTTTGGGTGTTATAATGTCTTAATTAATTCACCTAATATTTAATTATCAACCGAGGTTGGTAAAATTCAAGTTTACACAAAGTATATGTGAAGGTAGAGGGGTTCCTAGGGTGTCGTAGAAATATTTTAACAAAGAAAAGATCGAAAGATATTTCAAAATGAAAAACCAAGTCAAACTTCTATAAATTCAACTATAAAGGTAATTAAACCAAACAGAGTACCAGACTAGAGAAGTATCAAGCTATACTACTCTATTCTATAGACAAATACTAAAAAAAAGAATATTAACAAGTAAACTTTAAGAGAATAAACTTCATTTTTACTTAACTATTCCTCTTCTTAATTTAAGAAATATTTATAAGTAACTTCAGAGATTAACTATACAATGCATTATAAAAAATTTATAACCACTGGAGACACTTTTACAAATTCAACAACTTAAGATATTCATATAATTAACAAATGTACATACTGGTAAAACTAAGTTATCTAATTCCACTGTCCTTGGTTGTTTTGTGGATATGCATTTACAGTGATCGAAGTTTGAGGAGGAGTGGTGTTAAAATGGCTTTCAAATGAAGTAAAGAAACTTAATGGAATCAAATCAAACTTAACTTATATAAATATGTGCAAACTAAGGAAAGTCCGAAATTACGTGTAATGTTAAACATTGTGATCTATTCCATAAGAAAATGATTCTAACTTATAACCAATCCACATGTAAAGAAAATATAGCTTATAGACAAGTAACAGATCTTAATAAAAGAAGCAAGTAGAAAAATTAATAAAGAAGATTGAAAGTGTGAAGCAAGTAGAAAACTTAATAAAGAAGATTTAAGTTAAGAATCAAGTAGAGAACTTAATAAAAAAGAAGCAATTAGAAAACTTAATAAAGATAACTCTTTTAAGTCCTACTCTCTAAGTCTCTTCAGTAATCACACAATGAAAGAAAAAGGTCCTACTACTATAACCAATCTACAAAGTGCTAGTGTACTTTCCTAACATTGACATATCTAACCCTAAACTATCTATACTAAAGGATAAATCAATCCAATCCAAAGATATAATTCCAAGGTATCTCAACAATAATGAAGAAAGAAATAAAAAACCACAATAAACCAAAACACAAGACATAACTCAAAACATAAGGTAAAAGGAAAAAATAATAATAAAACTTTAATTAATACTTTAAACAATCTAACCTGAGGCTTTAATAATAAATATAACTATTATGTAACTACCACAGTCAAAATATAATAAAAAAGCTAAAGAAAGAGGCTTAAAACATATTGAAAACACTAAAGGCTGAATGAAAGGATGGATAACAGACTAGAAGGTAGGTATGCACATCAAGTGGAGCAAGATGTCTGAAGGATAGACTGTATACAAAAAACTCTAGAACTCTTAAGAAATGGTTAATCTAAATGATTTCGAGATCAACTAATTCATGCATATGATAATAGAGTGCAAAGGATCAAAAATTAAACCTACTTAATAATTAAATTCAACATTAAAGTAACTTAAACTAATTCATATTTATAAAGACATCATTATCTATTGCATTTTTCAACAAATTGAAATATAACTATGTTATAGTTGATTTTACCACACATGGTGGATCACACCTTTATGGCCTTCCCTGTACCTCTGCAGACTCTTTAGACTCCATGGACGATTTTTGTACCTTTGATGTTTCCAATATAATCCCGAAAAACATGTCTTATTTTCTATGCGTGACTTTTAAACCCGTTCTCATGTATATACGCAGATTTGACCCTCAAACCTGCGTACATCGGGATGTGTGCAAAAGGCCAAATAGTTTTGGAATTTTCCTTGATGTGGATCTGAGTCACTTGTCTCTTGGTATTCTATATGCCTTGAGATCACTTGTATTTGACCTTCCATTACCCCATTGAAGCACTATATAAGTAACCCTTTGGATACATTGAAAGGAGAGGAATTGAAGAGCAAGAAAACTATAGACCATTATTGGCAGAGCTTATACTTGAGTCTGCATCCCTTTGTCCCTTGGAGCACTTTATGTTCTTCCCAAGGTTTCCTTTGCTTGTGAGCTTGCTATCAAGAGATAGAGGATTGAAGTGGTGGAGGCCTCGGTGGAGGACTCAGTTTCTCCGATTCGCAGACGTGCCGACAGAGGTTGTCACTATTGTCATCTCTATTTTATATTAATAGAAATATATTTTCCTGTCCAATAATGTGTATTTAAATGAGTATTGAATCCATGGATGTTTTTAAATGCTTATATTTTATTGATTATATATGCTAGAGTAGGTCAAACACAATTATATATAGCATGCTTGTCTTGTTTGCCAAATGTTGAGAGAGAAAATTACTTATACAAGCGAGAGTGGAAAAGCTCAATGACGATCTACATCAACAGTCCAGAATAAGGCATGTATCGAGATCCTTTAGTGTTAGATGTTTGGTTTCTCTTGCATATCTGAAAGGATTGATTTCTGTGGTTACTCTTTCTGTTGTGGTACCTGAAGCCATAGGAAGTTTTCTCTGTAATAGAATTGGCAACCATACTAGGGATTTCCTAGTCATTTCCTTTGGGGGTTTTTATCGGCATTCAATGTTCTTGAATTGCTCTGATTTATCTATTCCTGAGTCAGATCTAGAGGCATGTTTGGCTGGTAGTGTGTGATAGGAGTAAAGTTTGTCTCAGCTTGTCTGTTTTTTTTTCTTTTTATCTATTTTTCTTCCTATATGGGATTTTTTGCTTCACAGTCCCATGTACACGCGGTTTTTACTAGGATATCCACGTATATATGTGGGTTTTCTACACATAGTCATGTATGCCCTGAGTTTTGATTTTTAGGGGAAGATTAAGTGTTGCTGGGTGAGTTTTGATGATTGTTGAGTCTCCTTAGATGCTTCTAGAGTCTGTATATACCTTTGTTTTTTACCAGGTAAATCTTCTAGTTAGAATTTTTTTAAATGTTCTTGTCATTGCATTTTATATTTTTTGTTTTGGGATTAGTGCATTAGGTCTCCTTTACCTTGGTGCTTTGCTTGGGTGTTGTCTAATAGTGCTTGCAGATTCTGGTGGTGGTAGAGTCATTATTTTGCTTCATTATCTCATTTTAATTCAAAAAATACATAAATATTTTCTTTTTGCATCATGATGCATTTTTGCATTTTGCATTTTACATGGTACTTGCACTAGGTTTGCTTGGAAAATTATTAGTCAAATTTTCATATAGGAATGATTGCATTTTTCATTTTAAGGAGAATTTTGCATTTCATGTAGTAGCATACCCTATTTTTAATTTGACATGGTGCATTTGCAATGATTGTTAGGTGCGCATTTTACTTCTTGTTGCATCATAACACGATTAGTTGCACGATCATTTACCCTTTTGAGTAATAAGCCAATTAAAATCAACGCATAATAAAATGAATTACACTCTTTTCTTTTATAGGGTGCACCAACAAGATTAGATTTTAGGGTCTTGGAATAGTTCATTGTGAGTAAATTCTCCAAGACCACTAAACAACAACATGTATTTGTATGTCTAGGTGAGAGTGTGAAATTCCTTGGTATAATTAGTGTTTCTCAAGATCCTCCTCTTACAAGGGAGTTAAGCACGAGGCAGTGTGAGCGGTTATTGATTAGGATGACCCATAGTCATAACTGAGTAGTACCAGAGATATTTCCAGGATTGTATTCATATTTGGGGGCTCTTTAGAGAGTTTTGGGATTTTCTACCCTGCCCATATGGTCAATCCCGCCTGTGACTGTCCACCTAAGCATTGATTATATTGAGGTGACCTTAGTTTCCTTACCTAGGATATCGAGGGGGTACTTCGCAGAGGTTATTCTGCAGGTGTCCCGACCAGGTTGGGGTCGGACAGCATAGTTGCTATAAGCGTTGAAGCTGAGGGCCACAATAATTGGTTACAAACCTTTGCTTGTTGTGTACGGGAGTCTCAAGCCTCTGCTAGGTGAGACATACCTGTTTCATTCGGGAGCTCACATATCCTACCCTTGCTTGCTTGTGATTTGGCTTTACATTATATTGGTGTATGATCTGTGCACGCTAGTTTTCTTAGTGTTTGCATAATTAGATAGAGTCTTTTTCATTTTTTGAGTCATTGTGGAGTCGGGTGCAGAACTTCACCGTTCTCACCATTTAGTAGGACTTCCGCCTTCCACATCTCCTCTTTCTTTGGGAGAGAGAAATAGACTGTCGAGGAGGACTACTTATCACAT
This sequence comes from Pseudotsuga menziesii, assembly GCA_001517045.1. NCBI lineage: Eukaryota > Viridiplantae > Streptophyta > Pinopsida > Pinales > Pinaceae > Pseudotsuga > Pseudotsuga menziesii. The sequence continues at coordinate 185,800 of LPNX010627250.1, forward strand.
TGATTCACACACGATGGGAGATCACGAGGATGATATTCCTGAGATGTCCTCTCCACCTCAAGAGGTTGGAGAGGAATATCCTACTCTTGTATATGATCCTTCACCAGATATACCTTCACATTCTGGATACGATCCCTCATTCACAGGTCATCATTATTGGTTTCCGAGTGAAGAGACTCACCATGAACCCACAAGCACTAGTCATGTTAATTATGGTATGCCTGATATCCCTGCACGTGATCCGACACATCATGCCGAGTCAAAAATTGAACCTAACACTAAGCCTAGGGGCATTCCCATTCCTTTCCATGCGGAGAGATTTGGGAGCACTACTCACATTGCACCTTCCATCCAGGAAGTGGAAGATACCTCACATGTTCATCCTAGGCCTAATGTTAGTAATCATATGCAGATACCGGAACTAAGATGAGTGACCATAGGGAATACCACTTATATCCCTTCACATGTCCCTTTGTCCTCTATTCCTACTCCTTCGAATGCATTTTTGACAACCCTTCCTCCCCCTCATTCACGTGGTCCTTCGAGTCAGAATGTTGATACTAGTGATGTTCGTACTGCGACTACTCGTACAGTAGTTTCTCAGAGTCAAGCATCTCCTGTTGTCTGCAGAGGTCATATTCCTATTTCTTGATCATCTTACTGTCCATCGCATGTCATTCCCCACATCCCTACTTATGGAGCTTCTCATGGGATATCCCATGGGACATCTTATGGAAATTCTCATGCACCATCTTATGGACCACAATATGGACATAGCTATCAACCTTATGGGTACGGGTATCAACAACCCACTTACTCCTCTAATTATGTCTTTGTAGCACCACCTAGTCAAGGTTCACCACATCATAATGCTTTCATGCATCCCTACATGGGTCAAATGGGAGGAGGATATTATGTCCAAGGCCATGGTATTTACAATAGTCAGCCTTATATGAACCAAAAATATCCAGGAGGGTGGCATAGACCAACTCAACATAGGCTCCATTTCCTCACAACGTTAAATTTACCTGACTTATGGAGACTAATGAACAATTGGGTATCTTATGACCCGACTTGGCTGGCTATCCCTACCAAGATTCCCTCGTACATTCCCAAATTTGAGGGAAAACCAGGAGAAGATCTTAGTGAACATGTCACTACCTTTCACCTTTGGTGCTCCTCCAACTCTTTACATGATGACTCAATCCATTTGAGGCTATTTCAACACACCCTCATAGGGCTTGCAGTGAAATGGTACATAAAGTTACGAAAGGGGGCATTCGTTTTGTTTGACGACCTTGCTATGAATTTCCTTAGCCACTTCAAGCTACCAGTGCATTACAACATTGGTACAAAACTGTTGTCGACATTTTGGAAAGACAAAGCCACACATATCTCGGACCATATCCAAGAGTGGCGTAGACAGAAGAGGTTTTTAAATCTTTCATACCGCCATAGTTTCTCCTTGAGTGGTTCCTTAAATTGTTGCTACCTTATATCACGAAGGATGTTTCTACATCCAGATTCCAAAATGAGAAAGAAGCAATTTTTAGCACATAGGAACTGGATTTGATTTATGCTCAATCTGGACTATTATATGAGATCATACATAATGCTCCACATTCTAGTTTCGATCCCAATATCAAACCTGGACCACATGCCGATGGCATTGTGGGATGTACAAGTGCCAAACCTGTGGACTCGGTTATGAAACAAGTGAGTCAATTTTCTATTAACCAATCCACATTGGGACAAACTACGGCATCGTCTCAACCCACCCAAACGATGGGTGTACTTTCTGTGCAATCGTCAAACCAGAAGGGCAACCAGCAGCCCAGAACGAATAAGTAAAAGGGTAAAAACAATCATAAGGGTGGGAACAAGAACGACTGTAATGTTGGGGGGGAAAAGTAGTCTAAATGTAAGGTTAAGTTTCCTTGCAAATTGTGTAAGGATGACCACCTCACTCACTTGTGCCCTCTTATGGAAGATGCCTTGAGGTTCATAGCACAGGGCCTAGCTATGCTGACCAATCCTTTACCCCATAATAAAAATATGAACTCGAGGACCCATGATCCTCATGTTGCATCGAGTGGAGATCAAAATACACCGAAACTAGTACTGGTCATGGATGCATCAACATGGTGCGTGCTACTAAGGTTGTGACTCATGCGAAAGACTATGGTTCGTCACAACCAGACCTTGGGAAAGAACCTCCTCCTACCGAGATTCCTTTGCGTATTGAAAATCCTACGGATAAACCTAAGAGTGCACCTCGCATTCCTAAGGGAGTATTAAAGCATTTGGGGCACAATCCTAATTCTTGAGCTGCCCAGAACCATTCTGTTGTCGAGGATTTAAGACAAACTCCTTGTGCGATGTATACGCTTGAAGTTCTTCAGAGTTGTCCGTCGAAAAGGAAATCTTTCCTTTCTGCTGTCGAAGTGAATGATGATAACTCTTCTTCCGACATGAAATTTGAAACCATGGGACTACAGGATCGCTTGCCTTACTACGTGTCTCTCTTGATTCATGTGGAATGTCTTAACATGATCGTCAAACGCATTCTGATTGACGAAGGCATTGTTGCTTCTATGATGTCTTTATCATGTTGGAATGGTTTGGGGTCTCCCGAGTTGTCTAAATATTCTACCATGTTGACTTCCTTTGACAGTAGATCATTTCAGCCGCACATAATTCTTCCTTCTCTTAAGTTCCATTTGGGAGGGAAGACCATCATGATTGAGGTCGAGGTGGTTGATGCGCCCCTTGATTATAATCGTTTACTGGGTCGGAATTGGATTTATAGTATGCAAGCCATAGCCTCTTCTCTATTTCGAGTTGTATGCTTTTCATTTAATGGGAATATTGTTATGATTAATCAAACATCATTCAAAAATCCGAGTGTCAGTGCATCGTTGGGAGCTTCGATCCCAATTATTGACCACTCTCAGCCGACAACTAGGAGTGTGGGTGTAGGTATGTATCCATCCCTTATGGGGACATTTAGTTGTATTGCACCCGTCCTTATGATTGGATCTATTTTTGATGGGGCTTCATCTTCATTGAATTCGGTGTCTTTTCGCACTTCCCATATGGAATATCCTTGGATTCTTCCTACACTGAGTCTTTCCAACAGACCTATCGAAACAGACGTTCCGTTGCATGCAGCAATGATTGCATATCAAGCAAATCTTGATTGTGTTGCAGAGCCTAGTCCTTCCTCTTCATGGATAGAAGAGGAGGAACCATATATGCTGCATGCATGGGCATTTTAGTCCTCTCATGCACATGACTTCCTTGATAGTGTTTTTTCGTTAGATGAAGCTATTATTGAGGCCATGTCTAGAGTTGAGCCACCTTGGGAAGAGTTACATCATAGATCTTATTTTCTTCTCGAGCTTGACCATTTGGAGCATGAGGACTTTAGGGATATTCTTAGTGAGAAGATTGGAAGTCCTGTGGTTCCATTAATCTCTCTTGGTTAGATGGCTGATGGGAACATGGCAAATATATCACCTACGATTCCTATCAATATCTCCCACAATCCTGGCAAGATTGAGAATGTCTATATTGGGGTAGAATGTTCCCATGTTGAGATTCTAGAGTATATCAAGCTGTTCAAAGAGTTTCGTGATATATTTGCTTGGTCATACGAGGAAATTCCAGGTATTAACCCTCATATTGTCAAACATGAAATTAATACCTATCCGGATGTGAAGCCTATTCGACAATGTTTACATGTGCTAAATCCTAGAAAAGCACCCGCAATTAAGGCTAAGATAGAAAATCTATTGAAAGCTGGCTTTATCTATCCCGTTCCCTTGATGGAGTGGGTTTCAAATCCCATTCCTGTTGATAAGAAACAGGGAGCGATCCATATATGTATTGATTTCCGTGATTTAAATTGTGCATGTCCTAAGGATAATTTTCCCACACCATTTCTTGATCAGATTTTGGATGAGTGTGTGGGAAGCGAGGTATTTTTCTTCATGGATGGATTTTCTAGATATAATCAGATTCAAATGAAACCCTAGGATCAACACAAAACTGCATTTATTTGTCCTTGGGGTACGTTTGCATATCTAAAGATTCCTTTTGGTCTTAAAAATGCCGGAGCCACATTTCAGCGGGCTATGACCTTGATTTTTCACGATCTCAAATCGATTATTGAAGTATTTTTGGATGACCTTGTTGCTCATTCTTGCCTGAGAGTGCGTCATTACTACCATTTGAGATTAGTGTTCGAAAGGTGCTGCCACTATCAGGTTAGGTTAAATCCTCATAAGTGCATCTTTTGCATGACATTAGGTCACTTGCTAGGATTCATTGTTTCTAAGGAGGGTATAAGAGTCGATCCCTTAAAGGTTGAGGAAATACTTCAATTGTCTCCCCTGAGAAATATGAGACATCTTCAATGTTTGCAAGGCATGGCAAACTTCTTTTGGAGATTTGTGGTTAACTTTTCCAATTTGACTAAGGGCTTTATGCATCTTTTGAAGAAGGACGCTACCTTTTGTTGGGATGAGCGAACCCAGGAGTCCTTTGATGCTCTTAAGCGAGCCTTAGCATCAACCCCCATGTTTAGTCCACCTAACTATAGCCATGAATTTTTTATTTATGTGGCCACATCCATGGAGATGATTGGTATGGTTTTGGTTCAGGAGGATGAGGATCTCCATGAGCATGTCATATACTATTTGAGTCGGAACCTTATAGATGCAGAAATCCATTATTCCCATGTGGAGAAACTTGCCTTAGCTACCGTTCATGCGGTTCAGAGATTAAGAAACTACATTATCCTTCTCTAGACCTTGGTGGTAGCTCATGTCAATCCATTTCAGTTCATCCTCACTAGAAGGATGATTGGGGGAAAGTATAATAAATGGATTGTTATTTTACAAAAATTCGATCTCGAATTTGTTTCGGTGAAATTGAAGAAATCGTTAATTTTTGTAGAACTCATTTATGATTTCCCAAGTGAGGAGGAGGACGAAGTTTATGAGGATACATTTTTCAATGAGCATATCTTCCTTATCTCAACTTTGGATCCATGGTATGGGGATTTTATCATATATTTACAAACATTGAAGGTCACTACTCACCTTTCATGGGATGAGCGATGATGGTTACATCACGTATCTAAGAACTACCTTATAGTGGATAAAACTTTGTACCGTCATGGGGTAGATTTCGTTTTATGTAGTTGTTTAACCCATGAGGAGGATGAGGTTGTGCTGAATGATTTCCATGGAGGGGCATGTGGTGGTCATTTATCTGGGCTTTATATAGCCCAAAAAATATTGAGAGCGGGATATTTTTGGCCGTCAATCTTTAAAGATTGTGTTAATGCGGTCAAGAAGTGTCACCCTTACCAGGTGTTTCCACACAATATGCACTCACATCCTACCTTGTTACATCCGATTATCACCGTCGGTCCCTTCACTAAGTGGGGGCTTGACTTCATGTATTGCAACCTAGCTTCAGCTGGGGGGCATCATCATATTATAGTGGCCGTCGATTATTTTACAAAATGGGCTGAGGCTATGCCTACGATTAAATCCGATGGTGAGACGGCTGCGCATTTTGTATTCAACCAAATTATTACTCGGTTTCATATTCCGAAAGAGCTTGTCACTAACCATGGTAGGAACTTTCACAATCGAATGATGGAAGAGTTGGCCTCAAAGCTAGGGTATAAGCAGGAACTCTCCTCTTCTTATTACCCTTAGGAGAATGGATAGGTTGAAGTAGTGAACAAATCACTTAAGTCCATTCTCCAACGAACCATTGCACAAAGCAAAACGAATTGGCATATCATGTTATATCCTCCTTTGTGGGAATATAGGACTGCGGTTAAGACTGCCACCAGTTTTTCTCCATATCAGCTCGCACATGGAGTGGAGTCTGTCTTGCTAGTTGAATGCGAAATCCCTTCATTGAAACTAGCTATAGAGCTTTCACCAGACACTTCCACATTGGAAGAACGTTTGGTCCACTTAGAGCAGCTTGATGAGCAGCGTCGAGATGCTTTAGTGGATCTAGAGGTGAATAAACTTCACGTTAAGGTCCAGTATGATAAGTCTGTCCGTCTGAGGAGGTTTAGTGAAGGAGATTTGGTCCTTTTATGGGATCAAGCTAAATAACCCTTGGGGGCAGGGAAGTTTAATCCCATGTGGCATTGTCCTTACATGGTCAAACATGTGTTAGAGAAGGGTGCCTATGAGTTGGTAGATTATGAAGGGACATCCTTGGCGGAGCCTAGAAATGGGCTCTATCTTAAAAAATACTATGCATGATCTTCACCCAGGGCTGATTATTGTATATTATTGTACATTTTTTTTGCATAGTTAGGTTTTATTATGGTGATCAAGTTTGTTGATTAGATTTCGTTTCTTATGGCATATGTCAATGGAGTCTTCCGCTTTCATAGGATACACTGATGGTGCTAGCTGCCACACTCAACACTCAGCCTCTACTGCTTGGGTGATTCATACTCCTACGGGTCAGGTATTGTCTTCAGGAGGCGTATGTTTATGGCCTTCTTTGAATAATGTTGTTGAGTATAGTGTTGTTATTGAGCTATTACTGGATGCCATTTCACATGGTGTTCTCTCTCTTGAGGTACGTCTTGATTCACAATTAGTAGTGTCACAGCTTAATGGCTTGTATCATGTTACAGATCTTACATTATTACGAATATTCTTATGTGTGAGATTATTAGAACGACAATTTGACAACATAACATACATACATATTTCAAGAATTTATAATCAAGTCGCTGACTCATATGCTAACTATGTGTTAGATTGGAATTTGTTTCATAGACCATAAGCACATCACAAACATACATTTTTACACACATGTAAAGAAATAAAATCGATTATCATAAGATTTTTTTCATTAAAACATCCAAAATATGACATCATAAATATAAGTGTCATAATACAAAAATGGGGCTTTCAAGCCACCAAAATATAATACACGGTAGTACAAAAATGAATCACTCTCAGGTCTCTAAGCCTGTGGAGGAGGAGGGGGGTTCTAATCGTGGTAGCACACCATGGCTCTAGATAGTCATCGGAATAACCAAACCCATGCTCATGGTACCCCAACCACCTAGCGCTACATGGCCTCAGGCAAGTCCTCGACTTGCGCCATGGGTACCCGGTGTGTCAATTGTATAAAGTTTGTGTAGATGCTTTGGAGCGCCCGCTCCACATCCACACCCATGATATCATCTCCTCTTCCCCTCCGTCTATGACGAGGGAAGATGTCAGGCCACCGTGGTCCAACATCTACATACATATGACAGGTTTTCACTATGTGTCATCACACCAAAACATGTCTTTTGAGTCTATATATAAAAAAACACACAAAAAAAATTTAATTCAAAAAACTTAAAAAGAGGGTTTGAAATTCGTTACCAATATCACCATGTGCTGCTCTGGGTGGTAGGGGCATGTCAGGATCTCCCTGAAAATATGTCCCTACATAAGGGTAATCATCGATGGCAATAATCTGTCGCCACCACCATATAAATAAATTAGCTGGGTAGGGGTTGGACACCCTACCTCCACCCAATCTGCGCATAGCATCTTTCCAACATTGTTGGGCTAGATCTCGAACCCTGTGAGGAGGAATGTCAGCTCTAGGGATTAGCCCCAGAACACGCTCAAAGAAGAGCATGCTCAGTATACTTCCAAAACCAAAGTTTCATACCCTACCCATCCTGTAGTCATTGAGTTGTTGCTTCATGTTACTCAATAGCTCAGTAATCCAATCATAAACTATGGGTCTCATGCACTCCACTGCATAGAACATCAATGGTTATGAGGCCTAGTGGAGTGATGCTAGCCCAGCTATCCTACCGAGTGCCAATAGTATGGCCTTTAGGCCTAGTACTTGGATGGAGTTTGTTGAGATCTAACTCTCAACCTTTTCCATGTCCGAAAAACTGTATACTGTAATGTACTCATCAATGGTGAGGCCACCTTCGGGCCCGCGAGAATGTAGGTTCACCACCTCTCCCCGTCGGGACAATCCTGTAATAAAATATATGTCCTCCACCTCTATATTGAGGTACATCTCATCAATATGGAAAGACTATGAGTCTAGATCGCAGTAGTCTACTAGCATCTTCAGGAGTCTTGGTTTGGCCCTCAGGATGTGAATACACCAAAACTTGTATAACCCACATGCACATAGAGCTTGTTGAACCATCAAATCACCCTGAACAACCTCTTCTACATCTCCATGTTCCCTCTCCCTCCATTTTAGGACCATCCTACACATTAAAAATAATTTTTGGCCATTAGATACCTTAAAAAACCATGTGCGCAGCTGCATACGTGACTGTTTGCAAAACATACGTGTATGTATGTGGGTTTGGGAGTTTTTCCTGCGTATAGCCAGTCCTATATGCGGAAAAATCCCCGATTTCCACGTGGTCTGAAAAGACTAATCTATACCGGCCTAAAAGTAAAAAATTGACCATGTAAATTGAAAAAATTTACATGAAAATGGAAGAGGAGGACATGAGGAGTTACCTGGAACAAACGGTGTCGAATTTCACTCGACGAAGATCCCAGAATTTGTGATTGAAGTTCTATTCTCAAATGGGTAAAAATTTCAAATGATATGTAATTTTTGAATTTTTTACTATTTATAGAAAAAAATTATATTTTTGAAATTTTTTAACCCCTTTCTATAGTTTTGAACCGTTTCTGACCATTTCAGACCATTTTGGACTAATTTGATGATGTAGGAGTCCGTTTTGAGTGTTGTTTCAACCATTGTTTTGACCCATTCATGCCACTTTCAGGTATTATGTCTAAACTGGCATATAGGTTAGATTTCACATCCGTGTGCATTTTTCATGACCTTATGACCATTTCATTATAACCTTATGTACAAACCCATTCTATCTTGTTACAGAACCTTCTTGTTGTTTTAGAAGTGATGTGAAGTGAATGGTAGGGCTTGACCATACATGGGTTCCCTAGTTAGCTCCTTTGTTGCATTTGGAGCCCATGCAGACATTTTTTCCCTTTAGGGTGTGGGATTCCTTTGTATAGTATCGCCATGTCTTTGCGCAAGAGTCGCATACTCCTCTTGATCTTTTTGCTAGCCTTTTTCCCTAGGACTCCCTTATGTCAAGTTGTAATTGCATTATCATGATTTTTTCTTGCCTCATTGAGCCTTATGCTGGCTTCCCTAACTTTGATTATCATCCATATAGCCCGAGCTTGTCTCATGTCTAGCCATGTAGATCCATTTTATATATCTTTTACAGCTTGATTCCCCATTTTTATCGGGAGGGGACTTTCCCCCGAGTCTCGTTATCCTACACATGTATCCTTGCATTGAGCATAGGTATGTTCCACTGCTTAGAACTAGTTTGTTTTCCCATTGACACTCATCTCCTCCTAGTCTATAACTATAAAGCACTTTTATTCTTTTTCAAGCTTTTCAAAATATTTGAAAAAGTCCAAAAAAATCAAAAAACCAAAAAGCCAGACAAGAAAAGATGTTATCTTTGGTAGCAGTCAATTCATGTCGCATTCAAACATAGCACTGTATATCACATCCGTTGGTTGGGTTAATAGTTCAAATTTAGGAGTTGTACTCATTTCTCTGAGTTTATCTCCACCGACTGGTTAAGCTTCCAGTTGCTATGGAGCCTCTGTCAATGCCTCCTGTGTCATGGAGATGTCCTAGTTTTGTATATTGAGTCTATGCTACCTACATTCAATCACAATTCTCCTTTATGCTCTTGTTCGAAGGAAGTTGAAACCTGAGTCGGCCATTCCTTAGATCTCTTGACTTTGCATGTCGGCCATTCCCAGTACTGATGCTAGTTCATGCACATTATTATCGAGTCCTTCCACATTATATAGCTTTGCTGAGTACCGCATGTTGGATGATGGGGGATGCCTTAGTGCCCTCCTTCCAACAGGTTTCATCCCGTCGACTTCAGATCATTTATTATGGGATAGGAATCTAGAGTCACTTTTGAGTGCCTTGAGACTTGCAGTCATTAGTGGCAGTTTCTATCACCATCTATAGTTTTTGGGAATACATCAATTTCCCCTGATCGGTGGATCTTTTCAAGTGTTCGACCTCAACACATTTATTCACACTTGTTAGTTTTCACTCTAGTACCTTGATTCCCAGTTTCATTATCGGTGGATGATCTCGCTTCTGTTAATGGTATACATCAATGACCAGTAATTAGACGATGGACTACTATGTTCGACCTCGACACCTCTATTCACATAATAGGACATGTACTCGTAGTATATTGTGTAGAAGACCTTCCAGATTGGTGGCATTTCATATATGTTACCCCCTTGATCGTACAAGTGTTCATGAGATTCCAACACTCGTGACTTGATTCTAGTGTATGTCAGAGGTTTCCAGCCATTATGGAGATCTTGATCAATTATATATCTTCAGCCATTATGGAGATCATGATCCTTTGTATATCTTCATCATGGATATTTTGATCTATCTATATTGTACGTGGCGATGACCACACATGTCATATTTTGTATCATGCCTATTCATGGCCATTGTACTCTTATGTATCCAGGACTACTATATCTACTTGCAGTTTTGTGCAGAGTTTGATCATTATATTGTATTGTTGGATGACTGGTTCTTCATCCCGATTCTTCATCACTCCGCTTTTGGGATGGACTTATAATGTATTTCGGCCATCGTATCACCCCTCTAACCTCACACATTAGGGGGCATCTATTACAGCTGATTTTACCACACATGGTGGATCACACCCTTATGGCCTTCCTTATCCCTCTGTAGACTCTTTAGACTCATGGACCATTTTTGTACCTTTGATGTTTCCAAGATCATCCCTAAAAACATGTCTTATTTTCTATACACAACTTTTAAACCTGTTCTTGCGTATATACGTGGATTTGACCCTCAAACCCACATACATCGAGATGTGTGCAAAATGCCAAATATTTTTGGAGTTTTCCTTGATGTGGATATGAGTCACTTGTCTCTTGGTATTTTATATGCCTTGAGATCGCTTGAATTTGACCATCCATTACCCCATTGAAGCACTATATAAAGAACCCTTTGGATACATTGAAAGGAGAGGAATTGAAGAGCAAGAAAACTATAGTCCATTGTTGTTGGAGCTTATACTTGAGTCTACATCCCTTTGTCCCTTGGAGCACTTTGTGTTCTTCCCAAGCTTGCCTTTTCTTGTGAGCTTTCTATCAAGAGATGGAGGATTGAAGTGGAGGACCCAGTTTCTCTGATTCGCAGACATGTCGACAGAGGTTGTCACTATTGTAATCTCTATTTTATATTAATAGAAATATATTTTCCTGTCCAATAATGTGTATTTAAATGAGTATTGAATCCATGGATGTTTTTAAATGCTTATATGTTATTGATTATATATGCTAGAGTAGGTCTAACACAATTATATATAGCATGCTTGTCTTGTTTGCTGAATGTTGAGAGAACAAATTACTTATACAAGCAAGAGTGGAAAAGCTCAATGGAGATCTACATCAACCATATGGAATAAGGTATGTATCGAGATCTTTTAGTGTTAGATGTTTGGTTTCTCTTTCATATCAGAAAGGATTGATTTCTGCGGTTACTCTGTCTCTTGTGGTACCCCAAGCCATAGGAAGTTTTCTCCATAACAAACTAAATGAATTTATAACAATGCAGAAGTAAATGGAACTGAATCTACTGTAAAAGATAACTTATACTAATCTATAAAAAGAAACTGCTTCATATCATAAAACAAACTAAAATGTGATTGAACTAAGTCTAAAACTTATATAGAATCAAACCTAACTATAACAAAACTAAACCTACAAAATTAAACTAACTACATTTTATTTGACTGTAACAATGAAACCAAGCATAAAGTTGAAAGGAAAGATGGAAAACAAATTGAAAGCAATGCTATGTATATAACCAGTTAGTTATCTCTGGAAATGAAACTAATTTAACAAGACACGATTATAAGGTAATCTATGCTACTAGAAACAAGTAATTGTAGAAAACCAAATTGCATAACAAATTATAAATGAAGTTAAGCTAATGCAAAGAAAGAGATACAGGAAAATACACATAAGAATGAAACCTCTAGTTAAGAGGGGCCCTCCCAGCAATGCGAGTGATGACTCGCTAAATGATTTACATGAACATGATCATATACAACATGAGTACAAATTATATTAAAGTGAGAAACAGTATTACAGATTTTTTCAACAACAACTGATTACATGCATAAACTGGCAAACTAAGCACTTGCATGGAGGCTGATATATATAATGTTTACAGAGGTGAGAAGGTCAACCCTTTAGTGGTAGAACTCTCTCTAAATTTATTCAACCATTACTGCAATCAACTGATCATGATCCAAAGCATAATGTTTCTTCCTCCTTCATCATGCATCAATTCTCCTTCGCGTGTGAAATGTCCTATGGGTCTTCTTTGGTGTGGTTGATGCTGTGGCTAGTCACGTGGTGTCAAGTAGAGGACCACATTGACAGGTCTTCTAGACCAAGGATCATGCTACCATCTAGACGTGCAGACTATAGGTAGTTTGAAAACTGTTCCATACTTTAATGCTTGGGAATCCATCACAAAGAGCACGCAATTGGCTTGGCAGACTGAACGGTGAGCTAGACATTGAGCTGGACATGCTCTACGCATATTGAGGGTGGATACATTGTCTGTTCATTGGCTTTTTGAATAATATGGTCTGCAAGAAAACATCAAATATATATCAAATATCATCGAATTAACTACTAAAATCGTGAAATAACAAGAATGAACCAGAACTTTCATAAACCCAAAATACAGTCATACTTGGGTCTGAATAGTGAGCTGCCTGATAGAAAACAAGTCAAAAAGTGACAAAACATATGTCAAACATGTAAATTAACAGTTGAAAATGATAACAAAACTGGGATCAACATTCCACCAAACTGGAGAAATGTCAGGTCCCGCTGAGCAAAACGATGATGCATTAGGAAGAAGGTTGAGTTGCGTCAGCAGTTGCCTTCGACTTGGTTGAAAAAATAGGGGTTTTAAACTTCAATTTTTGAGGATGTGATTTCAAAATAGCATGTCTATCCTGTTGAGACCTATGTGATGCATTGGTGGCCTTGTTGAGCTCTTCAATGGTCTTAACCTGCAAGCAAAAATATTTATTCTCTTTCTGAAGACTTGCGATTATCTTAACATACTCTTCATTTTGACTTACTGATTTAGCCAAATCCTGAGTTAAGTGATCTATCGTCAACTGATGCAGAGTAGATGGATCTACAGGTTGCTTAGACTCTTGTGGGGGACTCATATCCTTTGATGGCAGTTTGAGATCAACATTGGGGCTTTTCTTCTCTGCGGATGGGGATTGACTGGAATCATGATTATGGAGATGTCAAGGATGTTTTTAGATATTTAGGTGGGGGTTAAGAACTTTAAACATGAAGGTATCCCAATATTGGTTTTTCTCTCTAATCTCATCTAGAATCAAGATTTTAATCAAACTATGATGATATAGGATACCCTTAGGGTTAATGGTATTTTTCTTAACCTGGCTCGACATCTTCTCTAGACTTCTAAGAAAATAGAAAGGGAAATTAAGAAACTTTTGATCGACAAAATGCGCTAGAAAACAGATATGGAAGGATTTAAATACACTGAACATGTCTTCACAAATGATCATATGGATGATGACTATCAAAGGATTAGTGTATTCTGGATTAATCTAGTTGCGATGGAAACCTTTGAAACCTGTGAGATGATGGTATTTTGGTTTGGAGGAGAAGTTGTGAGATTTCCACAGAACAAACCAGTGCTTATGCCACCAAGTTTCTTCTCTAGAAAGCTTGGTTGTGAGAACGATAGACTCCTCATATACTGGGAAGATGGGATGGCCAACTCTTGCCTTATTTTCATCAAATCCCATATCGAAAAGCAAGGATATTTCCTCATCATACCTTTGCTGTAGGTGAAGGAACGGGTTGCAGCTGACATGGAAAAATACCTCTCGACACTCCCAGAACTCTGGCATTTGAAATAATTCTTGGTAGCTCTCAGGATCAAAATGATTTGGCATGATTCAAGCAAATACTAAGATACAGAGTTTGTAGGGAATATAGAAAGAAGTTGGATAACACACTCCACAGGGACAATAGTAAGTGAGAGTGATAGAGTAGAAGTTTTCACAACACCAATTTAAAACATGCCTCATTCAACTGAACAAGCGATCACGCAAAAAGCTTAGCACGTTTAGGTGATCATGCCATTATGGCCGATATTGAGATGTGTGCCATAGAGGACGCCTATTTTAATGAGTTCATAAGGTTGCAATCAGTTCAACCTTATCCAAATTAAAACTTTGGACAGGTTAAACAAGTGAGTTAATACGAATGTATAAACCACATTCATAATCATAATCATCTTGATTTAACAAGAGGATTGACTTATTTGATAGTTTATGCGTGCGAGTGGTAATAGGATAGGGGTGGTGGCATAGTCATGATGGTAAAAAAGGTAATAAGGTCATATCGAATCCATATGGGGGTAAAACGAGATCATAAACATAAAACATCATAGGTTGAGATTATTCATAATGGCCTTGTAAAGGTGACTTAATAATCATGGTATGACTTAGCCAATTTTAAATTTTCTCCAAAACAAAATTAAGTTAACACCTCAACATAATCACTATTGGTATAATATCATGGTTTTTATTTAGAACGTCATTCGGAATTTTATGTGGATCATCATTTAACCTTTCATATGGTCCTGCATATGATCCTTCATATAGATTTTTTCTATAAAAAACATGCTTTATGCTGGATCATATTACTGCTATTTATCCTTGTTAGTAGGAATATTTCACCTTCTGCAGACAGTAAGGTGTTCCACTGGTCTAAATGGTTCAGATCCAGAACAAATGAACGACAAAGTTTGAATATCCTCCCTAGATGCCATATATATTTGGAATGTGATGCTTCGATAGTAACCCTGTGTACCTGCAATGAGATTAAACACACAAACACATCAAAGCTGCCAGAATATAATCTACTGATCGATGTTAGTGACTAAGAAATCTAACAACATATACATGTGAAATCAAACAACAACAATATTGTGGGATGGGAATCATCTTTGCATTAAGATAAAATGGAGAATTTTACAACCAATTAAGCCTTAGTGTTGACATGCATCTCCATGAAACCAAACACTCTCATCCCCATAAGCTCCAACTTTTGCTCGCTATGCTCTCCAATGGCTTGGGCCAAGTAATCAATCAAACAACATAACAATACCTTAAGAGTTCTCTCCTCAACCATGGACATGAGCTCATATTTATAAAGCTGAATGGATAGGGATGGTTGAGAGATTTGTGGATGAGGTGTCCTCTAAGATCCTAGGATGAGGGATATCGAGCTCAACTGACCCACAATGATAGGGATAAGGGAGGACACGATGCTCATGATATAGAAGCCTCAAGAAACTTCTCCTTTTCCCATTTTACCCAGGGTACCGCTTTTATCCTTCAATGACAGAGAAGTTCAGGTAAGAAAAGCTTATGGACTAAGGGCCATAAGCAGTGGCACCACTTGTGGCTAACAAGGGATAATCATTGTGAGCAAGGTACCGCTCATGGATAAAGGGGAAAGCGTGGTGCTGAGCATTTTTGTGAAAGATTGACAAATGGTATGAGTTTCCACTCCAAGTGCTGGGATTAAGGGAAAATAGGTATGTTAAGAGTCTTATCACATGATGGTGACAGGATTTTGGTATAACAGGATGCCCCCCAAAGCATGAGTCTTAGATGGATGCGATAAACGAGATCTTTGAGAGAACAAGTTGTCGCTATGAGGTGAAATTGTCGACTCAATCAGAGCATGTTGTCAAGTAGGCATCTATATACCTCAGTATGTTGAATCATATACACAAGTAACCAACTCATGGTTACAGACCAATACAAGGTAGATCCATGAGAGGAATAAACAAGCATGGCTACTAGAATACAGCATAGATCCATGTGATAGAGGACTCAAACTTGGACATAGCTACCAGACATACAATGTAGATCTATGTCATACAGATGCAAATTTGAGCATAGCCATGACCATACAAATGTGGATCCATGCTAGATATACAAAACTCCATCACAACCTAGGGAAAGAAATGAATGCTTTAAACAAATACCCAGGGTCTTTGTCTCATATCCCCCAAAGTAGGATTCTTTCCATGTGATTACAATGATATGAAGTCAAACATGGTAGAAACCACTTGATTACCAGCCAATGATGTGAACCGTTAACAAGTGCAAGGGAGATCACCATTAATGTCAATGATTCCCAAGGTACCCTAGTACAATATACTAAGTGTGAATAGATGTCCAGACGTCTAATACCCAGTTGATTCTATCGATCAAAGGTCAATGATGTTAACCTATGTCGAGAGCGAGAGAATCTGTCATTAAGGCATACAGATCTCAAGGTACTAAATATTGTTTCTAAGACCTTTTCTCAGATGATGAGCTGATTTCGACAGGAAAAGTCTCGTCGAAGGAGGGCCATGATGAGTCCCACATCGACGACATGAAACTTGGAACATAGTTTTAGAATGATGTGAATGTAGTAACCATAATACTGACTCAAAAATACTGACACAGAGACAGTGTGGACTACAGAGGTAAATCTTCTTCAAATCCCCTTTGAACATCGAGCGACATGACAAAAATACTTGGCAGCATGAATGAATGGGACAAACACATAATGTGATCGTGGACAATGCGTTATTTTGAAAAACTCAAAGGAGTGACATGACTCATGAAAGTGGATCATCGTGGAGATCAGCTGAATACCCAATTGACTGACATGATGTGCAGACAAGTGCCATGTTCAAAGGTAATGACAAACAACTACCATTATTTACAAAATGATTCCTTTCCCATTTCCCCCATCATGGTTGATGAGTGCCTCTTTTTAGTTTTATGAGTTTAAAGAGGGTAACAAACACTCAATATAGCTTGTCGAAGGACAAGTCTAGACTCATATGTTTTACGAACCTGAGAGAGGAGGGGTTCATTCCCAAAATGGGTCTCTCAATGTTTAATTTAACGAGTCCACTGAAAGAAAACTCAGTATCGTTCATGTTTAGAGAGTTTGAATGAATATGGAAGAAGACTCCAAAAGGGGTCCTTTTTCATATGATTTAGTCCCTAACGCCCGAAAAAGTATAAAATCATACCTTAGGGAACTCTTCTAGTCATGATTGGCTGGAGTGTTCCTTTTTCATAAATAGTCCTATCTGAACCAAAAAAGAGATAGCCTACTGTTGGACAGATGACACTGCAAATACTTTAACGAGCGTGAAGAAGACAAGATCACTCAAAGATCTTTTCATATTTAGGGATCCTGAAAAGAGTTTAAAGAGAACTCCATGATGTTTCTTTACATAATGTCACTTTTGTTAAATTTTCATATGCTTAGCTAAGACATCAGTATTCCATTTCATTTTCATGACAAAAGCATATAAACAGGATCACTGAAAGATAGACAAGCACAACCATAAAAAAGGAACACAAAGATTTATCCTGGGAAAACCCTAAAGGGAAAAACCCAGCAAAAGCTTCCTAAATATAGATGCCCCAAAAAGATAAAAGATAAAACCAGCAAGTAGATCAAAGCCCGATCCTCCTCCTTCTCCAGCTACTTCTCTTCTCCACTAATGCACTACACAAGTGAGAGTGTGTGTGTCACAAATGAGGAGCACTACACCTCTATTTATATTCATCCTTTCACTTAAGTTAACTCAATTGACATGTAGGATTGAGTTAAATCATGTAGGATCGAGTTAGACATGTAGGCTCAAGTAACCACACTGGGGTGCTGATGAGCCACCTTTACAATTAGAGGGGAATACCTCATGACTCTTATTAGTTCTTCCGATTATGAGCATCGGGGTACAATGTAATACAAGTGGTTCTCCCGGTAGGACCATCGGGGAATACAAAAAAATACATATAGAATATTCTTCGAAGTTACAATATTTCAACACTCTCCCTTAACGAGAAGGGTATTCTACAGCAACATCAACAACAAAAAGAGTAGAGATAGGGGAAATCATCAACATCAGCAGGGTAACACATCTATAAATCATTGGAAGCTTTTCAACATCATGTAGTCTTCATCTTCAATCTTCAGTCTTCATCATCAGCAACATCTTCAGTCTTTGATCAGCAACGTCTTCAGCATTTTGATCTTTCAATTAGCAATGACATCTTCAGCACTTGGACCTTTCGATCAACAACATCTTCAACACTTTGAGTGTTCGATCAGCAACAACATCTTCAGCATTTTGACCTTTCGATCAACAACATCTTTAGCACTTTGACTTTTCGATCAGCAACAACATCTTCAACATTTTTCCCTTTCAATCAGCAACATCTTCAACATTTCGACTTTTTGATCAGCAATATCATCATCAACACTTTTCCCTTTCGATCAGTAGCAACATCATCATCATCATATTATGATCTGTCGATCATAATCATCATCACGTTATGATATTTTGATCAGAAATGTCATCATCATACTCTAATCTTTCGATCAGAAACATCATCATCATACTCTGATCTTTCAATCAGAAACATCATCAACATACTCTGATCTTTTGATCAGAAACATCATCATCATAATCTAATATTTCAATTAGAAACATCATAATCATAGTGCATCATCATCATACTCTGATATTTAGATTAGTACATCATCATCATCATACTCTTATCTTTCGATCAGTGCGTCATCATCATACTCTGATCTTTTGATCAGTACGTCATCATACTCTAATATTTCGATCAGTACGTCATCATACTCTAATATTTCGATCAGTACATCATCATCACCATACTCTGATCTTTCGATCAGTACAACATCATTATCATCAGCAACAACCTGCAATCCACAACTCAAAGATAGAAAGTATTTGGATCATTTTTGGACTTAAAGTCTAGGGATGATACAATCCCACCACATTCTCGACAACCAAAGTTACCGAATTGATTACAGGAGAATCACTCCCTATCACTTTAGGACTAAGTCCAAGGATGATGCAATCCTACCACATTCTCAAGGACCAAAGCCACTATATTGATTATGGGAGAATCAGTCCCTATCACTTTAGGACTATGTCCAAGGATGATGCAATACTACCACATTCTCCAGGACCGAAGCCACTGGATTTATTACGAGAGAATCAGTCCCTATCACTCTAGGACTATGTCCAAGGATGATGCAATCCTACCACATTCTCGAGGATCAAAGCCACCGGATTGATTACGAGAGAATCATTCCCTATCACTTTAGGACTATGTCCAAGGATGATGCAATCCTACCACATTCTCGAGGACCAAATCCAGCGGATTGATTACAGGAGAATCAGTCCCTATCACTTTAGGACGATGTCCAAGGATGATGCAATCCTACCACATTCTCGAGGACCGAGGTCATCGAATCTATTATGGATAGATGTCCCACGATGATACAATCCCTCTTCATTCTCGAAGACCGAGGTATCCGGATCACTTTAGGGAAAGTGCCCAGGGATGATACAATCCCACCACGTTCTCGAGGATCGAGGTCATCGGATCTATTATGGACATATATCCCGGGATGATACAATCCCTCTTCATTCTTGAGGACCGAGGTTTTTGGATCACTTTAGGGAAAATTCCTAGGGATGATACAATCCCACTGCAACATCACTACTCCCCCTTTCGAGGAAGTCCTTTCCGAACAACACCAAGCTTGTCTTGAAAGTGTTCGAAATCTACTTGAGGAAGAGGCTTCATCAGTACATCATCATCCATACCATCATCATCTACATCTTCAGTATTTGAATACTAATCTATCACCATATGTATCTCCAATATGTGAATACTAAAAGCATCATCATCTATATCTTCAGTATAGAAATACTGAAAGCATCATCATCTCTATATTTAGTATAGAAATACAGAATCACCATCATCTATATCTATAGTATGTAAATACTGAAATATCATCTATATCTTCAGTATGGGAATACTGAAATCATCATCATCTATATCTTCAGTATGGGAATACTAAAACATCATCATCTCTATATTCAGTATAGAAATACTAAAGCACCATCATCTGCATCTACATCTTATCTTGTATGTAGAAATATGGGATTTCTACGTGTTACGTCGGAACACAGGGTTCTTTGTCATCACAACTATGGTTATCACATAGAATCATTGTAGTGTCCATCTTCAGGTCAAAGAGACCTGATATCAGCTTCTGAATCCATATGGCTTCACAACTTAGTAGAGCAATCTGCTATGTATTCTGCTTCAACCGTGCTAAGAGAAACACTGGATTGTTTCTTGCTAAACCATGAACTCATAGCAGACCTCAAACAAAAGCATATACCTGATGTGATTTTCCTATCTGAGATATGTCTATCCCAATCTGCATCTGTGTAGCCATACAATCTATACTCATGGCTACCATTATAGTATAGACCAAATTCTATAGTCCCTTTCAGATATCTCATCACATGTTTTGCAGCTACTAGGTGAACCCGTCTTGGTTGAACAAGATATTGACTTAAGGTGTTCACAGCAAAAAAAAGTCTGTTCTGGTATTTGTTAAGTACATCACTAACCCAATGATCTGTCTATAGTGAGTCACATCCATTAACTCTAATGAGTCATTAGCTAACAGCTTCAGGTTGGAGTCCATGGGTGTGGACATGAATTTGCATTCCAACATATTGAATCTCTTCAATATCTATACCACATACTTTCCTTGGTTGAGAAATATTCCTTCTGAACTTTGCCATACTTCTAGACCTAGGAAATAATGCATTAACTCAAGGTCTTTCATCTCAAATTCTTCTGCTAGTTTCTTCTTGCTTTCCATGATCTGTTTCTCATTCCCTGTCAATAATAATTCATCCACATATAGTAATAGAATGACAAGTACATCTTCTAAAACCTTGTAGGAAAGTTTAGGATCGACTTTACTCTTGGAAAATCCCATGCTCATCAGGAAACTATCTATTCTTCCATACCAAGCTCTGGGAGCTTGCTTCAGGCCATAGAGGGCCTTCTTCAACTTGCATACTTGATTCCATCTTTCTTCAACTTCAAATCCTCATGACTATTCGATGTAAAAATCTTCCTCAATAATACCATTAAGGAAGGCTTGTCTTTACTTCATCATGGAAGAAACTACCATGATAGTTTTGAAGGAAGTGTACCTTTCTTCCTAGAGTAAGTGTCTTTTAAGAATTAATTCCCTCTTTCTGATAGAAACCTCTAGCCACAACTCTTACCTTACTTCTATCAACAACATATCTTATCTTGCAAATCCATTTGGAAGATACCACATTCTTGCTTTCTGGTTTGAGTACTATATCCCAAACATCATTCTAGTATCATAACATCTTCTATGAGTTTGTCTTCTTAGGTCATCAACATATCCTAGTCTTCTGCATTCAACCTTGAAGGTTGGAACCCACTTTACTCTTGGTAAAGTCTCGATCCATCACAAATCTATCCATCATGTCGTACCATGTCGAACTCAGATATAATTTTATGTAGTCACTCCCCCTAAAGTGGAGTATCATCTTCCCTCTTCATTATGTACAGGTGGTTCTATGCTTGATATATACTGGTCAATAGAGTATGTCATGGCATAGTCTATTCTTTTTGGGGAGAATCATGAACCTTTCTTTGTACACTTGTTCCATCATATCGTATACATCACTCCCCATGATCAACTGTTATTCTTTGATCATAGCTTCTTTCATAGCATTCTTTTCTTCATCTTGAGTTATCTCTTGTACCCGTGGTGGTCTTCATCCTTCAAGGTGGATCTACCACTCTCTGAAGCTATTTCTTCCATCATGGTGTCTCTGACCTTGGGAGCTTCAAATTCATGTTTATTGGAGTGAATCTTGAATTGTCATCACTTGTTCTTCGAAACAAGTCTCATCCTCATTTTCTTGTAGGAGGTTGTTCATGACCTTTCCTACAACTCAAATGCACCAGTTGCATGGTTAGAAATATTTTTTAAAACATATGCATAATGACAAATTCTTATGCATCATGCAACTTTTTAGTCAATACAAAATTCATCCATATCTCACATAAACTTTCTAGATGCCTTCCATCTCCACCATCACATTATTGAGATTGTGCACTAATCCAATATGTCAGCAAAGAGGTTTGATAAGTAGCAATGGAGAGTTGTATAGCACCATGAGCTACTTACCCATCACATGCATATTAGTAGTATACAGTCATTAATGCAAACAATCTATCATGCATAACACATCAACTAAATATAATCAAATGTATAACAAAACAATATCATGAAATGACAATTGAATACTTATCTTTTATTTGTTTTGTGGGTAGAATCCATCTTGATCATTCTACTTTATCATCTTCTTCATTCATGGAATCATCATTTATTATTCAAATGACAAAATTGATTTCTTCATATTCCTCATCGCTTGAGGGATCTTCTTTGAATGGTGAGAGCTTGATCTTCAATTGCTCTCATCTTCTTCTTCTCTTCGTATGAGTCGAGCTGAAAGCAATTACTTCCTTCTGGCATACATTCTTTGCATGAATCCCATGATCCTGGGAGGCCATTCAAGGTGGCTATCACCACTTCTGCAATCTCCACTTCTTCTTCTACTGCTTCAAGTTGTTCTACATTCTGGATCTGCACATTCTTCAACTGTTTTCTCAAAGCCATCTTCTGATTTAAGTTCTTATCTTCAAATATCTTGATCAAGAAATCAAACATCTTCGATGTATTTAGGGAATACACTTGTGGTACAAGTTAATCTATGATTGAATCAACAATGATCTTCTTGGCCTTGATCAAGTTCTTCTTGTGTAAGGCTGTGAGCCTCATCTTTGTATGGAACTGGAACCTCTCTACTTATGTAGGTGTCCAACTCATTTTCTTTAGAGAGATCATATACTTCCATGCTTGGAAGTTGTCAAATTTACCAAGCTTATCATCAAGCTGATGTGATAGATCACTTTGAAATGAGAACCTCAAATGCAAATAGCAAAGGATTAGATCTTACCGATTTGAGGTGTCTGTCCTGCTTCCAGACCTAGCTGATTTAGGGTTTGTCAGAGAAACCCTAATTTTCAAAACTTGGAATCTTTAAGATCTGATTGGATAGAAATATATATATCTTCAAATGGAGCTGTCTAATGTACTCCTTTTCTGAAAACAATGGAGGGAAGCTCCCGGAACAGGAAGCCCTAGTTTTCCAATTTCTTTTGCAGAAATTCCTATCACTATTTCTGTGATATCTCCGAAATTACTGCTCCTATGTGTCTGAAATTTCACACTGAGGTAACCTCGCATGTACCTGATCCAACACCATAGGTTTAATCAGAATAGGTTTCACCAATTGGGATTTATGATCCTTTTCCCACGGTGACCTGTTACAGGGCTGTTCAGAACAGCAAAGTTGTATGGACTGCCACGTCTCACTATTTCATCTTCTGGTTCTGAAATTCAGACCACAGAAATTAAAGTCCATTTTATTTCTGGAACATCTTCAGGAATTCAATTTGAACCTATGTACCCCAGGCTATAGCAATGTTCCCCAGGTGTCCTATTTAGGGATGAATTCTGGAAGAGGCTAGAACCCTAACTTGGAGGGATCATATCTCCCACAATATAGTGCATCTGAGGCCGAATTTTGGACACAGTGTACATCAATATTTTATAGTTGGCCTCTACAATTTTTATCTCCTGAAAATTCACCAATATTGGGATATAGCAAATGTACCAAAACTTATCATTTTTAGTATTTAGGGTTTTTCTAGCTCGGGGTCAAACTATGGTTTGACTTTCCCGGAGTTTCACCCAACCAAAAAACTTGATCCAGGTCTCTAGACTTCAATTTTTATGAGGAGGTAAATCCTATGCTAGGCTCACTCAAAAATTCTTCTTCTTCAAGAAGCCCTAATTTCCCGCACTGAAAACTGAAAATGCTTGGAATCGAATTCCGCTTCGACAGAATATTGAGCCCTTCAATGGAGAGTCAGCCTAGCCTTATTTTGCTGATCAATTGTGGAGAGAGAACCAAAAAGTAAGAATCCATAGATTCTGTAGTTGCACAATGTATTCTTTTCAAGGTGGCTCTAATACCATGTTAAATTTTCATATGCTTAGCTAAGACATCAGTATTTCATTTCATTTTCATGACAAAAGCATATAAACAGGATCACTGAAAGATAGACAAGCGCAACCATAAAAAAGGAACACAAAGATTTATCCTGGGAAAAACCCAGCAAAAGCTTCCTCAATATAGATGCCCCAAAAAGATAAAAGATAAAACCAGCAAGGAGATCAAAGCCTGATCCTCCTCCTTCTCCAGCTACTTCTCTTCTCCTCTAATGCGCTACATAAGTGAGAGTGTGTGTGTCACAAATGAAGAGCACTACACCTCTATTTATATTCATCCATTCACTTAAGTTAACTCATTTGGCATGTACGCTCAAGTTAAATCATGTAGGCTCGAGTTACACATGTAGGCTCAAGTAACCACACTGGGGTGCTGATGACCCACCTTTACAATTAGAGGGGACTACCTCATGAATCTTATTATTTCTTCCGATTAGGAGCATCGGGGTACAAGGTAATACAAGTGGTTCTCCCGCTAGGACCATCGGGGACCACAAAAAGATACATATAGAATATTCTTCGAAGTTACAATATTTCAACAACTTTTTACGAGCCTGGAAGGAAACTGAAATGGGCTCAGACCTTTGATACTTGGTTTAAAGAGAATGATCAAAGTGTCATAATAAACGCTGATTGACCTTTTCCATTTTATGAAAGTGTGAAAAATCCATAAACAAACTTCCAAATCTTCTTTCTATGGTTCTCTTATCCTGCAATTGACTTAGAAACAAGTGTTAAATGCATTTATAACTAGCATTAATGGATTACGACAAATAAGCTTTGACTAAAAAATGATTTTATATCAAAACTATAGTATGTCAGACCCAAAAATGCTTATATAAGTTATATAAATAGTAAAAAATCAAATCATTTCACTATTTACCCATAGCGGAGAACATTTGGAGCACTTTCTTAGCCAGATCTTCAGCAACTGATACTGGGAGTTCCCACCATCTATTTTGAGCACTGTCAGTTGTAGGTAAGAGCTAAAACTCTATTCTTTCATTTCATAGCATTTATTTTTAGTTTTGATGGGGTTTTGGGCTCATATGGAAAGCCCTAAAACCTTAAAAGAGAGCACCATGCCTACCCCTTGCGGGATATGCGGTACCTCCTGAGAACAGTGCCTATAACATAGTTGACAAGCAGTGCCACCGTCTGTATCCAACGATGCACAGGCGATGCCGGCTGTGAATATTTTAAACTAATAGCATGAGCAATATAAAGTCATTCTTTTGATTTGTAATGATTAGGGATTATTCTAATCCATGCTATGATTGTTTTTGACATGTCTTGGTTGCTCAAAACATGGTGATATGGAAAGAAAGATCACATGACAATAATGATGCTTTTTCCAAGAGAAATTTGGGTTGTATAGCTGCATTACGGGACTGTGGGATCTTGAAGTTCTTCCGGACCCTAAGCATGGTGTCACACAAGCGGTTACTGGAGCACATGCTGCGGATGTGGAATCTGGAGCAGTATTAATTCGAGGTGGGGGGGCATATTATTACAGTGGAAGTATAGGATATCTACTTATTTATTGGTCTCTTGAGATGGGGTAGCCCCATCTCACTGACAGGTTCCCATGGAGGGGATATTACCACTCAAGAGCTTATAGCTCATCACTATGCTCCAGGGACAAGGACATTGGGGAAGAAAATCCCCATCAGAGTAGTGATGGATGGGCCTATATGGACCATCCTATTTACTATGAAGAGGGTGGTCAGGAGTTAGGGTGTGCACCAAGATTCAAGGGCACACATGTTGTATGCCATAGAGGCCATGGAAGCCACGGTATTCAACTGGGCAGAAGCCATGCTTCCAATATTCAAAGATCAGCTAACTAAGTGTCAATAGGGAGAACTAAAGCAGTTTGGATTTGGTTCAATTTTATCCAGCTACTTCTTCGAGTGGGTACCATAGATGAGACCTCAAGTGGTCTTCCAAAGTCTAAGAGCACGGGACCCCCGTATGCTGAGGTGGGTCCAGGTCATGTCTTGTACAGGAGCAGGTAAGGGAAGGGTGAAGTTCAGTGACCCATTCTTCAGATGGATCTGAGATCAGATCCTCATGGTTGAGGATTATGCTTACGTAGGTACGGACTTCACCAGAGATCCTAACCTACCACTCCAACCTGGTGGACAGTGTGGTGATATCGGTAAGAATAAAGAAACCCAAAAATGGATGAAATGTTTTTATGTTTTTTAATGTTTTATATTTTTTATGTTAAGTGACAAGACCTGTATATTCTCATGCAGATGTTGGAGCAGTGCAACCTGGAGGAGATTCTCCATTGGACATGTGAGCTGGAGCCCGCTTTGTGCCAGAGGGTGATGACATCATCAGGGAGTTAGAGGAAAACCTAGAGAGGTTGACCTTTGATATCGTAGATGCTTCCATGGATGACCTCTCGATGAGATATTAGAGATCCACAGTAGGAGTACCGAGTCGATTCAGTAGGCTTCGAAGTAGAGCAGCTCGATCAGTGATGTGCTATCACGAGCACCATTAGTGTATGAGATATGTACTGAAAGCTGACAACTTCAGGATTTTGTATGATGATTTTTCCTAAAATCGTATGTGCTTCGGATGAGGTCTCGGGACCTATTTTTTGTAAACTTTTTCATATATATATATACAGACTATTACCTTGTGTTTATATGTCTCAAATGGTCAATGTATTTTACATGAGTTTTATGTGTCTTGAAATATTTATTTACAATGTACCATGTTTGGTTTCAATGTCATGAATGGGAAATATGCCAATATAGGATGTAATTAGCCAATGAGTCAGCAACTACATTATGTTCCCTATGGATATTCCTATAAGTGATGGTTTCAAATGATATTTCTAGCAAACGTACTCTTCGGAAGAGGAGGAGGAGCACAGGGTTTATAATGGTGTAAACATGGTTTAAATGGAAAACCATGAGTTGTGAGTCCATCAAGACTACTAGATCACGAACATCCTGGAAGGAAGCTTCAGTCAGAAGACCAATGACTACTTCATACTCGGTGATGTTATTAGTAGCAAGACCTATACAAACCGTTCCTAAACTAACCAAATATTCAGCTAGGGAATAGAGGACCCAAGCAGACAAGGCAAGATTCAAGGTGTGGCAGAAAGCACCATCAACAAAGCCGTAGAAATACATCTGCTTGACGAAAACATGGTATAAACAGATGCATACACTAAACTCAAAACCATCTTGAAAATACTAAAAGCACACTAAAATTCAATCAATATACAATATAATATCCAAGAAAGATCTAGGCATAGTACCTTCTCAGATACAACCCATTGCAATGTTTCCCCAAATGGATTCCATCATAATCAACGAGCTCGTAGGCTCCTTTCTCTAAAACCTTAGAAATGACGAAAGGTACGTACCACATGGAATCGAACTTACCCTTCCCTAGTTTGTCATATCTCTGATCATAAGTCAATACTAGGTCACCCTCATTAAAGACACAAGGTTGGATAGATTTATCATACTGCACCTTGATGCATTTTTTATGTGCCTCATTATCCAAGGCAACATCTCTCCGAGTCTCGTCAAGGTTATTCAAGTACAAAAATCTTTCTTCCTCTGCGGAAGTGTCTGGGAGAAGTTTGATGGAAAGTTGTAAAGATGGAATTTGACACTGGATCAGTAAGACAACTTCGAGTCCATAGACAAGATGGAATGGCGTAAAACCAGTGGTTGTTTTCACTGAAGTCTAATAAGCCCAAAGATCGTAGAAAAGGATGTGGTGCTAGCTGGATTTATGATCTCCAACCATTCGATGAATCATAGTTTTCAAAACTTTTTGAATGGCCTCTACCTGACCATTAGCTTGTGGATAATACGGCGTAGAGTTTTCATGGAGAAAACCTATCTTGGCACTTAGTTCCTCCATCACTTGATTGTGGAAATGGGATCCATGATCAGTAACGATGGACTGCGGGACTCCAAATCTAGCTATGATATGATTGCACAAGAAGAGAGCGACAGTCTTACCGTCTTCTGCATATGTAGGGATGGCTCAACCCATTTTGTGAAATAATCAACGGCTACAATGATGTAACCATGCCCCCCGATTGAGGTGGGATTACAATGCATGAAGTCAATCCCCCATTTGTCGAAAGGGCCAACAGTAATGACGGGGTGTAGTGAAGCAGGATGGGTGCACTTTTTAGGATAAAAGTGTTGACAATGTGGGAATTTATTAACAACCTCATGACAGTATTTGAAGACAGAAGGTCAGAAATAGCCAACGCAAAGGATTTTCTGGGCTGTAGCCATCTCAGATAAATCACCACCACATGATTAAGAGTGGAAATCATTCAACACATGTTCAGCCTCCATATGGGTGAGGCATCACCGGAGTATTGAGTCAATCCCACGTCTATACAAGGTATCATTCAGGATGAGATAGTATTTCATGTCGTGATGAATACAACGACGATCATCACGAGATAAATGCACCTGAAATAGTTGTGTTTGGAGATAAATAAGCAAATCTCCATACCAAGGATTGGTAGTGCTAATCAGGAACAGGAATTCAGTCAGAAATGAATCACTAGGCTCAGATTCCATCGAAGCATAGGGAAGATCACACATAAGCTCGGCAAAGACCAAGGATTTCTTTGAGGTGTATTTGGCAAATTCTAGATCAAACTCCTGAGGTCTGACTATCCAGTGGGAGTACTTGCCCCCCAACACCTGCCGAGTTAGGCTGTAATAAAAAGGGTTCTTGTCTTCCAATACAGTGGTAGTGCAGAGAAGAATGTAGTGACAAAAGTTTTGTACAGAAATGATTGTGTCCAATGCTAACTTTTCCACATGTGAATAGCAAGTTTCGGAATCCATGAGATTCTTACTGGCATAATAAATCACGTGCTCCTGATCGTGGAGATTTTCCTGCACTAAAACCATAGCGATGGTAGTAGCGGAGGCAGAAATATACAAGAGAAAGTCCTTTGAATAATCTGGAGGGTGTATCATGGGTGAATGAGTTAGAGCATGCTTAATATTATCAGAGGCATGTTGAACATGGTCATCCCAGAAGAATGGGGTATTCTTCTTGAGGAGATGCAAATAACTGTGCATTTTCTCTACGAAATTGCACACGAAACGACGGAGAAAGTTTGCCTTCCCCTACAAACTTTGGAGTTCAAGGATATTAGTTGGGGATGGTAGATCTAAAATGCTGGAAATTTTCAAAGGATCGATCGGGATTCCATATTTGGATACCACGAAACCTAGTAGACGTCCCATCTCAACGCAAAAAACACATTTATGCAGATTGAGCCATATATTATAATGACGACATCTCGGGAATATCTCTCTAAGATGACCAGGGTGGTCCTCCCATCACTGTGAATGAGCAGGGAGGTCATCAAGGTATGGTTCAACAATATGTTTAATATCATGAAATGCATAGGACATCGCACGCTGGAACATGGATCCAACATTTTTCAAGACAAAAGGTAACTTCTTATATGCAAAGGTTCCCCATGGGAAAATGAATGTCGTCTTATGCTGATCAGAGGGTAATATCTCAATCTGATTATAGCCATAGAAGCCATCCTTGAATGAAAAGATGACACTTCTAGCACAATTGTCGATAATCTGATCGATGTGCGGAGTTGGAAAGTTGTGCTTGGGACAAGATTTATTCAAATCCCTAAAGTTGATACAGACCCTAATGGTGCCCTGCTTTTTATTAACAGGGACAATGTTCAATACCCATTCCATCAGGGGTACAGGATAAATAAACCCAGCTTTGAGAAGTTTCTCAATTTCAGCTTTAATAGCTACAGCCTTCCGAGGATGGACTTGCTTTAGTTTTTTCCTGACAGGTTTAGCCGTGGGATAGGTTTTAATCTCATGGACCACAATGGATGGGTCAATCCTGGTCATCTCTTCATAGGACCAGGAAAAAATATCATGAAATTATTTGAAAAGTGCCTTATAGCCTTCAGATTCATCTGCCAAGCAATTCTTCCCAACATGAACATGCTCAATAGTATCAGGCTTGGCTGATATGTCAATCGGATTTTTCTGAGTAATGTTGCAAAGGTTCCCTTCATAATCTGTATCTTGCAACAATATAGGACTTTGGGGTATGTTGAAAATATTAGTAGGAAATAAGGATGCAAAATCATGGCTAACCAAAATGGTGTTGGGGAGGAAAATGGATCTATGCTAGTGATCCTCCCAAATGGACTCATTCATATTCATGATCTCCATAATGGACTCATCAAAAGGAAAAGTCTCAAAGAGATGATCTAGAACAGGAAGAGAAGGCTCTAACCAGTATGGTAAATGGTAAGGATCCGAAGCCAGTAGATGAAGGTCACTAGTGTGATCATTGGAAAAGGTTTGGATGGTGTCATAAATTGCTTCGTGTGAACTCAATGAGGTGGATTCAACAACATGTTTACCCTTAGGCTCATAATCAAATGAGGTGATCATATGGACTATCACGGTATCCGTGCTAGGAGGAGTGGAGGAAAAAATCCCCATAAGGGATGAATCCTTCAACACGCCTACCCCAATCGACTCGTAAGGAGGAGGGGACTAGCCTAACATGGGGATGTTATTAGCCTTGGAGGTAGTAACATCCGGCGTACAGAAATCAAGCTGGTCAATTGTAACAATTCTCCCTAGATGCAGAAATTGGACTGTTCGAAATACTGTTGAGGTGACAGAAGTCATGGAATAGAACCAATTTCTTCCTAGAAGGAGGTTGTAATCTAAGGGGGCATCTACCACTTCTACTTGAATGGAAATGGTTTTTCCCCCTAGCTCAACTGCTAGGGCTGATATGAGACCATGGGTTGGAAACCCCATCTATCAAAGGCTTTAAGGGTCATAGGTGATGTTACAAGCTTGGGAGAGCCGAGATCCTTCCAACAAGACAAAGACAAAACTGAGGTTGATGCTCCTTCATCTAGTATCATTCGAAAAAACTTCTTTCCAACTACTTTTGTAATGATCTGAAATGCAAGTTTATGCGGTAACCTAGACTTATAGTTCTCAACATTGAAATGAATCAAGTTAGTATTATCCGGGTCTAAATCTCCTAATGCTGTTAACAAGTTTTTGTGCTGTGTAGGGTAACTTTGGAGTACTTCTAAGGTAGACATGGCACAAGGTGCCTGAGTGAGATCTTCAACTACATTGTAAAATTGAGCAGCTCGGGCATTAGGGTTAAATACTCCCTTATGAAGAGTACTCTTTGGTGGACACAAAATCATGTTGAGAGTAGGCTTCTTGATAGATAATGGGACAGTAGACGAGGATTCAGGAGAACTAGTAGAGGGAGATTTCCCTGAAGAAAAATGATCTTCTTTTTTATCTGAGAGTTTGTGATAATTCTGGCTTCGAGTTTGCAGATTGATGGTATCTAAAAACATCATACAAATTTCCTCTAATGAACTAGAGTTACCATGATTAGACATGTGGTCTATCAGTTGTTGTTGAGAGGGGAAAGGATCCATAAGTACTGCGAGTGTGGGATTGGACTCTAGAAACTGGGAGATTTCATCCTGACTAGGACACTCCTTTGAAAAATGGTCACCTCTGCATAGTAGACAAGGATATTTTGCCTTTATTTTCCCTTTATCATTATCACTGTTGGTTGGTCTTGGAGTCTCCTGTTGGTTTCCAGGTTTTTTATTTCTATTTTTACCTTTCTTTTTATTATTACCCGAGGTTTGAGTACTTTGAATGGAATTGACCTCGGTGGAGACATTAGGAGTCGAAGGATTAGAAGTGATAGTTTGGGGTTTCTTGGTAGGTTTTGCTACTGATGGGTACTGGATTGAACCAACAATTGCATCAATAGGTACTTTTGCTGGTGGCTTGGTGGGATCAGTGCTTGGGCGAGGAGCTTGAGGAATCAAGTCATAAAGGATTCCAGACTGGGAATAAACCAAGTCTAGATACTAGGCTCGACTAATAGCTTGCTCTTCAATAATGGAACCACCCATAGCCACATCTCGGGCAACAGGAGGCAACAAGGATTTGGTAAACCAGTCAGCTAATAACTGATCTGGAATAGGGGCCTTAATAAGCCTTCTCCACCTTCTCCACTCATGAATATGATTGGATATGTGGGTGGAGTTGTTCTATCACAGAGAAGTTAAAATATCAGTGACCATTTCATAATGAATAGGGAGCTAAAAGTGTGTAAGAAACACGGTTTCCAACAAGCCAAAATCCACAAACAAATGTTGTGGCAGTTCAATGTACCACTTCACGGCTGTACCAGTCAAAGTTTGCTGAAAGAGTCGTAACAAAATGGATTCATCCATGAGGGAGTTTGAAGAATTCCACAAATGGAATGTCATAACATGGTTTTTCGTATCGTCTCCTTGTTTCCCATTGAACTTCATGATATCCGATGTAACTTTACCAGAATAGGAGGCCACGAGGGATTGTGTCAAATGGGGTCATTAATCAACTTGGACAAATCTGGTAAGCCCAAAGTTGCTAGGAAAGGTAACTACCAGTTGGGTTACACATACTGGTAATATTGATATGGCATATAATTACCAATAGGACCATAAGTGGACTGAAATACAGGTTGTTGTGACAAAGAACTGCCAGAAAATACGCCTGGAGGTGGTTGATTTTTGGGTTCAGGACCGCTAGGACCACTAGGGCCTTCAAGAGGAGGACCACCAAGGTCACCAGGACCACCAAGACCACCGATACCACTAGGACCACCAGGACCACTAGGAGGCAGACCACTAGACCCTCCAAAGCCACCAGGAGGTAAGTCCCCAGAGCCTCCAAAACCACTAGGAGGAGGGCCACCAGACCCTCTAGGGCCATAAGGAGAAAATCCACCAAGCCCCCGGAGACCACTAGTACCACTAGGACCATGAGGAGGAAAGTTTCCACGTCCTTTGGGAGCATTAGGCCCCCCAGGAGGAGGACCTCCATAAGGCGGTCCTCCGACACCTTCCGCTATATGTATAGGTATTCCCCCCATAGCTGGAATGTAAGACTAGTTGGGTTTCCCCCATGGCGTAAAAGTGTTACTAGGGTATGGAATTCCAGCATAAGACATCCCTGTAGGATTAGGTGGATGATTAATATTACCTACAGGTATGTGATAATCATAACCTCCAAAAGATTGAATGGTTACAGGTTGTGCCCCCGAGGGATGAGCTGAACTAGAAGGGGGATTACCCACATTAGCATGGGTGGGAGGGACATAAACTGTATATGGTTCTCTATTAGAGGTATTTCCTTAACTAGGAAAAATTCCAATGTCAGATAACGCAAGCCATGCTGGAGGTTTTCCCCCGACACTAGAAGGTATTGAGCAAATAGGAATTGAAGGTTGAGCCCCAGGTGCAGAAGACCTGATAGGATTAGGAATAGACATAATATGGGAGGTGGTGGAGGTGGTATTTTGACCTAGGTTGTGGGGTGTTGTTGGACTATCTATAATTGGTTCAATGGGTCTCATAGAATCAGCAAGTGAATGATATCCCATATGAACAAATGTGGAACGTGATGGTGTCGGGCCTAATAGCTCATCTATTTGCTTGTCAATCCCCTATGCATGGAGAATGGTAGCACGTTATTGCCTACATTCTTCTTCATATTTAGAAGAGTTTAAACGGGTGCCAAATGAGGCAATGGCCTGTCCTACAGGGCTATCCCAAAATGGAGCATTGGGACCAAAATCCGGACGGGTAGTATCATCAACATGACCTTCTCTGGGAGAATGGAACAAGGTATTTCCCCAAGAAGGCTGTTGGACCAAGGGAAGCGAGTGTGAATAATATGGTCTTCCACTTTCTGCAACCACATTATCTCCCACTTTGGAGGTGGTAGTAGCTCCTTGGTCGATAGCTTCCATTGGATTTTCTCCTGAACCAGGAATAAAATCAAGTGGAAAGCCCTGTACTTTTCTAGACTGTCTTAACTCAACCAGTTTGTATAGTTCCTATCTAACCTAGGGTATGAACAACTAGAAAACACACCAAAAAATTTCCCTACTCAAGCTATAGGTCAAAAAAAGCACACTTAAAATGATAGGAGGAGTTCAAAAAAGTCAGGTCTCTCACCAGGATTGTCAATAAGTGCCACTTGTGATATACCTCGAGGGTACGTGCATAGTAATCTCCGCAAATGTTTTTTCATTGTATGGCTCCAAGCAAGATGACCAAAGGGATTTTCTAAGATAGATAAGGTATCCTAGTGGGGTCTCCCAATATACTCAAGGTACGTGGGAGCTTGAATCGGTAGTAGTGCTATCTAATGCATAACCATACACAAGGGGCCTTTCAATATACAGTTGAGTACATGAAGTACCTTTCTATATACCTCAAGGGTATGTGAAAGGCCTTTCAATATACCGACGGTACGTGGAAGAACCGCGCGAGTCCCAGAATGTAATGCAGACAAATAACGATAGCTCCTACGCTTAACGACGCCTGAACACGTCTCTAACCTATCATTCCAATTGCTACATAAATATTAACCTATAACTACCGTTGATTTTAAAGTGGACAATTAGGGGAATGCATGATGTTTTGACAGAAAGTAAAACCATGCAGTATGCTTATGCAAAAGATTTCACTTTGCCATTTAGTATGCCTACTTATGGGAGGGAAAGAGA
Source organism: Pseudotsuga menziesii (assembly GCA_001517045.1). Lineage (NCBI taxonomy): Eukaryota > Viridiplantae > Streptophyta > Pinopsida > Pinales > Pinaceae > Pseudotsuga > Pseudotsuga menziesii. Next base: position 220,716 of record LPNX010627250.1, read on the forward strand.
GTATTTTCTTTTGTTTGAAAACCAAAAATACTTCTAAACAATAGTCTTGAACACAAAATCAAAGACAAGCAGCATTTTCCAAACTGATTTCTCTTTTCTGAAAGCAATAAGAAGGGGAAGAATCTCTTTTCCTAAAAGAAAAACAAGAATCACACTATATGCAAATGCACTCTATTTTTTCAATTTTCTCTTAAAACATAGGCAAATCTAACTTAAAAATACCATATTTTTTATTTTGATTGAGATAGTACTGAATGCATAAGAGACGAAAGAACATGAAGAGCCTGAAATCTTGTAGATCCAATTAGAGATCTAATGTCCAACACTCAATGATGGTAACCTAGTCTCAGTCAAAAATTTTGTTTTTTAAAGGAAGGAAAAAGAACTTCTCTATGCAAACAAGAAATGAAACTAAGATGCTAAACAAATTTTCTTCTTTTAGTCTATATAACAAAAACAAAAAGAGATCTTACTAACACCCCAATATTTTCAAAAAACAAGAAATCCTTTCTCAATCACAACCAACAAGTACCAAAGTGTATGAACAATCAAATGTCTAATATTGATTTTGAATTTCCCAATCAAACCAATCTTAAACCATAAAATTTCAAACCACAAGCATCATATTCTGTCACACAAGCTTGACAGTGCAGGACTGAAAGAAAAACAACCCATTTTTTTACAAAAAATGAGGAAAAGGAGGTCTTGGAATGATGCCTACCTGGTACAACGCTTCTCGAGTGTTGACAGAGTGCTTCTATCCTAGCACCGCTTCTCACCAACGGGATACAGGCAGTGGCACCATGTACTGCCCACTATGTTCAGGCGGTGGCATCACTTCGCGTACACTGCATAGGCTTGGTTCCCTATAAAAATACAAAACACAAAGAGAACGATAGATCAAGTCAAAAAAAGACCAGATTAGTGTAAAGGCTGATAGATTTAGTATAAAAATAGAGCTTAAAAGGTCGAAATGATTCAGATCTGAATAGATCTGGAAGTTTCAAACCCAAATTCACTGAGTCAGATAGCATATCTGACTAAAGAGAGTTGGAGAAGGAGCCTGGATTCGGACAAGAGTTAAAGAACCGAGGAAGATCAGAATAACTAATACATATATCAATTCCCTAGTGGAGTCGCTAGATTTGTTAGAAGGAATATTTCACCTTCTACGGATAGTAAGGTGTTCCACTGGTCTGAATGGTTCAAATCCAGAACAAATGAATGACAAAGGTTGAAGACCCTCCCTGGACATCATAGATACCTCGAATGTGATGCTTTGATAGTAACCTTGTGTACCTACAATCATATTAAACACACAAACACATCAAAGATACCAAAATATAATCTACTAATCCATGTTAGTGACTAAGGAATCTAACAACATATACATGTGAAATCAAACAACAACGGTAATGTGGGACATAAATCAGCTTTGCATTAAGATAAAATCAAGAAGTTTACAACCAATTAAGCCTTATTGTTGACATGCATCTCCATGAAACCAAACACTCTCATTGCCATAAGCTCCAACTTTTGCTCTCTATGCATTCCAATGGCTTAGGCCAAGTAATCAATCCAATAGTATAACAATACCTTAAAAGTTCTCTCCTCAACCATGGACATGAGCTCATATTTATAAGGCTCAATAGATAGGGATGGTTGAGAGATTTGTAGATGAGGTGGCCTCTAAGATCCTAGGATGAGGGATCTCGAGCTCAACTGACCCACAATGATAGGGATAAGGGAGGACACAAATAGCATGATCTAGAAGCCTCGAGAAACTTCTCCTTTTCCCATTTTACCCAGGGTACCGCTTTTATCCTTCAATGACAGAGAGGTTCAGGTAAGAAACGCTTATGGACTAAGGGCCATAAGCAGTGGCACCGCTTGTGGCTAACAAGGGATAGGCAGTGCGAGCAAGGTACCGCTCATGGATAAAGGGGAAAGCAAGGTGCTGAGCATTTTTGTGAAATATTGACAAATGGTATGAGTTTCCACTCCAAGTGCTAGGATTAAGGGAAAATAGGTATGTTAAGAGTCTTATCACATGAT
>LPNX010627250.1:225035-241985 GCA_001517045.1 Pseudotsuga menziesii
TCGTTGGATCCAGAATTTAATTCCACATCCAACGAGCTCTCCCGATCAAAATTTGAGTAAAAACACTGGGAGATATGCTGAAAATACATACAAAAAAGTAGTTGTTTTTATGATACCTTTCCCCAAATTTATATTAAAAAAGTGATTAAGACCTATACGGTATTTAAAATTTAAAGCAATTTCATTGGCTAACACATGATGACATGGAATTTGAGTTAAATTTAAAAGGCCCATTTTGAGTTGAANTTTTGTATAAAAATCCTGAAAACATTTGTCAGAGATAATTAAACTTTTATATAAATAGTCAGAAAAATAAAAATAGTATAATATTCACAGCATACTCTTCCTCCCCCAAACCAAAGATATGGTGTGTCCTCAAGCCGTAAAAGAAAAACTAAGTAATTTCAAATTAAATTAATACAGAGTCTTATCATGTTGTGATCATTTCTACACAAAAAAGAAAACGAACTAGGAAAATGGAAATGATTTAGATATGTACATTTATCAGAAATAACAATGCTTATAAATATCAAGTCAATAATGATAGTACAATTGGAAAATTCCATAGGAAAAACTAATCATCCATGCCTCATTGTAAGGATGTCTTATCATCTTAAGAATATTTTGAGTTTACTCTAGAGCTTGTGAGATTTTACAACTATGGGTTCCATTTCTGGGATAATCATATCCTAGGTATTGATTTAATTAGATGGCCAGATCCAAGTCCAACTTACATCCATTCTCTAGTGACATCATAAACAATTGGCCTACACATGCATTTATATATTCTAATATTATCATTTTTAACGAACCATGTGCATAGTAGTGCATTAACCATATCTCTTTTACCCCATATTTCCTCGCTGCCAGCAGGCCTGTTCAATACCTCGATGGGTTTATCTTGGTACCATGCAAGCATAGCCCTGCTTCCAGTGATCATGTTCAGTACCCCGACGGGTTTACTTGCATTTACCGATCTTCCTTATTTTCATATATTACTTAGCATTGAACCACTACTAGCAGACCTGTTCGATACCATGATAGGTTTGCTTCGTATAATGATTTTAAGTATATGGAAGTCGATTGGTACTAGAGCGTGCTAAGCGTACTAAACACATAATCCAAATTTAGAACAAAGCTTATAAGTAGTTTTTATAATGTCCTTAATTATGGACCATGTCAAAAGAGAATAACTTAAAGTTGTTCTTTGACCTTTCAGTCTATCTTCTTCATGAAATGATATGTAATGTTTCCCACAAGGAAAAATTTCACTCACTTTCAAGTTACCACAAAAATGCTTAAGAGGCAAGTTTTGATAATAAGTATAGGATGAACTAGTAGTCCATAGGTATAAGAATCTGAAGAATATGGTAATTAGAGTACGTATTCCAAGAAACTATTCTTATTAAATCAAAATGCACATGTTTGAATCAAAATACCATATACAAAAACATAACAAATCATAGAATAAGTGGTTAAGGATGATATACAATAAATTATTCAATTGTACTATAAACTTCAATTTTGATAGTAACCAAAAAGAAAGAGTTAAGATATATCATAAATCTTTTAAAGTACTACCTTTTTTTCAAATAATACTTCATAAGTCGCTTATAGAGAGAAAATATTTATAATCAAACTACAACACCACTTGTTAGATGATTTGTATTTATTCTTAACAAAACATCTACAGAATTCATAAGAAAAAGGAAAAAGAGTATTTCCGCAAAACTTGCAACAAATAATCATAGGAATGAAAATGCAATTAATTTGTTAGAAATAACTCTTATTTATTCAGGCCAACACAAGCATATTTACATATATACAAATAGTGACAAACCAAAATAACTTTTAAGGATCACGAGGAGGAGGAATGAATTCCTCTTCAACCAATTCCATTTCTCTCTATTGTAAAACATTCTATATGAAATCCTGTTTAGATGTTGGTTGGCGGTAAAGTCTAAATCTGTGTCCATTTACTACAAAGGAAATTTGTGAATCATCAATTGCCTTAATTTCTACTGATTTATTATCGAAAGCTATAACTATTTCATATGCACCCATCCAAAAAGTAGTTAATTTTCCTTTAATTTTTTTGTATCTTGAGTCAAATAGCAATGCCCAATATCCAGTATTAAATTGTTTTTGCTTTATAAATTTATCATGCCGTTTCTTCCATTGATTATGTATTAACATGGTTATTTGAAGTGCATCCTATCTAATTTCATCTAATTCATTAATCTGTAACACTCGTTGTTTCTGTGCTTCATCCAAATTCATACCTAATTGTGCTGCCATACGAAATGTTTTAAATTGAAATTCGATAGGTAAAAGAACTTGTTTTCCATACACCAACTCATAGGGGGTATGTCCGGTAGTGTTTATCCATGTTATCCTATAGGCCCACAAAGCTTCTGGAAGTCTATCTACCCAATCCTTATGATGTAAGTGAATGGTTTTGGTTAAGATGGCTTCCAATACTTTATTGGTTGATTCCACCTGGCCATTGTCCTAGGGATGATAGGGTGAGTATTTACAGTGTCAAATGCCATGCTTCATGGTGAGTTCTTTCATTAACTTAGAAGTGAATTGAGAGACTTGATTTGTAACAATTTCTCTAGGTACACCAAATCAAGTGAATATTTCTTCATATATGAATTCTACTACCGATTTTTCTATGGCCCTAAAAAAAGCTTTAGCTTCTACCCACTTAGTAACATAGTCTGTGCAAACTAGGATATACTTATTTTTATGAGACATGGGAGAAATGGGTCCTACAAAATCCAGAGCCCATTTCTCAAATGGCTCTATCATGACCTGAGGATGTAAGGGAATCTGATCAGAAGATGTAGGTCTACTCATTGTTTGGAAACCATTAGAGGAATTTTCAACTCAAAACGGGCCACCTAAAAAAAATTAATAAAATAATATATATTAACTTTGGAGGAAGAAAAGAAAAAAATTACCTTTTGTTTGTATTTTCGACATATCTCCCCGTGTTTTTACTCAAATTTTGATCGGGAGAGCTCGTTGGATGTGGAATTAAATTTTGGATCCAACGAGTACCCACTCGGCATACTTTTGACAGACCCCGCTACCCCAAAAACAAGAAATACCTGAAAAAACATGATGATGACATGTTTTTTCAGGTATTTCTGGTTTTTGGGGTAGTAGTGTCCATCAAAAGTATGCAAAGTGGGTACTCATTGGATGCAGATTTAATTCCACATCTAATGAGCTCTCTCGATCGAAATTTGAGTAAAAACACAAGGAGATATGTCGAAAATACAAACAAAAAAGTAGTTTTTTTATGATACCTATCCCCAAATTTATATTAAAAAAATGTTTGAGACCTATACAGTATTTCAAATTTAAAGCAATTTCATTGGCTAACACATGATGACATGGAATTTGAGTTAAATTTAAAAGGCCCATTTTGAGTTGAAATTTCCTCTAATGTATCACATCCTATAACATATTTGGCAGCATCCTTAAAAATGCTTGCCTAGTAATAACCAGAATGCAACACTTTGTATGCCATCTCCTTATTATAAACATGTCCTCCACATGCTCCATCATGGCATGCATGGAGGATATCTATCATTTCATCTTCCCATACACATCGTCTAATAATAAGATATGGGCTAGTACGAAAGATATCATTATCAACCTAGGAATAGTTAGAACTATGTACTATAATATGACGCTTTTCAAGTGGGGACAAGCCTAGTTGGTAATTTCCCAGTTTCTAAATAATTGGCAATATCTGTGAACCAAGGATTTTGAATGGATACAAAAAATATATCTTCATCGAGAAAAGTGTCATCAACGGGTTTGGTACCGTCCTCATGTTGAATACGGGAAAGGAAATCTACGACTAAATTCTCTTTACCAGGTTGGTTGATGATAGTAATGTTAAATTATTGTAATAAAATAAGCCATCGGGTCACTCTACCATTAGTAATTGGTTTATTCATTAAAATTCTGATGGCAGAGTGGTCCGTATGCATAAAAACTTTGTACCTGGTAATGTAATGGCGAAATTTATTAATAGATTAGACTACTTCCAATTTTTTTTTCCAGTAACGATATAATTTAGCTCGGAAGGGGTCAAATTCTTGTTAGTAAAATAAATAGCATAAGGTGATAGGCCTTATTTTTGTCCTGGGACTCTTCCTATGGCTATATCAGAGGCATCAATGGATATATGGAAAGGAAGGGACCAGTAAGGACCCATCAATATGGGTGCCACTAATAATTTATCTTTTAAGACTTCAAAAGAACTTTGACAAGAGTGTGTCCATTGGAATTCTACATCCTTTGTAATAAATTTAAACATCGGTGCAGCTATTTTAGTAAAATTCTCAATAAAATGACGATAATAGCTTGCATGACCCAGAAATATTCTCACCTCTTTCTGAGTTTTTGGAGAAGGAAGGCCAATAATTACTTCAATTTTTGTAGGATCCACCTTGATTCCTTGGGAGGAAACATGATGTCCTAAGACTATACCTTATGTTAACAACATTTTGCACTTTTCATGATTGAGGGCCAGTTTTGTTTCTTGACATCGAATCATAGCCTTCTCAAGGTTGTCAAGGGATTCCTAAAATTTATTACCATAGGTTGTAAATTCATCCATGTACACCTCTACACGATCGTGTATAAGATCAGCAAATATTGCTAAAACTGTAGGCTGAAAAGTGGCAGGTGCATTACATAAGACAAATGGAAAATATCTATAGGTGTATATTCCCCAAGGGCATGTAAAAGTGGTCTTATCTTGATCCTCTAGTGCTATTAAAATCTTATTATATCCACTATACCCATCAAGAAAGAAAAAGTATTGTTATCCTGACAGGGTATATAACACTTAATGAATAAAGGGAAAAGGAAAATAGTCTTTAAGAGTGGCCTTATGCAACTCTCTAAAATCAACACAAATACACCACTTCCATATGACTTTCTTCGGGACTACCACTAGAGGGGACACCCATTTACTGTTGGAGATAAGATAGATGAAACCAGCATTGAGAAGTTTTTGTAACTCCTCTTTTACTGTACCTTTTAGAGCAGGATTCATCCTCCTCTGAGGTTGTCTCACAAGTGGAATGGATGGATCCATGTAGATATGGTGAATACATGTGTCAAGTTGTATATATTTCATGTCAGTGTATTCCCATGCAAATGCTCCAGATTGGTTCTTAAGGACCTTAAGAAAATGTTCTTGTTGACTCTCGGTTAACCCTGCATTTATGTGTAAAACGTTTCCAGGAATAACTTCACAAGGTACAGTGTAAGACCCTATGTGCTCTTTAATTGCAAAGACACATGGTGTTTCTACAACTGTTGAGAGATGCATATTTTCTTGAAATTCATCTCCAAAGATTTGATTGAGTTGGGAAAAAGACTGCGAAAAATATATACAAGTTGTAGAAGAGACAAACTGGTTTAATACATTCTCAGTGGTTTTCTTCTGAAGTGCCCAGGAATAATCACAAGGAAAAAAGAGATCTTCAATATTTTCATCTCCAAAGGGGAAATCTAACCACCACAAGGTTTCAGTTACAAGTTGTACTAGGGGATACAAAATAAGTCTTTGTGTAGAAAACCCATTTGAAATGGTCATTTCCCCATCCCAACATCCTATAAATGCATTAGCAGTGTCAAACCATGGTCTTCCTAAGATAATAGGATGTCCTTTAGAAGGATCCTTTGATTCGATGACCATAAAGTTGACGGGGTATTCCCATGAACATACTGAAACAATAATGTCGTCCAGGAATCCAGTAGGTCTTACGGTGGTACGATCTGCTAGTTCTAGGATTGAAGTGGTAGGTCGGAGAAACTGTCCTAATTGTAAAACTTCTAAAACTGCAGTGGTAATCATATTGATAGAAGATCCTAAATAGATAAGTGTATTATCTATAGTGGTATTATTTACAATCACGATCACTAATGGAGCCCTTGGATTTGTATATTTTTGCAATCCAAGATTGGTATGTCATACATTTAGACATCTCTCCTATAACATGAATTATGAGGGGGTATTTTTGCTTCTTTCCTGGGTGCTTAATGCATAATTCCTTTATTACCTTGCTTTATATTGGTATATCGATGATATCTTGTAATAGAAAATTTTTGACACATATATTCTTTAATTCATTCATAATGTCATACTCATGATGAATTATGGGTTTTTATAATATGGCTAATCGCTCCGAAAATGGAGGAATCCTTTATTCCTAAATGGGTTCTTCCTGAGGACAGGTATGCACTGGGATCTTCAGAATATCCACATCTTGTAGAATAACATCATTCATGACTTCATTTGAATCTTCTTCATCATTTTCTTCACAAATGATGACCGATGATTTGGGTCTGTCATTTACAAGTCTCCCCAATCGTAGTTGTATCTCATGTATAGGTACAGTCGAAATAATGTAGGATGAAAGAGTTTGCAAATCAGTGTTTTTAAGGGCTTCAGTTGGCTTATTATTTGGATTAGGTATCGGTTTTGTAGGTAACAATGTAGGTCATGGAGGGTTTGTATTTTGTAAGTGATGACGTTGTTGTGTAATAAGGGGAACTGGAGGCACAAACCATGGTAAAAATTGTTGGGTATTTGCTGAGTGTTGAGGATACGAATAATTATGTGTGGAGATATGTGGTGTTTGGGGGTAGGATTGTCCCCTCCACCCTTGTGGCCAATACTATTGCTGAGTAAAATGAGGAGGGGTAGGATACTAGCGTGTCCAATGCTTCCAAATTGTAGTGTTCCACTATTGAGGTGGTTGGTAAGGTCGGTAATAAGGTGGATCCTGTGGTGACAAGTTCAGATATGGTGGTGAATCCCTTGGTTGCCAAGGAGGCTTCCTGGATGTTTCACCAATATCCCCACTCTTTATATGGATTATAACCATGGTAACGATGGGAAATCATCTGTTGGATGCTCTTCCATACAAATTTGACATACATAGATGTTATTTAATGGGAATTCTTGTTGGGGATGTTTAGTTCTGCATCTTGGACAGAAGATACTCATCGCTACTCGTTCCTCTTCTTGTATTTTCTTAGCTTGTAATGCATCTAGTTGTGAACCGATTTCTCCTAAAATATCAATTTTAAAATTTTCCAATAGGTTTCCAAATTCTATCCTCATGACTCCTCCTGAACTGGGAGTATTCCCTTTCAGATTCCTACTATAAGTCTCCCAATGATTCCTTCTGCCTTCCCCCCTACTTTTGGAGTAATTTTTACATATCTCCTTGATTTGGGAAAAAGGTTTATGAGAGATATCGATGGATGCCATGAGATTAAGGATTTCTACCAGGTCTTTTGAAATCCCCTTAAGGAAGAGTGTTCATATTGCTTCTTCTCGAAGGTCATTATGTTTATATTTATTTAATGTATAGATAAATCTTTCGAGATAATCTTCCAAGATCTCATCTTCGAGTTGTTGTATCTTAAATATATCGTTTCAAGAGTATATTAGTTTGCAATACTCTTGGTACTTCCGTAAGAATGTAGTTTTCATATCTTCCCAAGTCCTAATGTTAGATTCTACTAATCCCATGAACCATCTTAAGGCAGAGTCTTTTAGTGTAGCTGAAAAAAGTTTTAATTGATGGGAATATTGTAGATATTTATAACTTCTACAGAGGATGTCAAATTCAAACAAAAATGTGTCCGGATCTTCATTACTTTTCCCATAAAAAGTAGGTAAGGAGGAAAGAGGAATATTCTTCATATTTATATCTTGTTCAGTGTCTAAAATAGGGAACCCAAAGGTAGTATCAGTTAGGTTTTCTCCTTATCCTTCATCATTTCTAACCTCTTCATTATCTTCATTCTTTCCCCATCGCTCCATGTAGTATTGATTCCTAAAGAGTGTGAACCTAGGATGCTCCTATCAAGGTGATAGTGGGCCATCCCAATGTTCTTTTTCAGGGAATATTTTCCTACGATTAACTATGTTTTTATTAGGTCCTATAGGAATGGTAGGTGCAATTGTGTAGGTTTCTATCTATGAAATAACTGTATTTTTTGAGCCACCAAAGAGGGCTTGTACCTGGGCAGGATCAATAAAATCAACAAATTTAGGATCCCCTACTAATGAGAAGGTTGTATTGTTAGGTTTCTGCACTAGTTAAGGGTTGAGGGTTTCCAAAGGTTGACCCTATTGAATTTCTTCAGCAATGGCATCCTTAGCATTTTCTACCGGGTTTTCCTCCCCATCTATGGTTTCTCCTATAAAATATTTAGGTCTCCAAGAAGAACTACTTCCCACATGGGTTCTTTGATACCTTTCTTTTGAGTTAATGGTTGGGGTATTTCGTCCCCTATAAATGTTAGTAGGGATTTTAATAAGGTTTTGAGAATTATATATAACGTATCTACCCCTAGAATATCTATTTATATTCATAAAAAACTAAATTAAAGGAAAACCTATACTACTAATACTACTACTGTTGGATTTGGGGGCACCTATTATAACAGATGCGCAAGTTCTTACCTCTCGTCTTACCGCTCCCCTGCCACCAGCCTGTTACTAAACTTCATAAAGGAATTCTACGTAATCTACCTTATTGAACAACTCCCCAGCAACAACGCCAAAAATGTTGGGTGTTATAATGTCTTAATTAATTCACCTAATATTTAATTATTGGCTGAGGTTGATAAACTTCGAGTTGACACAAAGTATATGTGAATGTAGAGGGGTTCCTAGGGTTTTGTAGAAATATTTTAACAAAGAAAAGATCGAAATATCTTTCAAAATGAAAAACTGAGTCAAACTCCTATAAATTCAACTAGAAAGGTAATTAAACCAAACATAGTACAAGAATAGAGAAGTATCAAGCTATACTACTTTATTCTATAAACAAATACTGAAAAATAAGAATATGAACAAGTAAATTTTAAGAGATTAAACTTCCTTTTTACTTAACTATTCCTCTTCTTAGTTTAAGAAATATTTATAAGTAACTTCAGAGATTAACTATACAATGCATTATAATAAAGTTACAACAACTGGAGACACTTTTACAAATTCAACAACGTAAGTTATTCATATAATTAACAAATGTACATAATGGTAAAACTAAGTTATCTAATTCCACTCTCCTTGGTTGTTTTGTGGATATGCATTTACAGTGATCAAAGCTTGAGGAGGAGTGGTGTCAAAATGGATTTCAAATGAAGTAAAGAAACTTAATGGAATCAAATAGAACTTAAGTTCTACAAATATGTGCAAACTAAGGAAATTCCAATTACAGGTAATTGTAAACATGGTGATCTATTCCATAAGAAAATGATTCTAACTTATAACCAATTCAGATGTAGAGAAAATATAGCTTATAGACAAGTAACAAATCTTAATAAAAGAAGCAAGTAGAAAAATTAATAAAGAAGATTGAAATTGTGAAGCAAGTAGAAAACTTAATAAAGAAGATTTAAGTTAAGAAGCAAGTAGAAAACTTAATAAAGATAAATCTTTTAAGTCCTACTCTCTAAGTCTCTTCAATAATCATACAGTGAAAGAAAAAGATCCTACTACTATAACCAATCTACAAAGTGCTAGTGTACTTTCCTAACATTGACATATATAAACCTAAACTCTCTATACTAAAGGATAAATCAATCCAAACCAAAGATATAATTACAAGGTATCTCAACAATATTGAAGAAATAAATTAGAAACCACAATAAACCAAAACACAAGACATAACTCAAAAAATAAGGTAAAAGGAAAAAATAAGAATAAAACTTTAATTCATACTTTAAACAGTCTAACCTAAGGCTTTAATAATAATATATAACTATTATCTAACAACCACAGTTAAAATGTAATAAAAAAGATAAAGAAACATGCTTAAAACAGATTAAAAACACTAAAGGTTGGATAACAGATTGGAAGGTAGGTCTGAATATCAAGCGGAATAGGATGTCTGAATGACAGTCTGTATACAGAAAACACTACAACTCTTAATAAATGGTTAATCTAAATGATTTCGAGATCAACTGATTCATGCATATGACAATAAAGTGCAAAGGAAGAAGAATTAAACCTACTTAATAATTAAATTCAATAGTAAAGTAACTTAAACTAATTCATATTTATAAAGACATCATTATCTATTGCATTTTTCAACAAATTGAAATACAAATAAATGAATTTAAAACAAAGAAGAACTAAATGAAACTGAATCTACTGTAAAAGATAACTTATACTAATCTATAAAAGGAAACTACTCCTATCATAAAACAAACTGAAATGTGATTGAACTAAGTCTAAAAATTAGGTAGAATCAAACCTAACTATAACAAAACTAAACCTACAGAATCAAACAAACTAAATTTTATTTGACTGTAACAATGAAACCAAACATAAAGCTAAAAGGAAATCTGGAAAACAAACTGAAAGCAAAGCTATGTGCGCAACCAATTAGTTATCTCTGGAAATGAAACTACTTTAACAACAAAACATTATAAGGTAATCTATGCTACTGGAAATAAGTAATTGCAGAAAACCAAATTGCATAACAAATTATAAATGAAGTTAACCTAATGCAAAGAAAGAGATACAAGAAAATACACATAAGAATGAAACCTATGGTTGATGAGGGGCCCTCCAAATATTCAAAGTGATGACTTGCTAAATTCTTTACATGAACATGATCATATACAGCATGAGAATAAGTTCTATTAAAGTGAGAAACGGTATCATAGAGTTTAATAACAATGACTGATTACATGCATATAAACTAGCTAACTAAGCACTCGCATGGAGGTTGATATATATAATGTTTAGAGAGGTGAGCAAGTCGACCCTTTAGTGGTTGAACTCTCTCTAAATTTATTCAACAATTACTGCAATTAACTGATCATGAGCCAACGCATAACGTTTCTTCCTCCTTCATCGTGCATCATTTCTCCTTCACGCGTGAGGTGTCCTATGGTTCTTCTTTGGCATGGTTGATGGCATGGCTGGTGGCATTGTGTCAAGCAGAGGAGCACGCTGACAGGTCTTCTAGAACAAGGATCGTGCTACCATCTAGACACATGGACTATAGGTAGTTTACAAACTGTTCCATACTTTAATGCTTAGGAATCCATTATAAACAGCACGCAGTTGGCTTGACAGACTGAACGGTGAGCTAGACATGCTCTACACATATCTAGGGTGGATGCGTTGTCTAATCGTTGGCTTGTTGAATACTATAGTATCTAATAAAACATCAAACATATATCAAATATCATCAAATTAACTGATAAAATCATGAAATAACAAAAATGAACTAGAACTTTCATAAACCCAAAACTTTATTGGTATCTGGGTATCAATAGTGAGCTGCATGACATAAAACATGTCAAAAAGTGACAAAACATATGTCAAACATGTAAATTAACAGCTGAAAATGATAACAAAACTGGGATCAACGATATGATAGATATATTTGTAGAGAATGGTTTACAACACATAAGCATATTACACAATAAGAGATATTGTCATAGAAATAGAGAAGAGATATCCAATGAAACCCTCCAAAAACAACTATATGCAACTATGTTTTAAACTTTCCATATGCCTAGAATATTAATAACAAGCCAAAACATCTAGCATGCAGAATGGGGAAAATAGGATGCTCAATAAACACACCAAGATAAACACATAGCGCATTCACTAGGAGTAGCATGCACTAGAACTCCTCTCATACAAACATTATTACCCTCCTAAAATATAGTGTCAAACTAACACTTCATTTACTCTTGCATGCATAAGATATGTTCCCTCCTTTATTTAGATTTAACTGGATGCTAAATGACTTGAAATGAACATTATCTTATTGAAATGAATGCAAACTAATTGAATTGAATGTGAACTGGTTGAACTAAATGTGAATTGTATGAATGGATTTTGAACCGACCGAACTAAACTCAATCTTCAACTAAACGTATGACCATAAATTTAGAAGAATATTTGGTACTTCAAAATACATGTTACCCATGCACAAACACATTGCATGGATTAAGGATATGCTCCTTCTTTAACTGACACATTCTTTATTTACAACTTAGGCTTAATTGAGTCCTTCATCAGTCAATTTCAGTTGAGACATACGTGTGGAATTCAAATTCATTCGTATTCTCTATGATACATCTCATTATCATTAATTAAATACTACATGGTACATATGTGTATTAATTAATTAACCATGTTATTATATCATACTCAGAAGAATTGTTTCATACTAATGCTCATATGTATTACCCTGGGTCATACAGTCATGTGATAAAGTAATTCACTCTAGAAGTAGCTAATCCCTGAAGGTGTGTTATAGCACCTAGTGACCATGACTAGAAATACATCACATAGTATATCCTCATGACTTGTTACAACACCAGTCTCTAATATTGATACAACACAATACCATATCCATTTAGGGAGAACCATATCATAGGGTATTGTCTATGAGAATCATTTGACTTGATACAACACAAGTTGAGACTTCATACAACACAAATCTGCACTCTTAATACAAGACAAGAATCCAATACTTATACAACACAATATTCCAATCTTGATACAACATAATATCATAGTACAAAAATCCCACTTCAATACATGAGGACATGGATAGGACTTGATACAACACAATGTCCTGACTTGATACCACACAAGTCTTTAAGTTGATACAACACAATTTTCTAACTTGATACAACACAAGTCCCTGACTTGATACCACACAAGTCCTTAACTTGATACAACACAAGTTTCTGACTTGATACAACACAAGTCTAAGAGAATGAATTACATGATGTTATACATTTAACACTCCCTCTCAACGAAAGAGACATGCTCTACTTTACCAATAATTTCCTTCCATACCAAGCTTATCTCGAAAGTATCTCAACTTCGTCACCGACAATGTCTTGTCCACAAATTTGAAATCTTCTCGTCAATAGCTATATACTGAAATATTTTCTTTTTCGAGACCATGACTTCAATTAAGTAAGATTTCATTTCAATGTGTTCTATCAAATCACATATAGGGTTTTTTCAGAAAGCTTGACTATTAACACCTAAGAACTGTAGGCTTAAGTATTTCACCCTAGTAGGTAGCTTCCCAACCTACACTACTCTTGTTAAGTTAATACCAACTGCAATATACATATATTATCTAATGCTAAAAAAATAATTTGATAAAACAATATGTCTACCATGTATCAAGTACAATAAAGAGCCTATTCTAATGTATCTCAAAAGGTACTCAAACATATGCTTATCCATAAGAAAAAAAATACAATGAGTATGCTAGGTACTTTAAGAGACCAATCAATTACTTACACATAGTCACACCTTTTGCATCTGATTCAAAATATAGTTTATGTAAACTGGAAACCATGGATTTTAATCCCATCAGATACAACATTATACATCAAATGTGTAATATCATGTAGAAATAAAGTATCTTATTTTCTCTCAATCTTCAACATTTCTTGAATTAAAGAATCTTCTTCTATCTGGATAAGTTCTCTGTGAGCTTATCATTCTCTATGATGTTCTTCAAGGGCCTATCATTTTCTTAGTGATTCTGTTTTTTTTACTGAAGCACCTCAAGTACCTCTCTAATAGGTTTAACTGTTCTCTGATAGTCTAGAATATATCTCTTCTTGACTATCAATAGTCTCTTAGAATTTTACCATGTCTCTCTCATGTGGATTCTCTCCACAAGGTATCACATCCCATGGATTCTTGAGTTATCTTCAATTACTAATTGGTCCGTACTTTATATGCTTCCTCCTATGAAGACACATCAATACTTCCTATTTAACTGGAGGAGTTTTTTTGTACTCTACCAAGAATTCTGGTATTGTTTCTCATGTGTTGATATGTACTATGTCTCAGATATAACTAGATATGAACCTCATAAAGCTTTACTACTTTTCAACATGATCTATCTGGAGAAACATATGTGATCTTTCATTGATCACTATACTAGATAAAATTCATATATATTTGAATCTTTATTGCATTGATCAAGACACATTTAAATACACATACACTTGTACCAAGTATATACAACAACACATGATTTGTTTGTACATGTTTATGTATAGACTACAAAGCATATAATTGATCATGATACCTATTACTAATTAAGATACATCTCAACTGAATTTTAGATATTCCAAATATGATTTAAACTTCATATTTATCTTCATGTAGATGGCCATGACCTTTAATTCCATCATCCCGAAACTCTTCAGGATCTTTGTTGCACATTTTATGTAATAGAGGAAAATCATATCTAGTTAATGGCATGCTTCTAATATAAATAACCATAACAAGATTCTTGAATAGTATTCTGAGCTTCCTTGTGAATTATGAGCATCATGAAACTCTTTTTTTAAAGGAGGTACATAAACTAGTTACAATGGTTCTTCAGGAGTTAGTGAATCTAACGTATCCCTCTCATCATCTCGATGTGAGAATCAAAATCTGGGTCCTCCATCATAGAGACTTATGCTTATCTATATATGAATCTCTTCTTTGACACATGAATATAGATAATATAATTTTATTATATTGACAATTCTTTACATCTCCCATAATAGTATTAGGGATTCTATTTTGACTTCTTCGTAATACATAGGAACCTATTGATATGCTACTAGAATCTTCTTGCTTCACAACATTTGACTCTATTTTAGGATAACACATTGGAATTAATCCTCATTAAATACATGTCATTTTTACTTGTAGGTCAGGGAATATAGTTTTTTCCTACAATCCATAGTCAATCAAGTTATTAAAAACCTTCCATAATCCAATCATTTCAATAAAATGACAAACAACACACATTGACATGAAAAGCATTTTAATCAATGTGTCAGTATAACCATATATCATGAATGCTTCAATGTATTTACAGTGGTTCATATAGTTATGTATACATTAAATCAATTTTTCAACATAACCCCATTCACATTTCATGTAATATTTTGGAGTTCTATATTGGTCTTATATTTAGATCTCATAGATTTATGCAACCCTTTATTCTTTTAATTTAAATATAACATGAGTTTTTCTATTTACCAATAAATAGAAATATTGTAACATATTCTTTTAATCATTTTTATACCATAACATCATTCCTAATCCGAGGAATACATATTGTAATGAAACAAAATCTAATTTTATAATATCATATTAGAATCAAATACCGAACATTCATATCTCATGAATAATCATGCAACTCTATATTCATATCTTTATGAACAACCATGCAGATCTATATTCATAACTTAATGAACAATCATGAGGACAAACCTTCATATCTCACGAATCAATCATGCATGATTTGTATTCACTTCTCATGAGTTTTGTTATTTTCCAATAAAGGAAATCCAATCAACATATATTCTCAACATGTTATGTCATAACACAATTCCTAATCCTATGGATACAAATCTCTCTATGACTTTAATGAAAACATTTAAAATAATATACATATAAAATCATACAATAAAAAATATAATTAATTATCTTTTATTGTTTCATGGGATCCCTTTTGATCTCTGATTCCTTGCAGAGATTACTGGAGTCCCTCGGTCTTGATCTCTTTCCAAATTTGAGTGCAGGAAGGAGGTAGAAAATATGTGGATGGAGAAACTAGATCCCACAACCTAGAGTGAATGCTCTTCTTTAGGAAAAAATTCCTACAATGATCATTATCCTGTTCTTTGAATGAGTTATAAACTCTATTAGGATCTCATTAAACACAATATCCATTGAAGAAAGATAATATCCAATCCACAAATCCATGGGTCGTTCAACCAATTTGTCTAGTTTGGAAGGACAATCATAACACACATTCTGAAAATTTAATATTCTATTAGGTATAACTCCCGATTCAATATTATTCCAATGCCAATGCATATATTTATACATTTCAGTCGGTGGTTGAGATTCCGACCGGCCTATCCATATTCCTACGCAACTGTTCAGCTTCCTATTATTTATTTATTTATTTACAATATATAATCCCTATGGATTATATTCTAACAATCCCCCTCTTAATCCGAAGGGGTGTTCGTAAGTCCGAGCATGTTTCTGAATCTTTCAAACTTTTCTCGTCCAAGCGCTTTGGTGAAGATGTCTGCAATTTGATCATTTGTGGAACAATGTCGAAGATGGACTGTCTTGGCCTCTACATGATGTTGAATCAAATGATACTTTGTGTTGATGTGTTTGTTTCGATCATGGAATCTAGGATTCTTAGCCAGCTTGATTGCAGAAGTATTGTCGACCAATAATGGAGTGGAGTTCTCTTGTTTTTCTTGCAAATCTTCAAGTATCTTCCTGAGCCATACTATTTCTTTCATTGCTTCAGCTGCAGCCACATATTTTGCTTCTGTTGTTGAATATGCCGGAACTGACTGTTTGCGTGATCTCCATGAGACAGCTACTGATCCAAGACTCATAGTGTATCCAAAAGTTGATACTCATGTCTCCTTATCGCCATCAAAATATGAGTCTGAGTACCCAATAAGTTTGAAGTCATCCACTTTAGAGTACTTGAGTCCAACGTCTTGAGTCCCCTTCAAGTATCTTAGAACTCTTTTTGCAGCTGACCAGTGTCCTTCACAAGGTTTATGCATGAACCTTGAAAGTATGCCAACAACATAATAAATATCTAGTCTATTTGTTGTAAGGTAGATAATACTTCCTACCAGTTGTCGATACTTGGTCGCATCTTCAAATTCTTTTCCTTCACTTGATGTGAGCTTCATTTTCTATTCCATTGGAGTAGATATAGGGTTGCATTCTGTCATGCAAAATTTGCTTAGTAGTTCTCCAACATATTTTTTCTAAGATAGGAATATGTACTTAGGATGTTGAGTGACTTCAATTCCTAAGTAATAGTGGAGATGTCCCATATCTGT
>LPNX010627250.1:242175-277529 GCA_001517045.1 Pseudotsuga menziesii
CGACACTTTCAAGTGTCTTTGTGGCCCATTTAGGAATCTTCTGTGATGGTCCTGTTTGATCAGTTGGTGGTGCTTCATCATTGATTGAGAGTCTTTCAATTATCTCAATCACATCATCCAGTTGAACCTCTTGTTCAAGTGAAGTAGCAGGAACTTCTTCATGCGGGGGAGTTGGTGCTTCATATGGAAATTCCAAAGGTTGATACAGAATAGGAATCCCCCCTTCAAGGTTTGGAATTTCATATTCATTTTCAGAATATGTCTTTGGATGAGGATAATTTTCCAAATGATCAAGTTGTCTCTCAATGGACTGGTCATTTTTATTAGTTTCAAGAAAAATGACATCTCTGGAAATAACAAATTTCTTGTTTACCTCATCATACAAATGGTATGCCTTGGAGTATTCTTCATACGCCAGGAAAATGCATCTTCTACTTCGAGCACCAAGCTTGTTTCTTGCTCCTTTGGAATCAAGGCATAATAGGTGGAACCAAAAACTCTGAGATGCCTGACTGAAGGGAGATGGCCAAACCACATTTCATGTGGAGTCTTGTTATCAAGAGCATTTGAGGGACTTCTATTTCTCAAATAGGCTGCACATTTTACTGCATCGCCCCAAAACATTAGTTTTACATTCTTGAAAAACATCATTGAGCAAACCATATTCATTATGGTTCTATTCATTCTTTCTGCTACACCGTTTTGTTGAGGATTCTAGGGAACTGTAGTCTGATGTGCAATTCCATGTTGGAGAAGATAATTTTCAAAAGAATTTGAAGTGTATTCTTTCCCATTATCAGTACGAAGTGTACCAATTTTTTATTGTGCTTGTTTTTCAATCAATGCATGAAAGTCTTTGAATGTTTGAAATGCTTCTGATTTTGTCTTTAAATAGTAAATCCAGCACATTCTTGAGTAGTCATCAACAAATGTCATAAAATACTTATTCCCATTTGCTGAAGGAGTTGGCATTGGGCTACATAAATCAGAATGTACTAATTCTAATTTCCTACTTGCTCTGAAATTAGATTCATGGAATGGCATCTTACTATGTTTCCCTAATATACATGCATCACATTTTTTCTTCTCTTTGGAAATGGTGGGAAATCCAAATACACCATTCTTTCTCAACAAACGAAGACTGTTATAATTTAGATGACCAAATCTTGCATGCCACAATGAGCTAGATGACATATTACCTTATCCATGCTGAGAGATGTAGGCATAGTTCTGAACTCTTGCAGATGAACCCTTTAGCTTCAGCAGCTTCCCATCTTCGTATCCAGTCACGATGACTCGGTTGTTAGAGGACTTTCTTATTTCCATGGTTCCATCAAAAATTTGGATGGAATGGCCTTGCTGTCGAATCTCCACCAAGGACATCAGGATTCTCTGCAACTCTAGAAGATAGAGAACATTCTTTAACAAGAAATTAGGGAATCCAGGCATCTTCAGTCGAATGGTGCCCATTCCCTTTGGTTTAAGACTTGACTTATCTGCAAAGTAAACTATGCCATCTATTGTTTCATTAAGTTGTTCAAAACAGTCTTTTATAAATGTCATGTGTGATGCTGCACCAATATCAAGCATCCAACAATATTTGTAAGATGAAAGAGAAGTCATTTCATTAATTCCAAGATTACAATGTGTAACAATACAAGAATCGGAAGATTTACTAGCATCTTGGTCATCTTTCTTCTGGTTATGTTTGTCTTTGATGGAGTCCCATGAAGCCCAACACTGATATGATGTGTGCCCGGTCTTTCCACAATGCTTGCACTGCAAATCTGATCTTTTGTTTCTGCCCCCTCCTCCTCTGAAGTTTCTTCTTCCTCGACCTCTCTTGATACAATCTCCCTTGGAAGGGTCTTTGGACCGATTCTTTGTTTTCTAAACAAAGTCAAGGGATTCTTCGAAAGGCTCGCTTGATTTCTTGATATTTCTAGACCATTTTGGATATGTTTCCTTGGTAGTGAGGACATCACCAACAATAGATGCTATAGATTGCATTTTTACAACTGTTAGTGTAATTTATAAAGAGAGATAATAACCTTGCAGGTCTACAGTCTCTGCCAAGGTGAATACAATGCAAGTTTATAGCATATGTATCACTCAATACAAAATATATCAAAATATATCAGTCATACATAGGCTTCTTTAATACAAAATATATTAGTCACTAGCAATATATGATATTATTCAGCATAAAACACAGTCTTCAGCAGTCTTCAATGCAGCAAGCACTATATATCAGTCACTAGCAAAATGAGGGCATGAACTAGCTTCATGCAATTGGTAATGTCAATCTTCAACTCGGTCATAGCAGCAGCAAATACACAGCAAAATCGCAGCACTCTCCAGCATACATTATTCTTCAACATACATCATTTCTCCAACCGATAAGTCTTCAACACATAATATCACGAGTTCACCCATAGACTGTCGCTCACATTCAGAATGTGCAGCCCACAATGCACACAATATTATTGTGATATGGAACTCGCAGACTCTTTACATATATCAGAATGAGATCATTTTTAAAATAGAAAAGATGAAGCGGTTATGCAGAAATAGGGTTTACATATACCACTTGTTAGGTATTATGCAATCCCCAACGGTTACATTTAATATGGCAAGAAATATTCTGCCTCCATGCTGTTGTCAAAATCTCAATGCACAGCTTCACTCCTCACGCACAACTTCACGCATAAAACTAGGGCATTTTTGCATTATCACCAAGCAAATTATCTCTATGCACTGAGTCCTTCACACCGCCTTCCGACTTCAAGGCAATCTCCAGAATAGCAAGGCGACTTCAATGGCAGAATATGAGCATCTTCATTGTAATGCAGACATAGTAACCAAAATCATTAACTGGTCTTCACGGCTTCACATTCCATCAACAATAATACGCAGTCTCCAATCTCAACGCAGATATATATATGATGTATCAGTCACACTATATTTTAGTATGATATATTAGTCTCACTATATATCAATGCAGTCTCCATGCAGCATACAATGCAGGTATCCTCCACGACCCCTCCAACGCTGGTCTTCAGTATACAATGCAGGCTTGTCTGTACACGTTCTACAGCCGCGAGCTTCTCGTTTCAATCGAAGCTCCACATTCAGTCACATGGAGGTCGTAGAAGTCACTTGGAGGGCTTGTCAACACAGTCACACTCACAATACAAGAGCAGGCTCATACAACAGCCTCATCATAAATATGAAAATATATGCAGACAATTCCAGAAAGACTCCACGCACAATTCTCAGTCAGTTCAATGCATATAGAAAGCTCACAACTCCAATGCAGCCCACAGTAGTCTAGGGTAGATACCAATGAAACCCACACTCCAACAAGTCGCAATATTCACATGATGGAGGTCGCATTCATTCTAATCTATTCACATAGTGAGGAGATAGCACTCTTCACGCAGGTAGGTAGTTCAAAAATTAGGGTTTCTTCCTAGTAATTCGAGAGAGGAGAAATGCACTCCTGGAGGGCAGACTCCAACACAGAAAATTAGGGTTTAGGTATAATATTGTTCTAGTAGAGAATAAACGCACATAATGAATGCATGCAGGGGTAGACTGATGGAGCAGGCAGTCTGGCAATGGACTGGCAAGCATATAAGCTGCCAGGACTGAAACTTAACAGCAGGAGTTATGGCAGGAACCCGCTCTGATACCAATTGTTAGGTATAACTCCCGATTCAATATTATTCCATTTCCAATGCATATATTTATACATTTCAGGTGGTGGTTGAGATTCCGACCGGCCTATCCATATTCCTACGTAACTATTCAGCTTCCTATTCTTTATTTATTTATTTACAATATATAATCCCTACGGATTATATTCTAACATATTCAAATGATTTATTGTATCTCTCAAATAGTTATGATTTTTTTTAAATCCACTTGTGATGAAGCTAAATCATCCCATTCAGGAAGTGGGTTTTCAATGGTGTTGTCTCATACCTTGCGAATTGGTAAGAAATTATCCATGAAATTTGTCTCCTAAAAAGTGACTACGATGTTGCATATTGACTTTATCTTGAATGGGTAAAGGCTCCTCACTCACTAAGGTCATGTAGGAATATAGGTTATGCTACTTAGGAATTCTTAACACCATTTCCATCCATGTGTTAAATTTGGAAGTACCTTCAAGTAAACCTTCCGGTTCGATAAATATCGATGCCATGGATCCAAGAATTTTCCCAATTCCTCATTATCACTTAGGCTTTAGTTTTCCTGGGAAAAACTAAGTTCCTTCATTCCCTATGCTATGATACCATGTTGATGTTTGAGAAAAATAATAGAAGGTTGAAATTTAAAAGGTTTGTTAATAAATCACTCCATATATGAATCTCATAACACAAATTATCCACATAGATCATTCAACCATTAGAGACACGATATACCCTGGGAAAACCCTCCAAATATAGAGTATGAAAAACCCAACAATTTATTGAGTATGATAGATATATTTCCAGAGAATAATTTACAACACATAAGCGTATTGCATGAGAAGAGATATCACTAAATAAATAGGGAAGAGAGAGCCAATGCAACCATGCAAAAACAAGTGTATTTAAATGTTTATTGAACTTGTCATATGCCTAGCATATTAATAACAATCCAAAGCATCTATCATGCGGAAGGGGGTGAAATACAGGCTTAGTAAACACACTAATATAAACACATAGTGTGTTCAATAGGAGTAGCATGCACTAGAACACCTCTCATGCAAACATTAGTGCCCTCAAAAACTCTAGTGTCAAACTAACACTTCAGTTACTATTGCATGCATAAGGTATGTTCCCTTATTCTTTATTTAGCTTTAACTAGATCATAACTGACTTGAATTGAATGTGATTTTATTGAACTAAATGTGAAATGGTTGAACTAAATGTGAGTTGTATGAACTAAATGTGAACTGTATGAATTGAATGTGAACTTACTGAATTGAACTCAATCTTCAACTAAACATATGACCATAAATTTAGGAGACTAACTTAATGTCTTTGGTACTTAACAATGAGTGTTACCCATTACCAAAAAATTTGCATGAACTAAGGAGATGTTCCTTCTTTAATTGATACATTCTGTATTTACAACTTAGGATGAATTGAGGGCTTCATAATTCAATTCCACTTAAAGAATACATGTGAAATTCAAATTCATTCTCTTTCTCTATGATACATCTCATTATCATTAATTAAATACTGCATGGTCCATATGTGTATTAATTAATTAATCATCTTATCATATCATACTCACAATAATTCTTCCATACTAATGATCATATGTATTACCCTGGGACATATAGTCATATGCTAAAGTAATTCATTCTAGGGGTAGATAATCCCTAAAGGAGAGTTATAGCAACTAGTGACCATGACTATCAATACATCACATAGTATATCCTCATGACTTATACAACACAAGTCTCTAATATTGATACAACACAAGACCATCTCCAGTTAAGGAGATCCATCTCATACGGTACCGACTATGATAATAATTTGACTTAATATAACACAAGTTTGTAGTATTGATACAACAGAAGACCAGCCTTAATGCAACACAAGACTCTAATATTGATACAACATAAGATTCCAATATTGATACAACACAAGATCACAGTACATACAACCCACCTCAATACATGATGACATAGATATGAATTGATACCACACAATTCCTTAGCTTGATACAACACATGTTTTTGACTTGATACAACACAAGTCCCTAACTTGATACGATAGAAGTCCCTAACTTGATACAATAAAAGTTTCTAACTTGATGCAACATAAGTATTGGAAAATGACTCCTGATGTTGTACATGTAACAATATTTTCTCTCTTATATTGCACTTGGGGTGCCAAAATTAATATACTGTTGTAAAAGACATTCTTCGAAATCTAACATAATCATACTTTAAATATTTGTTGGGGTTTTTCATCCTCATTATTTTGAGGGATTTACCTACGGTATATGTTAACTTATGTATGGATTCTTATGTGATTGTTCAAATTGATTTCAAGTGATCTATATTTATGAATCAAAGTTTTAAAGATCAAATCTCAACATATTTGCACAAAAATCAACAATAAACTCTACAGTCTTACCCATAATGGAACAAGTAATTTGATAGACTAACAACAAATTCCAAAAAATCCTTGGAATACATAATACATCATTGAACTAACTATCATATACCTTAATTTTTCTAGATCTTAAGAGATCTATCATCACAGATAAATATTTTTTTTTTGTTGCATTCATTTAGAGTAGAAAATATGGTTTTATCCTTAGTTGCACGATAAGGTGTTGCATTAGAGGAAATTTGGGGTCTAAAATGGGCCTTATAAGAAAATGTGCCAACAACAAATTTTGTGAGTTGGAATTCAAGAACCAATAGAATTTCAATAAAATGAGTCAACCATAATGGTTGAATTGACATATTTGTCATAAAAGAAAACTACTTTTTTGTTCGTATTTTCGACATATCTCCTTGTGTTTTTACTCAAATACCGAGTGGGAGAGCTCATTGGATGCAGAATTTAATTCCGCATCCAACGAGTACCCACACTGCATACTTTTGACAGAGCCTGCCACCCCAAAAATAATAAATACCTGAAAAACATGACGATGACAGCGAGGTCTGTCAAAAGTATGTAGTGTGGGTACTCATTGGATGTCGAATTAAATTCCGCATCCAACGAGCTCTCCCGCTCGGTATTTTAGTAAAAACACAGGGAGATATGTTGAAAATATGAACAAAAAAAGTAGTTTTTTTCATTCTTCCTCCAAAATTAATAACTATTATTTTATTATTTTCCTTAGGAGGCCCATTTTAAACCTCAAATTTCCTCTAATGCAAAACCAATGGCCCACTCATTACAGGAAGATGAAGATGATGCATTGAAGGAAAAACAAAAAAAACAAAGTGCATGTCCATGAGTTGTATAGTCTAAAGATAAATCAAGGTTGATGGTGTTCTTCTTCATTGTTCCTTACAAGGTTTCCATCTTCTAGAAACACTTAGATTCCACGTGACCATCTTTCCCACAAAAACTGCAATGGCATGCAATCTTCTTATCTTTCAATTTGGTCATGTTGTCATTATTAGAAGGATGAGTTGAATGAGAGGGTTTCAAAACCTTGTTTTTCTTATTGATATGAGGATGTTTCTTCTTGGGATTCTTGGTATTGTATTTTTATTGTGCCACTAAGGGTTTGCTAGATGTATTGAAAATCATGGTTACTTCATGATGTATGATCTTATATTTCTCTTTAGTTGATGAATCATAAAAATATTCAAGATTGGGTTATATATATTGATCCCCCATAGATTTTTTCAAGGATTAAACGGTTGATACAAAAACAAAATTGACAGAACCAAGGTTAGAAAGAGTAACATAAATACATTAGTTTTCTAGTTTATGTATTTTTCATTCTTCAACTAAGGTTTTAAGGGTTTGTAATTTAGATAGATAGTATTTATTGCAAGAAAAGTCACTTGGACTTAAAAAAACTAACTCATTTTAAAGATGGTGGGCTTGAATCTCATTGTGTTGACTAAACAGTGTTTCCAATTTTTTCCAAGCATTATCTAGTTCATCAATTCCTTGGACTAATTGGGATGTCAATTTTTCAACAAATTAGCATCTTGATTAATTCACAAGATTCATCACATTTATTGGACCATTTTATTTAGTATCATCATTATTTAATTCAGTGTCATTTTCCAAGGTAGTTGATATAGTTCCCTACTTCATATGACATACTCCATACATGATTTCAATGAGAAGTAGTTGGTACGGGAAATAATAGTATCACATTGAGCATCCATACTGTAATACATATATAATATGGCTTCAAAAAGAGAAATTGATGGTCTAGATGCAAATATCTTCAAAAACTATGTAGTTAAAAAACAATATTAAAAATGGACTCGGGATGTCAAAGTTATGTCCTTTTAAAGAAATGAATAAAAAAAAGCCAAGGATCCATGTGGTGATGGGATAAAAAAATGCAATAAATAATCCCCTTCATTCCTAACTTACTCAATAGTCTCACTTTTACCAATAAGTTGCTTCAAAATAAGTGACCCGGTTTATAAAAACAAGTGATAAGCACCTTTTCAATTTATTTACTTTAAAACTTAAAGTTACATGAAATTTTAGAGAAAGTAACAAAAGGAAGGAATTTGAACACAAGAACTCTTACTTTTGAAGTAACTTTCAACAAAGTGACTTAATAAAAATGTTAATTAATATTATGGAGGAGAGTGTTATTATTGTTGGAAGAGTGTCCTTACCCAAAAAAAAATTGTTTTTTAGCGGCAAGACACTTTATAAAGTAACATAAAAACAAAATAAAACAAAATTAGAGAACCAAAATGTCTTAGATGTGGGGTTAGTCCTTATTTAGCATACCCCAAAAGTATTTTTTCTCATGGTTGTAATTTATTAAGTTTGCACAAAGTGCACTAAAAAGAGAATACACGGTAAAGAAACCTAGAGAGGGTAAAATAACCAAGAATACAACAAAAAATGACTCTGAAACCTCAAAGAGTACAATATTTTTTTTTTAAACGCACAACCGTAAATAGTATTCCTCTAGATATGGTAAAATGGTTGTACCTTGGAAAATGGAAAGTTTTTTAGTGAAATGAAAATCAATCCAACTTAAAGAAGTGCTTCACACACAATGGAATGCCTCTCTCATCCCAAAAATTTATAGAAATATAAAAAACCATAAACCCTTTGATGCATACAGTAACATCGGTTCACAATATTGATCACCAATGGAAGTAGAACATCATAAGATATTTGATACCATATTCGACTAACATAGGATATTTATAGAAGATCAAATACCTTCATAAATTACTTACACAAATAGATCAAAGATTGACATAATGATGATTTTACGTGGTCAAATCCCTTGAAGAGGGGAATAGTCCACAAATCCATCCAAGTATCTACTTGAGGCAATATATTATGCAAAATAAAATAAATAATAAATGTTACAATGAATTTCTAACAATCAAGCATTGAGAAAATGAACCTTCAAATTATCTTTAAATATAGATCATAGACCAATCTAGCAATGAATACTAAAGAAACACACTTCACCTAAATAAATTATACCAAGTTGATCTTAACTAAATCTTAAGTGTTTAAATATCCTAACAATTTGGCATGGAGTAGTCATTAGAAGGAAAATATTAAAAACAGAGGCTGAAATAAACGTCAAGATATAAGTGGTAAGCAAATGGTAGAATTAGAGTACTCAAATGTTAACAAAAGTCAGAGTAATAAGAGAAGGAGAACTAATTGTAATTAGAAAATAAAATATCAATTCAATCAATGGGTTGAAGGTAAAATAAAGCAAATTCAGTGAGAAAAAATGTAATAATTTGTTTTTTTAAATAAAGATAAAGGTACTAAAAACAACTAATTAAACAAGAGGGTTTAAAAAGGATGGAAAAAATTTGATGTTGAAAATGTATCATTAAATGGACAAATTAATAGTTGTAAATAATGAAAATTGAATAAAGTGTGTTAAGTTCATAAAGGTAATATTTATAGACAAAAGGATAAAAATAAACTAATAAAAATATAAATATAAACACAAAATTTGGGATTAAAAATAGATAAAAGAGGGAGAATTAAAATTAAAGGTAAGAGTAACATATGTGGAAGGAAAAAATAATAAAAAATAAAAAACAAAGGGACATATTAGTTTGAATTACAAAAGGTAAACCAAAAAAATAAATAGTTTAAATTACAAAAGGTAAACCAAAAAATAAAGATAAGGGAAAGGACATGTTAAAAAGTTTGAAAATGTGATATTGAAGTGAAAAAACTAGAAATGAAAATTTGATAAGTTAGGTAAAAATTATGAATATGGTGAATAATATATTATTAAGAATAAAAGACAAAAATAAAAATGTTACTAAAAATCTAAATAAAATTGGGTGGAAGTGGGATAATTTAAGTTACAAGCAAGTATAAGTGAGGATAAAAGGTATACAAAATAAGTAGATAGGGAGGTTAAGAGATAAGGTTAAAATTAAATGGATTTGGTTAAGAGGTAAGGGTAAAATTAAATAGGGGGTTCAGGTTGAGGTTGAGGAGGATTTGAAGAGGTTAGAAAAGGAGAAGGAGAAAGGGAGATATTTATAGAGAAAGTGGACAATTGATTTCTATGAATGTTTCAATGGCTTAAAATTGTTATATAGGTGAATTTTCATTTCTTTATGTGATGAATAATGTGGGGTAAAAGTGAGGGTTTTGGCTTGGTCAAAACAAATAATGTGAAAACATATGTTCTTATATCATGATATTTTTAATTTTTTTGACACTGAAGAAGATGATAAGGGTGATGATGATGAAAATGATGTTGATGAAAATGATAATGATGGGGATGATGAATGTTATAAAACTATTTGACACCTAATGACCCTAATGGGACATAAATGACCCTAACAACACTTGATTGTACCTAACGGCATATGTATGACCCTAATGACATCCATTCCTATAACAATATCCAAATTTCCCTAATGACACTCCAAATTCATTTTTCACCATCAAAATTATGCCAATTATTACGATAATATATGACAATGAAAATATTAATGATTGCAATACCCCTGGTTTTGACCCCATGGTATTTTAATTGTACATGATGTAAATATTGTATTGATATCATGGCATGGAGCTCAAGGATAAGGCCCTACCATTGAGGAATATTTTCTGGATAGGTGATCAAGAATGATACCTATGATGATAGTGCTAAGTCAAGCACATTAGCTATATTTCGATATATCATGTAAATGTACAAATTAATATAAAACCACAGCTAGCTATAGGACTACAGACGTTAAAGAGATGGGGGCATGATTTCACAAGGGATAGGGAGGGGATTCAGTCAAAATCCTGAGCCAATAGGGTGTGACCAAATGTCGATGGGGAAACCCATGAAATCCCCAGCTACATTTTTGTCCTATGTCCTCAATGTTGATGTATTTGTAACTTCGTAATGTATTCACTTGTATATTTTATATTGTATTTCATTGTACATCGACGGATATGTTTGTTCCTCCGATAGAGAGAGTCATTAATATAATAAATCCATGTAAATTCAGTGACGTTAACCCTTTGTTGGAAGTTGGGGAAATAGTCCCCACAGTTGAGTCATATTAGGATTATTAGACTCTCCTAGTGAGGTCGGACTTCTAGAGGAATTGTCAAGTGGAAAACAAGTATAAATAGAGAGTGAGACTCTTTATTTCTTACACACACTCACTAAAACGTAGCACATGAGTGAGAGAGGAGGAGCTTGCACAAGTGAGAGAGAGAGAAAAACTGTCAGATATCATGTTTGTATCATTGGGTTTTACTTTTTCTTTTGGTGCTCATTCTATCTCTGAGGAAGTTGTGGGGTTTTCTCCTTTATGGTTTCACCAAGGAAAATTCTTTGTGTCTCTTGTCTCTTTTGATTATTGGTGTGCATTTTATTCTCTCAGATATTATCCTAAATCATATTGATTAAATGATAAAAATATAACATGTTATTAGAGCCTCTCTGAAAGAAGGCATTGTACAGCTGCAGGAACTAGGGATTTCTAGTTGAAGGTGTTATTTCCACATATCATCAAGTAAGGAGGGATAGGATAACACACCTCACTTATGTACATATATTGGTGGTATTAGTTTCTGAATCAGATAAGTTTCACTGTACAGCCGAAATAGAGCTACAATGGCAGCAAACGGAAATTAGGGTTTCATGCTTGAAAACCCTAAACTACTAAAACTAGTAGTTTTGGTACATTCTCTATATATCGATATTTAAGAAGGATCAGGATCCAAAACATTTACAGGTCGAAGATAAATTTTTGAGGATCCATGTGTAAAGATTTCAGCCTCAGATTCACTATATTCTAGGAGATATGATTCCTGCAAGTCAGAATTCTAGCCTCTCCCAGGATTCAGCATTAAACATGTGACCCAGGGAGAATTACTATACCTTGGGATACGAAGTTCCAAATGAAATTTATCAAGATTTTCCATATAGGGCATGGACTTTAATTTCTATGGTAAAAGTTTCATACCCTGAAGGTGAAACAATGACAGGTGGAAGTCCATACAAGTTTGCTATTCTGAATAGTCTTAAAATAAGTCACCTTTGGAAAACTCGCATACGAAAAAATTGGTAAAACAAATTCTGATCTAACCTATGGTGTTAGAAATAGGACAGACAAGGATACCTCAATGAAAATTTTGAGACACATATGAGCAACAATTTCATAGATACCACAGAAACAATATCAGACATTTCTACAAAAGAAATTGGAAAACTAGGGCTTCCTGTTTTGGGAGCTCCCCTCCACTGTTTTAAGAAAAGGAGTACATTGGAAATCCCACATTGGAAGAGGCCCATCTTTCTATATAATAATAATTTTGAAATTACAAGTTTTGAAAAATGGGGTTTCTCTGACAAACCCTAGAACAGCGAGCTCCAGAACCAGGACGGACACCTCAAATTGTAAATAAGTTCTAAGAGCCAGAGGGAGATTAGGCTAAGGCTAGATACAAGAGAATGATTATATATTCTATTAAATATCATCTCATCCCTCAATTTTCATCCTTGAAGACACCAAAATGAAGTGTTTGATGATATGACAAAGCAATCGAAGAAGAACAAGATATTGTTATAACCACCTTGAATGGCCTCCCATGATCATGGGATTCATTCATTCAAGAAAATGTGTGCCAGAAGGAAGTGATTACCTTCAACAGACTTTGGGAAGACTGGACATAAGAAGAATATCGACTCATAAGAATAGAAGAGAATATGGGAGCAACTGAATATCAAGCTCTCACGATTCAAAGAAGATCCCTCAAGCGATGAGGGATAGGAAGGAATCAATTCTTGAAGAACCTCTTATCCATATTAGCATTTAGATTAGAAATGATGATGTTATGAATGAAAAATATGATTAATATGAAGGCTTAAGAAGGAGTCTACCCATAAAACAAATAAAAATAACTATTTGAATTTTCTTTTCCTCTATATCTAGTTGTTTATATGACATTGTTTAGTTGTGAAATGTATTATGCATGATAGAATGTTTGCATTAATGAACAATGTACTACTATGCATGTTATGGGTAAGTACCCTATAGTGCTATAAAACACTCCATTGCTACTTATATAGGATGAAACCTCTTTGCTGAAATATTGGTATACAATCTCAATAATCTTATGGTAGAGATGGAAGGCATCTGGAAAGTTTCAGTGTATAAAAGATATGGATGAATGTTGTATTGGATAAAAAGGTTGCATAATTATATCTTTATGCATAAGAAGTTTCCATTATGAATATTCCTTATGAAATATTTCTAACTATACAGCTGGTGCATTTGAATTGTAGGAAATATCATATACAATCACCTTTAAGAAAAATAAGGATGATACTTGTTCCAAATAACAAGGTGACCACATTTCAGAAGAGAAACCTAAATATTCCCGGGTCGGAGATTCCATAGAGAAAGAAAAAGCTTCAAAAGAATATAAATGAAGAATACTATTGTTAACCCAAAAAATCCCTCACTCAACTTTACATGGCATACACCACCCAAGGAAACCCATACACGACCCTCATTTCACCCCATTCAACCCCCACACTCTTAAAAAGGCTTAAGAATGAGCAAAAGGACTTAAAAACCGCAAAAAAGAGCCTAAATAGTTCTCCTAGGGGCTAAAGCCTCCAAAAAGGGGCTAAAACCCCTCAAAGGAGCTAAAAACCCCAAAAGGAGCTAAAGATAGGGCAGAAGGGGCTAAAATCCCAAAAAAGGGGCTAAAGCCCCAACCAGGGGCTTCAAACCCTAAAAAGCCCCCAAAAAGATATAAATAGAGGGGTGGGGGTTCACTCTCAGTTCACTTCTCCCTTGCATACTGTTATGGTTCCCAAGTGGATGCCTTGAGACCCTTTGTCTCTCAAGCCACCAACACTCCCTCTCCTCCCTCCTTCCATTGAGCCATAGGTCCCCCTTTCAAGAGAGGTGCTTCTCTAAGCTAGGGCATGGTGGCCCATTCCATCAAGAGAAGGTATAACTTGTAGTTTTGTGTTGTTTATTTGATTTTATCTAATCCATTGTTTGTTTGCAAGTCTATTGTTTAACATGTTTTTGCAGGTATTTTGGTTCTAACAGTTGTATGTAGGGTATTGGAGCAAAACCCTAACATCTTTTGCAAAGGAGTTCTTGCCATCCATTTCTTTTATTTATGTTCTATTTCATTTTATGTCCATTTTTCTGCATTCATCACCAGGAACCTACCCTTCCATCCTATAGACAAAAGATAGCCATTACTTCCCTATAGTAAGGGATAAATCCCTGCTACAGAACTAGCGACCATACCAGGTCAATCCCACAGGATCCTTGGGTTTTATTTTTGCAATTTAGTTTTTTTTTCCCTAGGTTAATTTTTTTGTTAAATCTATCTTAGATTCCTGTTTATTTACATTTTCAGTTACTGTCGAGCCTCCACAAGGCAAATTCAAGTCCATTTGGCCATAGTACAGGTTACTGTCAGCCGGATCTAACTCGGGGTAAAAAAAAAATTCACTTTTCAGAGCAGGTCACTCTTATCGAGCCCAGAAAGGGGACCGGGTCCCTCATTTGGGCCTCACAGATGTGACCAGATCACCTATTTATCCCTGAAAGGTGCGACCCCCTTCCAGAACATAGCCTGCTTCTATCTGCAAAATCTGAGCGATCCCCTCACATGTTTCCAGAAAAATTTGGTGACCCCCTCACCACATTTGACCCAAAAAGTGTGATCTGTCACTCAGAGTTGGGTTTTTTAATAATTAAGGACTATCAGTGTGGCTCAGCCGCCTCTGTCCATCCGAACTATTTTATTTATGTTTCTTTTTATGTTTATGTCAATTTCATTTACAAAACAAAGTGTAAATTAAATACTTAATGGGTTAATGAACATAGTTTGACTAAAACTCACTTAAAATCAACAAACTTGCTTAAACCTTCCTCCTCTACCCAGTCAGCACCCTTCGGGGTATTTTGGGATAAGACGAAGAGCATAGCTCATATAGTAATAGGCACTTCACCCAATATTATTCAAAGCCACTAAAAACGGGTGACTTGGAAGGTAGAGGGGGTAGAGAAGGAGGGCTTCTCATGGTGCTCAGTGTCCTCCCTGTTGA
The DNA here is from genome assembly GCA_001517045.1 of Pseudotsuga menziesii. NCBI lineage: Eukaryota > Viridiplantae > Streptophyta > Pinopsida > Pinales > Pinaceae > Pseudotsuga > Pseudotsuga menziesii. The sequence continues at coordinate 257,431 of LPNX010627250.1, forward strand.
CCAACCTTTCATCCGGAAGGTGAACTGTGGATCTACGGATGGGCTTAGTCCCATTGTGTTGAGATCCCAGCACCTTCTCCTGGTTGAAGAAGAATATAGGTGTAAGGTAGTCACCTAGTCATGCTATCATAATTTAGGATTACAAATTGTACATGTCTAAAACATTTTTTATTATGATTTACTTCTTTCATCCACAATGATATGAACTCTACGGAATATTCATAAACCATTGGAAGCCACTAGATATAATAGAAAAACAAAAAGACATACACACCATACCATATAAATCAACCCAACTTAGTTCATGATGCTGAGAGAGCCAGTAAAATTTACAAATTTACACTAAGTTAAAAATCTGCAGTCTTAGAGGACATAAGTCCCTGACTGCCTTTACTATGGGAAGTACTTGGGCATAGCCTAGAAAATCATTGTGAGGAGTACCAAGGGAACCCTAAAGTAGCTAGCTGCTGAGAGGAAATGCCAAGAGAAATGGGAAATGACCCCCACTGATTAAGTAGCATGCCCGTGAGGAAAAATCCAAGCGCTGTCTTCTGGAAGCCATTGAAATCAGGGTCCAATAATTAATACCACCAGTTTGATATTCAAAATTAACAAAATTGATCCATCATGCTCTTCCTCATGCCTAAGAGGTGAACCACCACAGTTCAAGTCATTAAACTGACATCGTCAATACCATTCCCGATGACCTCCCACACCATCAGGAGTCCACACAATTTCTGATTTAGATTCAAACCCATATAAGTATGAACCAGACCTGCACACTGTACCATCAAGCTGCATGGCTGGTGCAAACCTAAATCCATTTTCTGGCATAGCAATTGCTAGTGGACCCACGTCCACACCACAAACTATCACCAACAACCCTGTAGGTGGCCCCAGCACGTTTATGCAAACAATGATAAGTCAGCTGCAACCACCCATATTGACCAATCAAGTTGTCCCACCTGCAACACATGGGGGCAATGGCCCTTCCACATACATTTCCCCTCCTGTCACACATGAGGGTAGTGATCCTTCCACCTACACTGCCCCTCCCATCATATATGGTGGTAGTGGCCCGTCCACCCACACTGTCCCTCCTACCACACTTGGGGGCACTAGCCCATCCACAATGATGCCACAAGTACCCCCAGCAATGCAAGTGCATTATGCACCTGCAAACCCCACCACCATAGCTGCCCCATCTCACATCAACCTGGAGTCAAACCTTCCTTTCATGGCATATCTCAACTTGCCTGATTTGGCTCGGTTAACAAATGACCCCATCCGTCATCAAACTTTTTGGCCTCTCATGCCAACCAAATTGCCCTCAGATATTCCCAAGTTTGAAGGGAAGGCAAGGGAGTGCCCCCAAAACCACATCATGATGTTTCATCTATGGTGCTCATCAAACAACATTGTAGATGATTCAATCAGGCTAAGACTATTCCAACACACCCTCACAGGTGTTGTAGCCAAATGGCACATTGAGCTACCACAAGCCAAGTACCTAGATTTCAACTCCCTGGATTTCATGTTCCTGTAATATTTCCAACTCCCCATCAGATATGATGAAGGGGTGGAGATCTTTTTATCTTGCCACCAGAACACTACAACCCACAGAACTGACCACATCCATGAGTGACAACAACACCATAGTTTGTGTAAGATCCAACTTGATGACAAGATCTTCCTAGATTGGTTCCTCAAAACTTTGCTCCCACCTATAGCAAAGGACATCGCATATGAATGTCCCCAATATGAAGAGGAGGCCATACTAAAATCCCAACAGTTTGATCTGATCTATGCATAGTCTAGATACCTTTACACCGTCATTCCAAATGCACCCCACGCAGGAACCTCCTATCAGGATGCACCAAGGGCATCCGATGCTATAGATGGTATCATAGGATCGGTCTCTCACCAACCATAGCATTGTCCAACACCACCTGCAGTACCACCATAGCCAAGAAGCACTGCTAGTCTTTCCTACCAAAACCAAACTCTAGACTATGCAAGAATGATGTTCCAGTCTGAAGCCACAACTTCTTATGCACAACATGTGCCACCACAGCAGGCTCAGGCATGGCTTGGACAACACAGCAATACACTCCTACCCTAAAAAAATAGGATTTATCATGGGCTCCTATCTGGGTTCGTATGTTTTCTCTTCCTCAAGAATACTGGGATGAATCCATCCTCTAGGATATTGGAAATACCATGGGAACTTATCTTCGTATGACAGACCAAACCAGAATGAACAAATATACCTACTATGCAAGAATCTATGTCTATGTGCATATTGCTCAGGAACTTCCAGATGCCATATGCCTCTCCCATGAAGACAGTGATTGGACCCAACTGCTATACTATGAACACATTCCCTTTAGATTCTGAAAATGCGATGAACACAAGCACCTGTTCAGAGAATGACCTACTAACAAAAAGAAGGAGACTCCAAAGAAGTCAGGATTGGATGAACAAGGGTTTCAGCAAACCACCATCAAGAAACAAAACCATAAGAAACCTATGAAATAAAAGAGCCTGGATCTCCCCCCTTCAACCAGCAATAGCTTCCAATTCCTAGATGATGAGAATCATGAAGAAAAAATTCTGATGCAAGAGGACCCAGAGAAGCATCCCATGACAGAAAAAGCATATCTATTGGATCCTCAACCTTCAAACCAACACATGGAAAAATTACTCAAAAACCCTAATGACAAGGGAGAATCAATCCCGTCGGACCACAGGATGTCAGATAAAATCCATGATTTGTAAGAGGAGGAGGATATGAAAGATGCTTTGTTGAAAGGTCTTGATATCATTGGTTTGGAAGATGCATGCACCAGAAAATACTTCAAATCTATCCCTTCCAAATAGATTCAACTTCTTCATAAAGCCCTAGCCAAAGCTAAAGCTCAAAATTTAGGAGTGGAAAAATCGGGGCAAAAAGAGAAACAAAAAAATCAAAAGGATGACGATAAAAAGGGTCTCAAAAATGCTCTTTAGCGCATCAATCATCTGGGAACAATGCTTGTGGAATCCAACCAATACACTTAGTTAACAGAGTTCTTCTCCTCTCCCTCTCCTGTTATCCAATGAATATCCTCTCTTGGAATGTTCGACGTATCAACGGTCGCTCTAAACAAAGAATCCTCAAAATGAAGATTAAAAAAGATCAACCTACTGTCCTTTTTTTGCAAGAAACCAAATGTAGCAGTGAGATCATCTCTCAGATGATGTCTCGAATATGGAAATAGTGTATCACCATTGCGATATATTCTCAAGGTTCCTCTGGATGAAGATCCATTAGTTGAAACCCTCTTCTCATCACCTTGGATGAAGTCACCTCCTCTCATCACTCCCTCTCTGCCTCCTTCCACCTCCTTGGATCCAGTATCAGGGGCTTTATTATGACTGTTTATGGCCCTCAAACCATGATCTCCAATATGAACCTCCTGAATCATTTAGACTGGTTCCACAATTTGCACCCTGAGTCTCCTTTAATAATAGGTGGTGAATTCAACATGATTACCACTTTAGGGGAAAAAAAGAGTGGAATCAAATCTCTCTCGGTGGAAGATGATTCCTTCAAAACCACTATTAGCTCCTGCATGTTGGTGGATATTCAAAAATTTTATGGATTTTTTACCTAAAAAAATAGAAGAGGAGGATCACATCAAATTGCAAAATGCCTTGACCATTTCCTTGTTTCTAATCAAATACTCACCCTCGGTGGCCTTCTGGATGCCTCTATTTTACCCACAGCAGGGTCGGATCCATGGCCCATAGCCCTCTCTTGGCACATTCAAGGAACCCCCCTCCATAAAACCTTCATATTTGAAAAGTTCTGGCTCACCCATCCAACCTTCATGGACTATGTCATCTTTTGGTGGGTGGAGATCACAATGATTGGTCGTTCAAAAATGGCCATCATGCATCAAGAACTCAAGAGGTTGCATTTCCACCTCCTCCATTGGAATACGAAAACTTTTGGATATATCTTCAAGGACAACGAATATATTCAAAACATTCTATCCTCCATATAGCATCATGCTATGGATCATGGTTTCACCCAGGAATATAAACTCCAAGAAAGGGAGATTTTGAACCAACTTAACAAGAGATGCGACCAGGAAGCAATTTACTGGAACTAGAACGCTAGGTTCAAAAGGCTTAAAGAAGGAGAGAAGAAAACAAGATTCTTCCACAAGTCCACCATCCAACATAGGATGAGGAATAGAATCATCAAACTGCATTCAGAAACTGGTGAAACTCTGGAGGACCAGGAGGAAATCTCTAAAGAGCTTACCAGGCACTTCAGTCATCTCCTCTATGATTTGAACCATTCCTATCAAGGATGCATCCAAAAGGTGATCCAACATATCCCTCCTCGGGTCAATAATGAGCACAACCAATCCCTCATGCAACCCATAACCATGCAAGAAGTGGAAGCAGCGGTCAAACAAATGGAAGAAGGTACATCTCCAGGACTTGATGGTTTCACCATTGATTTCTTTCACCATTTCTAGAATATGCTTACAAAGGAAGTCCTTGACTTGGTGGAGGAATATTGTAAAAAAAAGTGGCTCCTCCCAACGCTTAATGCCACACATCTAGCGCTGAAACTGAACGAAATCGATGCCTCACATCTAGGTAAGTTCCTCCCTATTTCCCTCTATAATGTCATTTACAAAATCATCTCTAAAGTAGTGGCCAACATACTGAAACCCCTACTCCCCCTTCTCATCTCTCTAGAGAAATTGGGCTATGTAGAAGGGCACCAGATACTAGATGGTATAATCCTTTCCCATGAGGTGGTCCACTCTTTGAAAAACACCAAAACCCCTAGCATGATCCTCAAACTTTATCTCTCCAAGGCCTTTAACAAACTCAGCTGGTCCTTCCTCGAAAAAATGTTTCTTTCCTTCGGATTCTGTCAAGACTGGGTTAATTGGATCCTCTCCCTCATATCCTCTACCTTCTTTTCCATCCTAGTCAATGTCTCTCCCTCCTCCACGTTTTCCCCCTCATGTGGCATCCATCAAGGGGACCCCCTTTCCCCTTTTGTCTTCCTCCTTATGGCTGAAGGTCTAGGGAAAATGATACAATCAGCCACGGCAGCTCACACCCTAAGAGGATTATCTATGCACAATGCCCCTCTACTGGCTTACCAACAATTTGTGGATGAAAATATTCTCTTTAGTCATTCTTCTATTCAAGAAGCCCGTATCATTCACTCTATTCTGCAAACTTTTGAAGAAGCCTCATGGACTATGCTAAACCTTGAAAAATATCAGATCTTCTTCTTCAATACTAGGGTTGCAGCTTAGAGGAACATCACTCGCATCCTCTGCTTCTCGGTTTCCTCATTTCCTTATAAATATTTGGGCACCCCTCTTTTTGATGCATCCATCAAGCACGCATCCTGGAAGGATCTCCTAGATAAACTTGAGAATCAACTTTCTTCTTGGACCTTCATATCCCTCAACCTTCCTAGTCGAGCGGTCCTCCTCAAGTCCACTTTGCAATTAATGCCTCTCTAACTCTTCTCTAATTTGGAAGCCTCAAAATGGGTGTTTAAAGCCATCAAATCTCTACAAATGTCCTTCCTTTGGGGATGCAACAATAATAACCGTCATTGAGCTCTAGTAAGCTGGAAGAAGCTCTGTACAAAGAAAACAGAGGGTGGTCTTGGCATTAGAGATCCAGAACTAAACAATCAGGCACTCTTAGCAAAAATTTGGTGGCACTGGATCTCCAACAACAACTCTCCTTGGACTAAGTGGTGGAACAATAAATATGCTCTGAACTATCCCCCTCATTCCTTGTTCAGATTTGATGAAGACGTTTCGGGCTTGCATATCTAGGAAGCGGCTAACAAAGAAATGGTGCCAGTGCAGCAATATAGTTTTTTGGAAGTAAAAGAAGGGGACAAGGCTTTATTTTGGAGTGATTCCTCACAACAACTTCCATGTTTAAAAATTATAATCCTCAATCCTGAAGGTCAGAACTACATTCAACGCAATGCCCACCTAAAAGTTGAAGAGTATAGGAAACCTTCGACCGAGGGTTTCTGCCATTGGAAATATCCCTCTACCTAGAATGTTGTCCCTAGAAAATACCTAGTTAACAAAATATGGCCTAAAATTTCAACCGTTAGCTCAAACAAATTCATAGAGGGGACATCATCTGATGGGATCATAGGTCGTCCAACACCTTCACAGTCAAAGAAGCTTATGATATTCTGTCAATTACGCCGGATTGGTAGGACTCTTCTATTTGGAACCATATATAGAAGTCACCTCCATATCTGGACTCTTCTCTGGTTTCTCTTGCACAGGAGGATCATCACCTAGGAAAATCTGGGTAGAAAAGGCTTCCACGAGCCCTCCAAATGTTGCCTCTGTAATGAGCATCAAGAAACCATGGACCATATCGTAGACGCAAGCTCCTTATGGGATCATGTTTCTGAGGCCTCTGCATGCACAAATAGAGCAAGAGGTAATGTCACTTACTCTATTCATTAATGGAGGGACTCTCCATTAGAAAGTAATATCCTGAATCAACTTTGGATACTCACGCCGGGGTTTGTTCTTTGGAGCTCTTAGAAAGAGAGAAACAAAAGAATATTCAAGGACTCCAAAGGATCGGTGCAAAATTTATGGAACTCGATTAAAAAAAATATTAAAGAAACAATCCATGCCAAAGGTTGGTCGAGCTCGGATCTCCCCACCACCCAGAATGGGCGAAGAATCCTGGAAGCTTTAATATTTAATTCTTTAGTGGTCCCATCTCCTTGCAGAAAACCCACCATGCAAGTAGCAATCCCTCTCCATTGGGAAACTCCTCTTGAGAATTTATTCAAGATAAATTTTGATTGTGCCTCCAAGGGAAACCCAGGCCTAACTGGCTTCAGGGGAGCAATCAGATAAAACAAGGAAGCTATCATCCATCTTTTCTATGGAAACATGGGCATCAACTCTAACAATTCCATGGAACTGGAAGGTATGATTTTTGGTTTAATGATAATAGATAGGAAGAATCTTCTTCTAGTAATTATGGAAGGAGAATCAGCTATCATCCTTTCCCTGGTAGCCAAAATACTCCATGGCACGTCTGTCTCCAAAGTCACCTTCAGCTGGTGCCTAGCCCATGGTCTCACTTGTTTGGCCACCCTCTTGCAGTGCATGCATGCAGTTACCTTCCACCATGTGCATAGGAAATCCAATGCTCTAGCTGACTTATTAGCTAACTTCGGGGTGAAATATCCACTGTCTCTAGTGGAAGGAACGTTACAAGATAGTCTGGACACTCATATGCTCCTCAAAAGAAAATAGTTGGATAGAACTTATCTCTCCCTCCCGGATACGGGTGACCTCTCCATAGAGCAACAACACGCATTCTGTCAATCTGAGCAAAGGACGCATGGTGACCTTCATTATATACTTGATAGAGAAGTCATTCTCGAGAACCTTCGCTGTCCTCCAAGCATGGGAGCTGAGAATTCCATCACCTCCACACCTATGACGTGGGGTGGAAAAGATATGGTTTCATATTAGCCTTCAAGGCTCTTCATCGTTATTCAATTCTTGAAGGTACCATGGAAGGAGGAAGAATGCTTTGAGAACTACGGTGTGGTATTTGGACATAAGGGTTTGGATCTTCTCGGCTATGTGCACTTCTTGGCCTATTAAGCGTCTGAAAACTTACTGTGTGTCCGCCACCCCGGAATGCATCCTACTCATATTTAGCATTTCCTAGCTCGATAATCTCTGGAAGGAGAGGCGCAATAGAGTTATCATGTCACGGCAGCATGGAACTCAGAAAAGAGCTACCTCAGGCAAAGGAAAATCTTAGCGAGGTTGCAGTTTTTAGGTGGCGACAGACTATGAACCCCATATCTCTAATAGGTTTCGCATCCTCATGGAATATTGGGAGAACTACATTCTTAATCAAAATCTTGCATCATGTCAGGATGGAAACTAGATTAATCATTATTGGCTCATGAAGAACATGCTCTGTAATTTAATGGAGGATATGCTTACCAATTGGGCTGATGCCAGAGACACAGTTCAATCGGTGAAGACCAGGATCTCAAGATTGATGCTCAACTCCCGGCGAGGGAGAGCTCATTTGCATGGAAAGGCAATGCAGGAATATCAGGCCATGGTGTTCTGATTGGAGGCAGTCGTGATCAGAGTGGTGGACGCAGTGGTAGTGCCACGGGTGGCATAGTTCTGCCCATTTGTGGTGACAGTGGCAGTTCAACTGGGTGCACTATCGTGCCTCCTCATGCTCTATCCTTCCTCATCCCCTCGATGGTGGAGGCTTTATTCAATCGTTTGAAGGATATGGCCACCCAACATCCTGCTCTGTAGCAGCAACAACTTCCAATGCCTCCAGAAGTTGCCACTAGCTCACCTAGCCAATCACAAGTGGAAATATGGGTCTGCCCCATAACTGAAGAAATTCTAGATATTCCACATGCCTGATGTCCAAGTCGTCCAGGTTTTTTTGGTTTTTAATATCATGTCAAGTGGTTTTTCTTATGGACTTTGTATCTCATTTTATTATCCATGCCCGTGTTTATTTCCAGGCCTATGTCTATGTTTATTTCTGGGTCAATGCCTGTGTCCATTTCTTGGACTATGTCTATGTCTATTTTTGGGTCAATGCCTGTGTATTTTTCTGGGATTATGTCTTTGTCTTTGTCTATTTACTGTTGAACTATGTATTTATGCCTCTATATTGGCCTCGGCCTTTACTTTCAAAGTGTAACAGTATCGCTTCTGGATCTCTTAGACAACCATTTTTTTTTAGAGGTCGAGATGGTGGATTCACCCCCTGAGACCTCTTCTGGTTAGGATGACATCTGTAAATTTTGCCTCTGTATTATAATAGAATTAAGCAGCTTACAAAAAAAAATAAAAGTATCACATTGAGCATCCATATTGTAATACACATATAATGTGGCTTCAAAAAGAGAAATTGATGGTCTAGATGCAAACATCTTGAAAAACTTGATAGTTAAAAAAACAACACAAAAAATGGACTCACGATGTCAAAGTTATGTTCTTTTAAAGAAACGAATAAAAAAATTCAAGGATACATCTGGTGATGGGATAAAAAAATGCAGTAAATAATCCCCTTCTATAATATCCTGAATTTTGTACCTAACACTTATGAGCATGAGCCCCATCGATTATGATGTTACTTTGATGTTTTATTTTGATATATTTGGTTTAGGACCCCACTACATATGAACATGATGATTTGTTTGATATATTGGGCGTAATCCAGTTACATATGTTCTATGTATGATTTTATGTGTTGGGCGTGGACCCTAAAGCACATGATTAATGAAATGTTTTGTGTTGAGAAAGGAGCTCTGGAGCACATAACTATTTGAATTTTTGTGTTGAGCAAGAATCTCTGGAGAACATGAGTGTTTAAGTTGTGTTGAGCGAGAATATCTGAATCACATGAGATTTTTGTTGTGTTGAGAGAGGATCTCTATAACACATGAATTAAGTAAACCTTTGTGTTGAGTTTTAGCACCCTATTAAAATTTTGAGTGTAGGAGGTATGTGGGAAGTTTGATCCTGTCAAGAGGTGTTGGGAAGGCATCCTAGTGTTTGCAGGAGGGGCTGATGGCATATACGAGATAGCATTCAGCCACTAGAATAAGCCATGGTGGAAATGGAGGAAAGGAAAGCGTAAATTGGCAGCCCCGCTCTGGAGTGGTGAATATAAAAAATGGCAAGACAGTATATGGATCATGGATCCAAGGTAAAGAAGAGAACGTTGGATGTGCTGAAGGCATTAAATGTGGGTCATGATAGAAGGATGAGATTGATCTGATGACATATCAATGGCATCAAAACATTTCACATGGTGAACATGCCCAGCCAAAGCAACTTTTCCAGATTACAAAATGGGTTAAAGGGTGGAGGCATCTAAAGGCTGAGGTTGGGATCCAAGGAGATCCACGTTCCTAAGCGATTTCACATCCTGGACTAGAAAGGATGAAGTAGCGATTTCTGATTGTGAAAGGTGGTACCAACTATGAATATCAATGGTCATGGCGAAGAAGGGAATAGATCAACGGTCGAGTTTCTTTTCACAATCCGAACCATCTTGGACAACGTCATGGTCCCGATTCACAAAGAGGTGGTAGGACCCATTCGGATCAACGATTGGATGGGGAGGTCGATCTCGATCAATGGGTAAGAACATAGCATGATATAAGGCTTCCCATTGTATCAATAAGGGAGAAATTGGTGGCATAAGTGAAGAAACGTGGACAGTGGATCTGAAGGTTCCCCCAAATTGGAGGGCTAAGAAGGCCTCAAGGCTGCATGTGTCACATCCATTGTGGAAGTGACAAGGGAAGAGACGTCCATATGTGTAATCTGCCTCCTAAAATATTAGTAGATTCCCTGACACCATTCGTAGCATGCATGCAAGTGAAATCATCTCTGTGGTAGAGCCGTATTGCACAAAGATAGGCAGATTTTGTGTGAGTTGTCCTGTAGAAGTAAGGAAAGTAATTGGCGAACCCTCTACTCACAGGAGGCGAGGCCAACACGAAGGGGGAGATCATTATGTTTCCTACATCACAAGAATGAGGAATCATGGGAGCGTCCACTTCATGAAATTTCTAGCATGGATCAACTATACAAGGTGGTGTCCAAAAATACTTCCTGCAACAGACAGTAAGGTGTCGCGGCTGATGAAACAATGTGACTAGATCCCCAGCAGGTAAAGGATGACTCTTCCTGTGCCCTCACACATGATGATACCAAAAAACACTCGATGATAGAATGTGCGAGAATGTTGACCAGTCATTGCAAAGGTCAGTCTCAAAGCCTTATATATACTGCCTTCGAAATGTTGGGGATGAGCTAACATATTTCCAGGGCCCAAGTTTCTACTTCGTCACGAATCCACAGAAGCTTAAAGAGTTTGGTGATGGCGATCTGGTTTGAAAATCTTATCCATATGGGGGTGCTGATGGTTGGTGAGAAAATTTCCACACTCACCCAGCACCTTGATATTTCATGCCAAGGATGACACCAGTCATTGGGGCCCAAACGTGAATAATTTTGAGAGATACACCTGCCTTTAGATACCCTCACCTCCGACGATGCGATGTCGGGACACTTACTCTCCATAAGTGTTTTTTCAGGAACCCCTGATACCATCATTGCCCCCAAATCCCCCACAGGAGGAGACAGTCCTAGACTTCTCCCTATATAGGCATTTGTTCAGATGGGAGCAGAAGGGGTCTAAATCCTGCATAGCCCTGTTTGTGAAGTTCGCTTACCAAGGGTGATGGTTTTGGTGTAGATATGCTACACCTTATTTCCTATGGGAGATCCCACCTCACTGGGGGTGAGAAGTACAATAATTACAAGCCACCTCATGGGCTTGCCTCAGCCAGGAGCAATGCAGCCCTTCTTCCAAACCCTACGGCTAACAGTGTTACCCGGAGATGAAGGAGGTGGTGGATGATGTTGAGTAGGGGAAAGATACAAACTGCCCTACCAGTGTGTGCCCATGCGAAAAGATGCATTTGAAACATGGTGAAAACACACACTTTGGACATAACAAGGATTTTATGCTGACTCATCCGTCTGGCTGAATTTTTTTTTTATAACCCAGTAAATAGTGACTCATCTGGAAACAAACGAAAGGGAATCATACTCAGGATCCACAACAGTAGCTGAACACATCAAGCTATCACTCAGGCCAAAGTGCACCCACTTCCTCCATGATGTTTGTTCATAATTGTAAACAGTGGCAATAGTTCCACTCTCTAGATTATTAACACGTGATTGTGATTGGAAACAGTTTTTTAGGTTTGTTTCGAAGAGTAATCTCAACACTAAAGTATTATAAATATACCTCCTAAAGAAGGATAAAGGGTTGAAACCGATGTAATTTTGTTGTGTATGCTTTCGAGAGTATTTTAATAAAGTTATAGAGCCGAGGTCGGTGCTTTTACCCAAAGATTCATGTGTTGTTTATATTACAGTCTATTGCTTCCTTTATCATGTCAATGTTTTTCCAGTTTATCTCTTCCATTATGTTTTCTTTCATGTCTGAAATAAGAGTATAACAACTTGGAATTCATACATGCTATGCTCCATCTGTTGTTTAAGATAGTCGCCAAAGCTTTTTTCTAAACTTAATGTAGAATTCATTTTCCAATGCTCTGTGTTGATGGTCTATTCGTGTTCCTCTTTCCCATTATACAATACTAAAACCATATACCATGTGTACTGTGTAAATTTTCTATTACAACCACATTTTAATCAAAGTCAAAGTCCATTAAAAATGATAATAGTAACCAGTACAACATAGGCTAGTAAAACATCTAGCCTTGCATAAATATAAACTAGAAAACCATCATAGTAATCACTAGGATAGGATTGTAAGTCTGTTGTTGTCCAAGCCAAGTGCTAGTGACGAACGGGTAGTATGTCTTGTTCATATTTTATAATCAGTTTCCATCGTCAAGTGCACCTGCACGTGACAAGCAAAGAAATGTATTAGTTCAGAAGAAATAAGTAAACCTCGTGGTGACAAGTATAAAAAAGTTACCTTTTAGGTGTTTACAAGGGAAACAAGTCCTACCACTCCACCCCTTTACAATAAAATCTAAGTCAGAATTGTTCATAAAATAGTAATCAGACTTTAAAACCAATGAGTACGTAATAGAAAAAACACATACTTATAAATGTGTAACCATAGAACAATATAGTAAACAACATCATGACAACATAGTATTACATTAATAACCAAATCGGTAAATATGATAGCAAGAAGTAAGAACAACTTATGACCATACAACACATTAAACAAAGAACAACACATTATGAATTGGTAAGTAATGTCCAGTTGAGGCAGTGAATGACTAGCCTAATAAATAAATAAAAAATTCAAATTTTCGGGACATTACACCTTCATTCCTAACTTACTCAATAGTCCCACTTTTACCAATAAGTTGCTTCAAAATAAGTGACCCACTTTTATAAAAACAAGTGATAAGCAATTTTCCAATTTATTTACTTTAAAAGTTAAATTTACATGAAATTTTAGAGAAAGTAACAAAAGGAAGGAATTTTAACGAAAGACATCTTATGTTTGAAGTAACTTTCAACCAAGTGAGTTAAGAAAAATATTAACCAATATTATGGAGGACAGTATTGTTATTGTTGGAAGAGTGTGCTTACCCAGAAAAAACTTTTTTTTTTTGCTGGAAATATACTTTACAACGTCACACAAAAACAAAACAAAAACAAAATTATAGAACCAAAATGTCTTAGACTTGGGGTTAGTCCTTACTTAGCATACCCCAAAAGTATGTTTTCTCATTGTTGTGGTTTATTAAGTTTTCACAAAGTGCACTAAAAACAAAATACACGGTAAAGAAACCCATAGAGGGTAAAATAACAAAGAATACAACAAAAAATGAGTCTAAAACCTAAAAGAATACAATAAATTTGTTTTTTTTAAATGCACAATGTAAATAGTACGCTTCTAGATATGGTAGAATGGTTGTATCTTGGGAAAATGGATTTTTTTTTAATGAAATGAAAACCATTTCCAACTGAAAGAAGTGTTCCACACACAATGGAATGCCTCTCTTATCCCACAAATTTATAGAAATATAAAAAACCATAAATCCTTTGATACATACTATAACATCGGTTCAAGACCTTGATCACCAATGGAAGTAGAATTTCATATGAGATTTGATACCATGTTTGACTAACATAGGATATTTCTAGACGATCAGATACCTTCATAAATTACTTACACAAATAGATCAAAGATTGACATAGTGATGACTTTCTGTTGTCAAATCACTTGAAGAGGGAAATATTCGACGAGTCCATCCAATTATCTACTTGAAGCAATATATTATGCAAAGTAAAATCAATGTTACAATGAATTTCTAGCAATCGAGCATTGAGAAAATGAGCCTTAATTCTCTTTAAATATAGATCACGAACCAATCGAGCAATGAATACTTAAGAAACACACTTCACCTAAAGAAACTTTATACCAAGTTGATTTTAACTAAATCTTAAGTGTTTAAATATCCTAACAATTTGGCATGGAATAGTCATTAGAAATAAGATATTAAAAGCAAATAACTAGTAATAAAATGGTAGAATTAGAGTAATAAAGTGTTGACAAAGGTAAGAGTAATAAATATAGTATAAGAGAAGGAGAAACCATTGTAATTAGAAAATAAAAAATGAATTCAATGAATGAGTTGAAGGTAAAATAAAGCAACTTTCATGGGAAAAAGTTATAAAAAAAAATTTAAATAAACATAAAGGTAATAAAAAAGGGAAAAAAATGTAAAAAGAGTAAAACCAACAAGTAATTAAAGATGAGGGTTTCAAAAAGATAGAAAAATTGTGATGTTAAAAATTTATCATTAAAGCGACAAACTAATAGTTGTAATTAATGAAAATTGAATAAATTGGGTTAAATTCATAAAGGTAATATTTATAGACAATTGATAAAAATAAACTAATAAAGTAAAAATATAAAACAAAATTAATGAGTAAAATTAGGTAAAAGAGGGAGAATTAAAACTAAGTTAAGAGTAAGCTATGTGGAAGGAAAAAATAATTAAAAATAAAAAACAAAGGAAAATATTAGTTTGAGTTACGAAAGGTAAAAAAAAAATAAGATAAGGGAAAGAACACGTTAAAAGTTTGAAAATGTGATTTTGATAATGTGTTATTGAAGTGAAAAAGTTAGAAATGAAAATTGGATAAGTTAGGTAAATATTATGAAGGTGGTGAATAATATATTATTAAGAATAAAATAAAAATAGAATTGTTTATAAAAAATTAAATAAAATTTGGTGGAAATGAGATAATTTAAATTACAAGTAAGAAGAAGTGACAATATAAGGTATAAAAAAATAAGTACATAGGTAGGTTAAGAGATAAGATTAAAATTAAATGGATTTGGTTAAGAGGTAAGGGTAAAATTAAATAGGGGGAGGTTGAAGTTGAGGAGGAGTTGAAGAAGTAAGAATGGGAGGAGGAGAAATGGAGATACTTATAGAGAAGGTGGATAATTTCTTTCTATGAATGTCTCAGTTTATAGCCATCTCTATAGTTAAAATTGTTACCTAGGTGCATGTTTGTTTCTTTCTATGATGACATGTGATGAATAATGCGGGGTAGAAGTGAGGATTTTGGCTTGGCATAAAACAAATAAGGTGAAAACATTTGTTCTTGTATGATGATATTATTAATGTTTATGACATTGAAGAAGATGATAAGGGTGATGATGATGGCATTATGTCGATGAAAATGATAATGATGAGGATGATGCATGATATAAAACTATTTGACACCCAACGACCCTAATGGAACATAAATAACCCTAATGGAATCCAAGTGAACCTAATGGCACCTAAATGACCCTAACGACACTTGAGTGTCCCTAATGGAATATGTGTGACACTAACGACATCCATGCCTGTAACAATATCCAAATTTCCCTAATGACACTCCAAATTCCTTTTTCATCATCAAAATGATGTCAATTATAATGCTAGTATATGACAATGAAAATGATAATGATGATGATGTCAATAATAATGTTGATTTGTATGATGATGTATGATTTCAATGTTGAGATAGTTAATATGGATTATCTACAAATACATCAGGTGATCATCTAAAGTTTTCATACAACTGTTTACTACTAGAATCAATCTAGATCCATTTTGAATCCCAATCTTTTAAATTTTGCACGATTAAAAAGGTTTACACCTTTAAAGATTTAAACCATCTTAATACCATAAATATGAAATTGTAAAAAACTTATTTCAAAACAAAAATTTTGAATATGAAATAAAGAAATATTGAAACCTTCTCTTAGTAAATTCATAACTTCCATGCAGTTATAAAACCTTTTCAAGAATTATTTTTTAGTCATTGCCTTATAAAACATTTTCAAGGATTATTTATTAGTCATTATCTTTTCAACAATATATGTTCGACAAGATTGTAATCAACATAGATCCATCTAAAAGAGGATCTACCAAGAACCTAGAGGGATCAAATATCTCAAGGTGCACACCCTTTTTAAAAGTGGAAATGTTAGGAAATGTGTAATCTAATGTTTATCGTTTTAGTTTATCTAATTTATATATATGCAATTCTAAATAATTTAAATTTAATTTAAGCCCAGATGTTATTTTTAATAATATTTTATTATTTTTTATAAAGGACATGTGTCAACTCTAGGATGAGCACGGAAGGAGTTACATATCTCTCCCTTACTGGGCCGTAGAATGCACCTCTCCAGTGCAACTAGGATGAGCATAGAAGGAGTTACAAATATCTCCCCTACTGGGTTGTAGAATGAACATCTTGGGTGCAATAATCCATAAAGCAGCATAAAATGACTATATAAATAGCCAAAGTTTATAGAAAATGATTATTTGTTGTTTTGAAAATGATTATTTGTTGTTTTTTAAAATTAATTATTTTAATAGATATGTTGCATGTTCATTGGATGATGGCATGTGATTTGACTAATTTTATAATCATCGTGATTAGCAAAAAATAAAAAAAATACTTGGCCTTTATTACAAACTTTAATATTTACGTCGAAGGCATTTTCACAATGAAATAACCTATCTCAAAAGATTCGTCATCTCCCTGGCCACTTAACTTCCAACACGTGCCGCTCAATATTTGGCGATTTTAGGTACATCACGCTGTGGTTAGATCTCTCGGTTCTTGTATCCCTTGATCAGGCAAAGATGGAATAGGGTGGAATGGACTTTAGGTGTGAAAAATGTGGCATGGAGTTGATTGGTTAAGTACATGTTATGAAATCACTCAGCCTTTATTCTGTCTGTTCATGTGTATATGATTGGTACCGTGTTTTTTCGACAAGTGGATTGCGTTTTTCATTACACGTGTATCTGTTGATGTGCATGAATGGATTTATGGACTGAATGGATTGATTTTGAAATGCGTATCCTTCTTCCAATTTCGTGTTTACCGTGTTTTTTGACAGGTGGCTTGCGTGTTCTAACTACACTTATATATGTTGTCCTAAACGACTGGTGCTAGAAATTACTTTTTTTAGAGGCTTTCAGACAATTTTGCAGTTCATTTCTCTTAGTTTACCATAGCCCTTGCAAAGGTTTTGCGAGTTTAAGTTTATTTTGGTTTAGGCTATGATTTTCTGCTCCACTTTTGTGCATTTAGGATCTCAGTTTCGATTCAATTTCATCATGATTTTGTTTCACTGCTGGTTCAAGTGATTAAAGACATTTTTACCATGTCTCTTCATCCACATTAATTCTTCATCAATGCATTGTTTCTCCATTAATGCAATAAAATCTGTCATTTGAGATAAACATGGGGTTATATCTTCAATTTTTATCATCTTATGATGATCTCCAAGATTTTTTTACAATATTTCATTTACGGCATTCGCTGCTACACTGCCTTTGTTTTCCACATATAAGTAGGCCTTCAGGTAACCACTATTTTTTACTATTTTCCTTTCTTTTGCT
Organism: Pseudotsuga menziesii; assembly: GCA_001517045.1. Taxonomy (NCBI): domain Eukaryota; kingdom Viridiplantae; phylum Streptophyta; class Pinopsida; order Pinales; family Pinaceae; genus Pseudotsuga; species Pseudotsuga menziesii. The sequence goes on from LPNX010627250.1 coordinate 275,009, forward strand.
TATATTGATTTTTCTCTATTTCATTTACACTTCGAGTTTCCATCATAAGATTTTTAACATTGATAAATTTGCAGGTATTCCTTAGTTCTTCATTTAAACAGCGTTTTTGTGTTTTAATTAAATGTGACTCTTGATTTGTTGAATAAATATTGTGGCATGTACTGGTTATGTAGTGTTTGTCAATAAATTTTTAGGTATTAGTTTTTTGCCTAATTGAAAATGTTGATTATGAGATGGTGAAACACCGATGAAAAATAATAGAGATAATTTAAAATAGGCATGAAGTTAGCGGAGGAATAACTTATGCGAAAATAATACGAACAATGAAAATAAAACGTGAAAATCGAGATTCTAAAATCCGAAATGTCAAAAATAGGAACAATGACATGTTCCTATTTTAACACATAGATTTTGGATGTTGCAAAATTGGAGATTGGAATATAGCATGTTCCTTATTGGAAAACATACATCATAGATTTCTGATTGCTGACCTGTCGCACATTGGCAATAGGAATATCGACATGTTTGTATTTAAACACATAGGATTTATGTATATGTCACAAAATTGGAAGATTTTGAACCTTGATAAATTTTCAATTATTCCTTAGTTATTCATTTAGTATGCTTATTAGATGGTGAAACATTGTTGTTGTGTTTAATTGAATGTGACTCTTTCTTTGTTGCAAAAAGATTGTGGTATGAAAAAGGATATTTTGGAATCCTAAATGTCAAAGATAGGAACAACGACATGTTCCTATTTTAACACATATTTTGGATATGTTGCAAAATCGGATATCGGAAGATAGCATGTTCCTTATTGCAACACATACGACGTAGATTTCTAATTTCTGAATTGTCACACATTGCCAATATGGAGATTGGGATGTTTGTATTTAAACTGATAGGATTTATGTATATGTCATGCCTATCAATAAAATGTCAGTTTTGAGTTTTTTTCCTAATTTAAAATGTTGCTTATGAGATGGTGAAACACCCTTCCTGTGTTTTAATCGACTATTACTCTCTTGTTGTGTTTTAATTCCCTACTACTCTTGTTGTGTGAAAAAAGGTGTGTGACTTGAATTGGAATCTCAGATTTCTACAATCTGAAATATTCATACTTGTGAATGGTGTTCCTTATTGAAAAACACAGGACATAGATTTTCCAGATTCCTAAAGATCAAAAATCTCGATTCCTAAATAACAAAGCAATTTTGAAATAGGCATGAACTTAGCAATAAGACTCCGAAATATTGGAAATAGGAACACCGGCATGTTCTTATTTGAAGACATAGTATTTCTAGATATGTTGCAAAATCACAAATTGGAAGCTAGCATCTTTCTTATTGGAAAAAAATCGACACACATTTCTGAATTTCATTGTGTCGAAAATTTGCAATAGGAACGTGGACATGTTCTTTTTTGAACACATAGGGTTTCTGTATATGTTGCAAAATCTAAATTCAGGAGATAACATGTTTGTTATTTTCACATGTAAAAATTCTGGATTCAAAAATATCAGTTATTGAAAAACATATGACATGATTTCTGCAATCTGAAATATTCATACTTGTGAATGGTGTTCCTTATTGAAAAACATAGGACATAGATATCTAGATCACTAAATGTCGGAAAATCGAAAAAGGAAAATCAACGTGTTCATATTTGAACACATAGGATTTATGGATATCTTGTAATTTCAGAAATCGGAATATAGCATATTCCTTATTGTAAAACATAGGACATACATTTCTGCATTCCAAAATGCCGAAAATTGGCAATAGGAAAATGAACATGTTCTTATTTCAACACATAGGATTTCTACTTGATACGTTTATAGCTCAAACAGATTGAAACCAAAGTAATCAAATATCTTAATGAATAACAACAACCAAAATAATGAAATATATTAATGCGAAGAAGTTTGTTTTTATATATCCATTTTATTCTAGTCAAATCATTATGTTAGATTCCAATTTTTTTTTAATTTTCATTCTCTGTTTCATTTCACAGGAAAAAATAACCATCACATTATGAATACTATGGTAACTGAAGAATCTATTTCACTATTGCTACATGGTGTTGTCAACCTTTGTCCACTAGTACAGATTTCCACATTAAACCAAGTGATTTCATTCAACGCATCATCCATTCGGTTCCGAATCTCTATCTCAGACGGCATTCACAAGCATGAGCTACTTCTTCTAGTTATATAAAGTGATCTTGTAGAAAATGGACAACTAAAAGAAGGAACAATAATCCAAATTATGCAATGTTCATGCAACATTGTACGTAATATAATGTACATTCAATTTCATCTTCCTTTTTCTCTCAATCAGTTTCACATTGTTCATGCATCCAATATTTGTCTCCCATTCATGTCTAACATACTTCATCTCAGAGGACTATTGCATTGGTAGCACTCTGTTAACACCCAAAAATGGTTAACTACCTCATCTACCCCATTTCATGGCTCATTCGTCCATTTACCTACCATATTTCCCTGAAAATCCCACTAAAA